>JAOQGH010000010.1:1390863-1410107 GCA_025769975.1 Gallinago jamesoni
CCCCCCCCCCCCCACAAAAGTCCACAACTGGACAAGGGACTGACATGAAGATGGATGGCTGTGGCTGGAAACAAAAGGGGCCACCTCCAGCACCCTGCCCCTTACCTCCAGGAACTTCTCAGCACAGCGTAGCAGAAAAATAAAGTGTTTTTTTTTTTTTCCCTTTTCCAAGCAAACCCTGGCCCCAGCGATGGCATTTCCATCGGTGTTATCTCCCTCATCACCACCCCCCCCCCAGGTCTAGGGCCAAGTCCCACATCGGTGTCACAGCATCAGAGTTATACAAACCCCCCAAATAAAAGTCATTTTAGAGGAAAGGTGGAATGCACCAGAGAAAAATTGATGAAGGAGAGATAGTTCACTTTTGAAAAGGTCCTCTGCAAGGTCCTGCCCCCTTATTTAACATAAATACAATATTACAATTAGCTAATGCAAAGTACCAGCTATTATGCTAATTACTTAATGTTATTTAAATAGCAAGTAGCTCACATTTATAGCTTAAATCACATGATAATTAGTTAATGCTAATGATCGTATAATAAGTTATTGATTTTCAAATAACATATATTCTGAGTTATTTATACCACTCAGACACACCATTGCAAAGTCTAGCTAATCACCAAACATTATGATAATTAAATTTAAATATTCATTACTTATCAGTATTATAAATAGTTATCAGTATCCAGATAACTATCTTCATGTGTTACACCTGGCTGTCTGTACCACGCAGCGTACAGAAACATATCTGGTTCTGCAAATTACCATACAATAATAATATTACAATAATAAATTAATATGCCAATTTCTGATTATCATAAAGTATTACAATTAGCTATCATTAGCCAAATACCCCTTTCCAGACATCATAAATGGGCATCTAAACCACTCAGGATACGGCATCACAACTGGTCCAGCTAATTACAATAGCTACTGATAGTTAAATACTTTGTAATTAGCCATTTATACCAATTACGATACATTGGTGAAGACCGGTTACCATACTTCATTACAATAATTAGGTATTAATACTATTTAAAGAATCATTAATGCACATTTAGCTATTAATACCACTCACCATATTTTCTCGTCCTTTATAGATGCCTTTTACCATCCCTGCCATAATTTTTAATATTAAAGACCCCTGACGTTATTACACTTAGTCACGACTCATTACCATATATCACAAATCACTTATTAATATAATTAGTTTGACTAATTAATCTAACAAGCTGGTGATTTTTAAACACCATATTATAATGAGTTGTTCCACCAGAATATGGTGTTACAATTTGCTAGTTACTAAATTGCGGGGGGGGGGTGTAGGAACTGGAGACAAAATACACGTCACCAAACTAAACTGAAGGCCTGAACCAAATTTTTGGGCTACATTTCCCTTTTTAAAACAGTGACTCCTAGAGCCAGTAGTGTGACACCCAGAATAAAACGACTGATAGAAATCAACAACTTTAGAAATAAACCATTATTTCACTCTCCTGAGTGGTTATCCTGGGAGGGAGCGCTGGAATCCCCTCCTTTCCCTCCGGAAACGCCAACGAGGAGGTTGCACTGACCTGTAGTGAGGGGGGGGCAGCTGCTGGATCACATCGTGGATTTTAACCAGCCGTTCCTCATCCGTAGCAGCAGAAACAGCATCCTGGAACGAGGCAGGAAGGATTTAGCTGCAAATAAGCCCACATCCCTGCCCCAGGTGGCCAAAGCCCTCTGCTTCAGTAAGGAGGGGGATTTTGTCGCTCTTCTCTACCTTCAGAGAGACATCCGTCTCTTGGGGACACAGAGGATAACGTGACAAAGGCCATGTATATCAAGATTTGGGCCACTTCAGAGCTTAATTGTGCAATGCATTCCTTACAGAGGGCATTCAGCGCCGAGTAGCAGCTGCTTCTAATCCCACTCCTGCTCGAGAAATCATTGGGGAACGGTGAACGACAGAGGAATGCTGGCAAAGCCTTGTTAGTGTCCCCAAAACCTTCTACTGGGGCCCAGAAATGGAATCAATACGGTGTGGCCTGGGGGACAAAGGCAGACGGGAGTGGTTTGGAACATCTCCAGAGGAGGAGACCCCGCCACCACTCCAGAAGCATCGTCTGCAGGAATCTTGTGTGTCCAGCTGGTCATTTTGGAGATACACACTTGTGATCTCTTTAAAAACCCCAACTTAAGCAGAATTAAGACCCAAAAAAAGCAGTCTGGAAGAAAAGCTCAGAAGCTGCCAGCTCCTTTTCAGTATTTCTCTGTTCTACCTGCGTAGATGAAGCCATGGTCATGCTGAAGCAGGAAGAGAAAGGCGTTGCCTCCTACTTACGGAGAACTTCTCGTAGAGCTGGTAGGTCAGCAGAGGGTTCGGGAGCTCGCGGAAGTAGAGTTTGCAGAGGGAGCCCACGCAGTGAATGTCCTGGATGTAAATATCCTTTGTCAAGTCAGGAATCTGCTCGGAGTCAAACTCGTGGCTGGAAATGAGAACAGAAAAAAAAAAAAAAAAAAAAAATGGGCAAAGGGGTTGGGGGGGTGGGGGAGTGTGAAAATAAAACCCAGCACAAATTACAGTCGAGAAAAGCAAGGGCTTCCTGATTTATGGGAGAAAATAAACACTTAGTCACCAAAGCCACACGACTCATGGCTGTGGTGCTGCTAGACTGGATTTTTCCAAAATCAGACTTTTTTTTTAAAAAAAAGGCATTTTTCAGTTAGCTTTACAACTGATGGCTAGTCTGCAGTGCCTTGTGCTGCAACAGGGCCTTTCAGAAAGCCTCCAGAGAATGTCTTCCAAGACCACGGAGACAATCAGAAGATTGACCTCCCAAGGGCTGGAGGAGCAGGCTGGAATTGGAGCTGCTGTCCCTTTGCATTTCAAAACCCTGGAAATGGAAGCGATGAAGCAGTGCCATGGAAACCAGTCTGTGCAGAAATCCCTTGGGGAGAAGGGGGTGAGCTGAGCAGCCCCCACTCCGGGGGGGTGAAGAGAGCCAGGAACCACACGAAGAAAAGCCCTGAGCAGTCCCCTTCGTTTTGCAGAGAGCGAGAAAAACCCAAATCACAAACATTTATGAAAGAAAAGCTGAGCTCAGAAGGCCGAGGGCTGGCTGTGTGCAGGGAAAGGGCTGGTTCAAAGCAGCACGAGAGGTTTGCAGGGACCAGCACGGTGACCGGGAGCTGCGCCCCAATGTCCGGGGCTTGGTGGCAACACCCCCAGCTTCTCCCCCTGTCCAGGCCAGGCAATTTGTAACACCAAGAGAAAACACGCCAAACGCTGAGCTCTTGGACACGTGTCCAAGGCACCCGGTCTATGGGGAACCTGCAAACCCTTTATGGGATCGGGGAGGAGAGCCTTCCTCCCCCTGGAACACTACACCATGCTGGGGAGGAGAAGAGATCTCTGCTCCTTCAGACAAGAGGGTGAAGAGGAGTCTATCCCATCTCCTCATCCCAAAGGCAGCAGAGAAGAAGGAACAAAGGGCTCTGTTCTGCCCGACTGATGGACTCCCCGTCGCCACAACCCTCGGTGGTCAGTCCCACAGGCACGGTCTGACTCATCCCTTACTCATTGCTGGGACAGAAACTTATCTCCTGGGGAGCCAAGTGCTGGAAAAGGGAGATCTCAGAAGGAACATCAGAGGAAGACAATGACCTCTACCCCATGAAAATACACTCAGCCTGGGCTGAAATCCCCTGCCTGTGTCCTGCTCCATCCCTCCTGGCACCCCGGGGTATATTCCTAGGAATAAATCTCACGTTGTGCCAGAGACCTACCCCTGCAGAAGCAGAATCCAGTGAAGAAGCCCTATGAAGAAGTCACAGATGATAGATGAAGCCCTCAGCCTTTCTTCTCCCTGCACTGCCTGTTTTGAGAACTACATGTTATTTCCTTGGCTCCAATGGAAGATTTTGTTCGTAGAAGAATTAATACAACTTCAATTCTTCTAAAAGCCAGAGCCAGAATCCAGGGATGCACAATCCAACTCGGCACTGGCTCTGTTTGCTGTTACTGCAAAGAGCCAACCTCTGTCCCAGAGTCAATCATCTCCCACGTGGAATAAAACCTCCAACTTTCTCTCCAACCAAAAAGCCCTTTAAATCCGGGGGATCCAATTCTTCTAGGTGAAACTTAAGAACAGTTACTTATTTATAAGGATGCTGCAGCTCTAGCTTTGAAACAAGCCCTAATGATCTGTTTATGGAGCTGGAAACTACACAGTGCAACGTGTCCTACATTAATCAAACACTTAGGAAAATCTGTAGTCATTTAGATGAACAACAGGGACACTGTCTCCAAGTTATGCCACGCACTCCCCTCCTTTTGTCTTTGGAATATCTCTGAAAATCGACAAATAGGCTGTCACTTCATCCTCTGGACTGTCCCAGGGAATTATGCCATTAAAGTTTCAGAAAACCATTTTTAAAGCACCTTTGGAAAACAACGAAGGAGAAGATGGTCTTGGCGACACAAAGGGAAAAAATGGACCAAGGCAGCGATGAGAACGACGGTCTGGCACGAGCCAAGGTGGGGAATTAAAGGGATGTAACCAGAGCAAGGGCAAACATTTTATTCAGCCGAGTCTGCTGTGGGCAACGGCTACAATCAGAGCCCTTGGAGCCTGAGTATCAAAGCCTTGGAGTGGATTTTTAAATGGATCTTGCTGCGATGGGAAACAGGATTAAGCTGAACCAGAATAAGCCCGTCCATACAAAGGTTTGTGCAGTAACTGGACCGGCTCAAACGTGTCCATTGAGCTTGGGAATCACTGGTACAAAAAGGATATCCTTCATATGGAAAATCCCCCTCTGCTGCCCCTGGGGGGGCCTGGGATCAACGCTGGAATTAGTCACATCCCACTAGGTTCTCTCAGGCCCTTCACAGCAGAAAAATGCACAGAAAATGACGGGAAGAAAAACAGCTTCACAAAAGGATCAAGACCATTCACCGTGATGGGACCAGCTCCTGATGGGGGAGGACACACACCTCGCCTGTCCCTGCACGGCTCAGCATGGCAATCCCACCCACCGAGCCCAATCTGCGTGTCACCAATTAATTGCTAACGTGCCAGGAGTCCAGAGCAGCAAGGAGAAAGATCAGCTGCTCCGAAGGGCTCCGGCAGCAGGAGGAAATGGGAATGAGATATGACAGCTCAGTGACACCATGATCCCAGAGCTTTCCGATACCCTCTCCAGAAGGAAAACCTCCTCCAAAATGAAGTTGACCGAACAACGTGGTGTTGCTCCTCACGGTGACAATCCTAGGGTGCCACCCATGGGGCACAGAGTGCCTCGGGACCCTCGTGTCCCTCATCCATCCCGAGCGAGCGCAGGGCTCTTACCGCAGCTTCTGGATGTTGGAGGCGATCCCCGAGAGACGGTATATCCCATCCACGATGCCGTGCTTCTCAATGAACTCCGTGCAGCTCTTGAGGACCTGGGGGACTGGAGAAGAGTGGGGTTGGTTAATTGAGGATATCATCACAGTCCTAATTCAGGTTCTGGTTTTCAGATGCCGTGAACTGAGCCCAGCTGGGCTGTTGCTTCAGCTTTCCTTAGAGGTGAAAGCCTGTAAGAAATGTAACTTTAGGAGTTGGTGTGGAAACTGGTCAGAGGTGTTCTTTGCTTTAAAGAAATGCCAGGATATGAATAGGGTTGAAAAAAGGCAATTCTGGTCAAGCAGAGACCGTGCGCGTCCCATCTCATCTCCCACAAGAACTCCAGTGTTAAAATCCATTCCTATAAAATTGAGTAAATGCACTCTCTTTGGCCAAAGACTTCCTTTGGTTTCAGATCTATACAGGCTTAACCTACACTGCTTGGTTTAAGCAAACACAAACATTAGGGAGATGCTACTTTCTGCACCAGGGCCAGGAGACATTTTACAACTTATAATTTCATCCCCGATGTCTACCGGAGCGTGAGTGGATTCAGAGAGAGCTCCACAACACCCCGCACTCCCAAGAACTGCAGACACACTGGGCTGTGACAGGATGGAAAAAATAAGCCCAGAGGACATAATTAGGTGTCAAGTTAATATTCAAGCTGCTTCACCAACTGATTCCTTCCAGTTGACTTCTCAGCCTCACGCATCATCCGCTGCCGGAGCTCCCTGTCCATCCCCGAGAGCTTAAGGAGGAGCAAATTACTTTATTTCTAAAGAGGAGTTACAACAGCCCTGGACACGGAAGCAAAATAAGAACTGAGCTCTTGTGAGCATCAGCAAATCTTCGGGGAAAACGCTCAGGTCCTGGTGGGTTCCTGTGCATCCCGCTGATGACGATGCAGGTTTATTCTTGCGTTAGGTGCCAGCTCTGATCAATTTGCCACGTGACACAGAATCCCAACAGGTCACGTGGCAAACCCCCTTCTATCGAGCAGCAGATGCCATCTGCCAGTCAGTCCCCAGAGCTGCTGAACCTGGGTGCTCTGAGCTTCCCCCTTCCCAGCCCTTCATGGCTTTTTTTTTCTCCCCGCTTGTGGCAAATACTGGCCCAGCCAGAGAAAAGACTCGTTTTAAATGGTTCCCTGAAAATCAGCTGGTGCATCCTTGGCCTAAGGGCATGTCTGCTCCACCTGGAGAACAAAACCTGTGAATCTGTGTAGCACATCAAATCAAATCAGAGGCTCTGGGATCAGCTCTGCCCTAGGGAGGCCCCATCTGCAGCACTGGGTCCAGTTCCAGGCTCCCCCGTTCAAGAAGGACAGGGAACTGCTGGAGAGGGGACAGCAGAGGGCTACAAAGGTGCCCAATGACAGGACAAGACTTCAATAGGGCACAAATTTGAATATAAGAAGTTCCACCTAGACATGAGGAGGAACTTCTTTCCTGTGAGGGTGGCAGAGCCCTGGAAAGAGACTGCCCCTGGAGGTGGTAGTCTCCTTCTCTGGAGACCTTCAAACCCCACCTGGACACGTTCCTGTGGGATCTGCTCTGGGTGGACCTGCTCTGGCAGGGGGTTGGACTAGATGATCTCCAGAGGTCCCTTCCGACCCCATGTGATTCTTGATTGGGTCTTGGAAACCAAGGGCTGCTTTTTGGGGAAGGAGAACCAGCAGCTTCTGGCCCAGCTTCTGCCCTGGAGGGGTGATGGAAAGGTCAGCTGCGGGTAACGCAGCCAGGAGATGTGCAGAGGGAAACCCCAGCATCTGCTCTGATGCTGAAGGGACCTCTGGCCATGAGCTCGGGGCAGCTCCGTGATCGCTGGTGTTGGGAATCAACCAGTTCAGGGTCTGAGCCAGGATGAGCAACAGCTTCTCAATGCCCAGGAGCTCATCTGGAGGGCACCATGGTGCGACGGGCACCGGGTCACCCCCAACATGATAAGAACACAGCAGAGGGAACACACACCCCACGTTCTAACCATGGTTCAAAAACCAGTTTTGCAGGAAACCACCTAACACAAAGAGGCTCAACGTGTCTTGAGGAAGCGTTTTTAAGGCTTTAAGTGGACAGGGAGGAGTTACACCTTATTCAAAGAGTTGCCAAAAATAGCGCTAAAATATGTATTTGCACTGCAGCGTCAGGAGACAAGGGAGACCCAGGCACGGACGGGAGCAGAAAAGCAGAGAGGAGAGACCAGCACCATCCACTGGAGCCAAGGCAAAGGACGAGGCTTTAGGTGCTGCCACGGTGGCTCCTCTTCTTCCGTGAGAAAAGAGAGCGCCCAAGATCGTGAGATACTGGACTCACGCTCCTTCTGGTTTCACTGGGAACCGAGACCACATGTGAGACGTCCACATCTCACCCCACCACCACCAGAGAAGGTGAGTGGTCACAGATCTCAGGTGGCACTTCCTTCCACCCAACTTTGAGAGTCACTAAGGTCTGGGTGAAGGATTTACCTGAGTTTTCCAATGGGGTGGCAAAATCTGCCTACTCTTGGCTGCAAAATCCCGGAGACTGTAATGGTCCATACTGGTCCACGCATCTCAACAGGGGTCCCCTTGAAATTAGTAACACCCATTGAAATAAATAAATAGCAAATATAAAAATAGAAAATAAATGTAAAAATAAAATAGAAATACAAAAATAAAAAGCGAGCGGTGTCTACGCAGCGGTTCAGCCGCGCAGGAACCTGCCGTGACAATGAGAACCGGGTTGAGGGACAAGGTGAGGGATGTGGCACCAACTTCCCAAAGTACTTACTTGTCCCGGAGGATCTTGGGCACCGTCAGGATCATTAATATACACTGAAAAAATTCTATCAGGCTTGTTCTACGCATTTCCTAATCTGGTTACCAGGACGATCTGTTCTTTAAGCTAAATATATCACGCCAGCACCAGGGATATTTTGGGGGAATTCTGCACGGTTGGAGCAGTGACTGCAGCTCAAGCAGGGCTATAATTATACTCGCAGCCCCTGTGCTGGGATGGTGACTAGATTTTTCAACAAAGCTGACACCTGACAATTACACACCTGTTTAACCTCCCTCTCCCCTCGGAGCCTTTAGGTAAATAGACATTTATATAGATGCATGTGCACAGGAACAGTGGCTATTACCAGCAGAAGGAAATGCCAGGACGGCAGCAAAGGCAAAACTACTTCATTTTGGGAATGTGACATGTACCATGGCCACCACCTACGGTGGCTTCTAACATCACGGTGTGACTTTTCTGGGTACCAATCCCTACTGCAGAGACAAACCTCTCAGGGCTCACGTCCTGATTTCAGCTCCAAAATCCCAATTAATTACCAGATTTGAATCGGAAAGGTATCTCAGCGGGAAACTGATGGGGATTTCTTCTCATAGGATGTAGCAGCACCTATAGTACAATTCTATTAATGTTCATTAATTACTGTGGTTTCCTGCAATTATAACAACCAGACTTGGTTGGTATTAACAGCCAGAAAGGTCCCCCTGGCTCAATGCTCCGTCTCTGATGGCCACCACGAGCAGCCACTTTGGGAAGGCACGGGAGGGAGCAGACAGGCACATTCTTCCAGCCCCGAGAATCCTCCGTGTTTATTGAACCCAGCACATTCCAGTCCCACCTTCCCGGGCAAGTAACAGGAGTGGAGTTAATTCCTACTTTGGGTTTGTTCCTTTTCTGAGCAGTAATCGTCTCCAACCACTAAAACCCCCTGGTCAGGTCCTACATTCAAACACCAACCTCTCCGTGAGGATCTCGGCACCACACACACACCTCCCCTTCCAAAATTCATCCCCTCCCTCCCTCCACTCTGAGATCCCAGGGAATTCCAGGGAACAAAGCACAAAAAGCCAGAAACGTGGGTGCGTATAAAAGGACCCAGCACATTTCATCACCAGAGCAGCTACAGGGATTTCTCCAGCTCATTCCTGAGCATCTCAGCTGGTCTGAAAGGTTTATTGCATCTCCCAGGGCTCGTTAACTGCTTAAGTCTTTGCCATTAAGAGGAAGCAGAAGTTTTATGGCTTTCATTCTGAAGAACGTTTTGATTCATCTTGAAATCAGGCACATTTCCTTTCCTAGCATCTCAAGTTTATTTTTTTTTTTCCCCCGCTTTTTAATCTTTCGTAATGTTCCCTCCCTGGGCTTGGGGAGGCTTGTTTAATTTTATTTTCTTTTTTTTTTTTTGCTTTCTTAGTACATTACTGGAATCAGAACTATTTGTTCAGGCTGGGGAGCGGGGCCTCCTGTCAAGCTCCCCTCCAGCAGCGTCGTTTTCACAAGGGGCGGCACAAGCCGGGACTTTTGGCTGGTTAATGGCCCTGGAAAGCTAAAGCTGGGAAAATTAAACCTGGGAAAGCTAAACCTGTGGCTCAGCACAAAGAAGGGAAATGGAATAAACCATCCCAAGCCCCACTCTGAACCACGTAACCAAAGGTGATAACCACGGCTGTTAAGGAATAGGAACAGGAATCATATGAAAAACCTTCCAGACCTCAGCGAAGGAACACACCAGGGCTGGGTTTTGAGCCACAAGAATATCAATTGAGAGAATCAGCCCCAAATTTAGGTGGAGGCTGCTCACTCTTAACTGCCCGGGCTGCCTTTAGCAGGCGTGAGGAAGGATGGGGACCTGCAGAGGACATCCCACCCCAGCGCGTTTGCATCATGGATGTGCCCCTTTCCCAAGGTTCTGTGCCCAGCTAAGCCTCTGACAACTTCCAGACATCTGAAATTGGCCAAAGAAATCCTGTCTCCCTCCCCATATGCAAGAATATCCCACCACTTATGCAAGAACCCAAGGATGAATAGCCTCACACAAAGAAATACACTTTACCCTGATCATTCTTCCTATTTTTAGCTCCATTTGCAAAGAACTGAGCAAGCATTTTCAAAAAAAACAGGAAAAAACCTGTAATAATTCAGACTGGAACTTCTTCTACGAGCCTCATTTCAAACTACTCATTTCTGAAACCCTCCACCTCATGTGAAAGTCACCCAGAAGGTGTAAACCCAACATGGGACAGAGGGTACAGAGCTCCTTTTCAGGTCTGTACTTGCCACCAGCGAATCTCCCTTTTTAAGCACCATCCCCTGCACGTTCCGGAAAACAAATCATGGAATCGTTGGAGTTGGAAGGGACCTCTAGAGATCCCCTAGTCCCACTCCCCTGCCAAAGCAGGGCTGCCCAGAGCACATCACTCAGGATGGCATCCAGGTGGGGCTTGAAGATCTCCAGAGAAGGGGACTCCACACCCTCCCTGGGCAGAGGGGGAGAATGACCTCCCTCGACCTGCTGGCCACACTCTTCCCTACACAGCCCAGGATCCCATTGGCCCTCTTGGCCACAAGGGCACATTGCTGGCTCATGGATAATTTACTGTCTACCAGGACCCCCAGACCCTTCTCCTCAGAAGTGCTTTCCAGCAGGTCCACCCCTAACCTATATTGGTACCTGGGGTTCTTCCTCCCCAGGTGCAGGTCCCTACGCTTGCCCTTGTTGAACCTCATGAGGTTCTTCTCTGCCCAGCTCTCCAGCCTGTCCAGGTCACCCTGGATGGCAGCACAGCCCTCTGGAGTGTCAGCCAGCCCTCCCAGTTTGGTACCTTCAGTGAACTTGCTGAGGATACACTCTGTCCCCTTGTCCAGGTCACTGATGAATACATTGAACAAGACTAGACCGAGTATTGACCCCTGGGGGACACCAGTGGTCACAGGCCTCCAACTCGACCCTGCTCCATTAATCACAACCCTCTGAGTTCAGTCACACAGCCAGCTCTCAATCCACCTCATTGCTCCCTCATCCAGCCCACACTTCCTCAGTTTCCTAATGAAGATGTCATGGGAGAGAGTGTCAAAACCCTTGCTGAAGTCAAGGTAGATGACATCTGCTGCTCTCCCCTCATGCAGCCATGTAGTTATAACGTCACAGAAGGCTGTCAGATTGGCCAATCACGATTTACCCTTGGTAAATCCACATTGACCACTTCCAATAACTTCCTGTTCTTCAACGTATTTGGAGTCAAAAAATCAAACTTCAAAAGACTTCTAAAAACTTTTGCTCACTCCTAAAACCTCACATACGAGAGAAGCACCAGCCCAAGCGAACAGCAAACTTCCTCCAAGACGCTCTCAATCCCTTTCCCAAGGGACCCACATGAAAATCATTTACGGTGTCGCTGAGTAAAGTCCGAACCCGCTATCACAAGCTGCACTATTTCCTGGCAACAAGCAACGTTTTTATTTCAAGTGTGACTTTTGCACTTGGGAAAAGTGCACTGTTGGCAGAGGGACCATAAAGCAGGAGCTCGCCCGGGACTCGGGAGCAGATCCTGGCCTTGGGCACCCCGCTCCGCTTTGTAAGACTGGACCTTTTACGTTTGTTGTTTTTTTTTTTTTTTTTTTTTTTTTTTTTTACCCAGGAACTGTGTAAAAACCAAAGTGTGAAGTTCAAGCCTCAAAACCATAAATCCTGCCGTGTTGCATCAAGCCAGGAACTGGGAGCCGAGGGACACTCTCCGTGTTGTGGGAACGTCTGCGCCGGGGGATTTTCACGCTTGAGGAGCTCCAGTGGCACCGTCCTGATGTGGGTCAGAACCTGGAGCCTTTGGAACCTCCCAGGCTGAATCCACCTAATTTTTAATACAAAACATCCACAAACCCAATAAAGATACTAAAAATACATTCCTATCTGGACCGCGTGCTAGCTTCTTCTGTTTAGATCAATTCCGTTTACTACAAGAAGTTGAGAGGGGAAAAAGCATCGTGGAGGGGTAAGAGCACAAGCAGCATTTTTTCTCCTGTTTGTTCCCCCTCCAGCTGCAGTGTTTCGAAATGCAAATTAATTTTCAACTCCCTCCTGTCCCCTGGGTCACTCAGGCATAAAGAATTTCTCTGCTCGCAGCTGCAGGCAGGGCAAAAAAGACAGGGAGGCAGAAATTGTCCCTTTTTTTAACTGCAAGAGCTTGTTCTCCCTTTCTGCCACCGCTTCCCCCAAAACCAAGCAATTCTCCGCGGGAACCCCGTGTACCTCTTTGTGATGCTAACCCCAATAATCCCAAGTTCCAGCAATTCCGAGGGCAGGTGGTGAAGCAATAACAGGGCCTGTTATCTTTGGAAATTTGCCCAAAATATCTCAAAAACTACTGGCCTCTAAAAGTATCAACTTATGTGGAAGGACTTTGTGGAGCAGAGAACGCATCTGGGGGAAATAGTCTCTGCTCATCTGCAATTTGGGTCAACTCTTGGGCTTTTTTCTGGGCTGCTGGATCCATCCTTCACGTTCCACGGGTTTGTGTGCCCGGGGACACAACTTCTGGATGGGGGAAGCACCCAGGCACCTAAAACACCCAGCTTTTTCCCCATTTCCAGAAGTGCTCCAGTGAATTCAGTACCGTTCGGTTCCCAAAAATGCCTGACGTGTTTAGATTTGTGAAATCACACCAACCCAACCAGGGAACACAATAAATATAGGGGATGAAGAGGTGGGTTAACTTATTTCCTACAGACGCTCACGAGGCTCCTCTGGATCCTCGCCAACCCGTGTGAACACTTGAATAAATACCATCTAATGTTTATATCACCCTCTTCATCTCCCAAGTGCTTCACATCTGCCCCCCGAGGCACCCTGGGGGCAGATACGGACGATTAGTTTGATTTTAGTTTGATTTTACAGGCGCGGAGGTGGAAGGGGAGATACCAAACAAGTTCCCCGAGGCCACGAGAAGGGTGTGAGGTGGGGTTTGAGCTCACCAGCACCCGGCTCCAGCTCAGGTCTTGGGCTGCCCGAGTCCTCTGGAGGTGGACTTTGATTAAAAAAAAAAAAAAAAAATTACTATAAATTGCTAATGATTTCTCAGGCGCAAAAGTAAATCACTTGGGGGGGAGGAAAGGTTTAATCTATCTCTATGGCAGCGTACAAATAAGTTTTAAAGTTTCAATCATTGGAAAACACTTACTGATGGAAAGTCATGTCCTCCCCATCCATAGGCTGCTCTCTCCTCTCCTCAATCACAGGCACCGACAGACCTGATACAATTTTTTGCTAATTAAATAAAATATTCTGGTGTAGGATTAGCCCTGACTATACTATACTATACAATACAATTCCATACTATACTGCACAATTCCATACTATCCCATACAATTACTTTCAGTTTTCTCTCTAGCACCACAGCGCACAGGAAAATACTGTTCAGGGATGTGGAAGAGGAAGATTTCCAGTTTCAATGCCTGCATCTGAAGGCTGGTCAGGAAACACAAAATACAGCCCTGGTGTGTGAGCTGCAGCCCTCTACGTGAGTCCTCCACTTGCCGTGTGTTTTATCGACGGTTCCCTCTCCCCACATATCAAGGACGGCGCTACAAAAATTACTGGATAACTACAGATGCATTATTTTTCCTGCTGAGCCAACGGAGAAGTTAAGAACCACACTTTTTTGTTTAAAAACTCCTATATTATGGTATATTATGGTGAATCACCCTCCAGATACCCCCATCCGCTTGGATAACTGCTGAGTGCCTGAGAGAAAAGGAGAGAAATCCCACTTTAAGGATTTGCCCAAAGTCACCAAGAAATTTCTTGGCAGAAAAGAGAGATGCAAATGTGTCCTTCAAACTCAGATACAAGTCCTAATCGTGAACTGCTTTAGGCATATAAATGTTTAAAAATAGAGACCGTAGTGAAAGCAGGATGCCGGAGCTGAACCCACTCGGAGGTTTGAAACTTTTCAGTGCACATTCAAACTTGTCAGCTTGGATTCTCTGAAAATACCTAATAAAAAGTACAAAAACGCCCCGAGGGTCCATTCACAGAATGAACCTTCAGCCTCATCCCCAGCCAAGGTTCTCCCCAGCCCATCGTTAACGACCGCGGCCAATTTCCTGGCCGGGACCTAAGGGTTGTGCTTCTACAAACGACCTGCCTTGTTCATGCTGCTGTTTCAATAAACCTTTGCATGAGAACAAGAAGTTATTGCTTAAAGGAGTCTATTCATGTGGCTGCCAGGGTTCAACTAAGACCAATTCCAAGCATATTTGGGGAATTGTGCTCCTGGGTCGCTGTGCCGCCCCGTAACTATCTGTTGTTTGATCTGCAGTGGCCGCAGGTGGAACTTGGGGGTCTATTTTTGGTGGAAACTCTGCAAAATGCAAAATTAGTCTTTTGGAAGCAAAAATCTTGGAGTGAAGCCATTCCCCACCAAGGACAACATGAGCAGGGATTTCAGCCTTCAGAACATACACTGGAAGTGCTTGGATTCCAGGGGCTGCCTTGTGTTTACGGTTAAAAATAGTATTTAAAGAAAGGAAGTGAATAAAGCAACAATTTTGTAAATATTTAGAACATTCTACTTTTCAGCAGTTTGCTTTATGTCTTGTTTGCCATGTTCAATCTCCCTCCCTAGCAGGAAGAGCGGAAACCGGTTAAATTTACCCTCTAAGAGTTAAAACATCAAGAAAACCTAAAATTAATAACTATGTAAGACTCAGCTGTCCTGAATTCCAAGTGAAGGCTTCTTCCCCCCCCCCCCCAAGATGGCAAAGAGCCAAAACCAGCCAGGCAGATTTTTCTTCTAATGACAATTATTAGCTCGTAAAAGAGACTCCTCACATTAATACCAGAAGAGATGACATACAGATTACCAAACTTGTGCTTGAGCTAAGGGGAACCAGATTTTTACAGCTCCCTGCCAAGATGCTGCCCGAGACCTTCCTTGTGTCTCTCCTGTCCCGTCCCAGTGCTCTCCTCAAACTCAAATCTGCAACAAATCAGCATCAAAAGCAACAGCATCCCCGGCTGCACCAGGGCATCGCCGGGAGGGAACGGCGACACCGGAGGACGCAGAACACGCTGTGATGTCACCAGAAATCCCAAGGTGCCGTTAAGGAGCTTATCTGAAGAGCATAATAACCCGCAGAAGAGAATCAACCCATCCCCTGCAAACACGTGTCACTAGTGCCCAGAACGTAACAGGACCGAGACCCCGTATCTGCTGTGATTTGATTTCACACACCGTTTTGAAAAGTCCCACCTTTCCTTTTATTTTTTCTTTAATCCTACCCAACTTGTCCACAATAATTGCTAATAAATGTCATGGACTCATAGAATGGTTCGGGTTGGAAGGGACCTTAAATTTCTCCTCGTTCCACCCCCTGCCCTGGGCAGGGACACCTCCCATCAGACCAGGTTGCTCAAAGCCCAGTCCAACCTGGCCTTGGACCCCTCCAGGGATGGGGCAGCCACAAGCATTTGGGCAACTGGGAAGACCAGGAAGGTCAGCAAAGTCCATCTTCAAAATCCTCTGACTGCCTTGTATGGATTACCCCACGAAATGACCACCTCATACAGCACATTGGGGTACACCAGGGTTAGCCTGGTCTTCACCCTCCTCACCAAGAGAGAAAACAATCATCGTTATCACGTGGCAGGCAGGCAGGGAAAAAGAACCGCCAGGATTTTATACCCCATCCTCTATAGTGATTCCCAGCGATTCCAGCACGTCATTCCCAGCAGTATCACAGAAAGGCTGGAGCTGGAGGGACCATGAAGATGGATGTCAAGAAAAAGCACCCTGTAAATAATGCCCATCCTCTGCAGCTCACAGCTCCTCACTCCCAGACGTGGCTTTTCTCTGCTGCTCTGATGCCGAGAACCTGCCCAGGTTGCGTGTCCAGAGGAGACCACCAAGCTGGTGAGGGGTCTGGAGAACAAGTCATACGAGGAGAGGCTGAGGGAACGGGGCATGGTTAGTTTGGAGAAGAGGAGGCTGAGGGGAGACCTCATTGCCCTCTACAACTCCCTGAAAGGAAGTTGGAGAGAGAAGGGTTGGCCTCTTCTCCCAAGGGAATGATGACAGGAGCAGAGGAAGTGGTCTGAAGCTGGGGCAGGGGAGGTTTAGGGTAGATCTGAGGAAGAATGAGTTTCCTGAGAGGGTGGTCAGGCACTGGAACAGCCTGCCCAGGGAGGTGGTGGAGTCACCATCCCTGGAGGGATTTAAGAAACATGTAGACGTGGCACCTCAGGGTGTGCTCTAGTGCCCGAGATTGTGGGGGTCTTCTGTGTGTGTGTGTGTGTGTGTGGTTGGACTCGGTGATCTCAGAGCTCCTTTCCATCCATGACGTTTCTGTGATTCTGTTCCCACCTTTCCAGCCCCAGCTTCTCCTCCAGCCTCCGCCGACCCCATCACTGCCTGAGAACCAGGAGCTGGGGAGAGCCGGGGAGGTGGGACAGATGCTGCAATGCAGCACCCACCCGCAGCCTCTGCCAGCACAACTCTAATTGGGGTCGAGCTAAATTTCAGTTTGATTTGGCTTCCTTTAAAAAACAAACCAAAATTAAGGGGAAAACGGTCTCTCCAGCTCCAAAGGGAAGAAGGGCTGCGGAGGAGGCAGGGATTCTGCTGAATTTGCTGCCTCCATAAAACAAACTGGCAAAGGCTGGTGTCAACAGCACCCACCGACTGGGAGCAGCTCTTGGGGCACTGGAGAAACAGCTACTCCCTACAAAGCCTGGTCGGCTTCCAAGTGATGCTTCGCTGGCAGGGGACCTTTTCAAAACCCAGAAGGAGCCAACAAATGAATAACACACGCCTCTTAAGGCGGGCACCGTGGGGTGACTGGAGCCGACTGGAGGGGTATTGCACAACCCAACATACCTGGAGGGAGCATCACCACAACCTTTGCTACATTTGGACCCGGCAGAGAAGATCCCTCACATCAAAACTGGTTTTGCTCCTGCAGGTACCAGCCTGTAACTCGCTGCTGAGATGTGACAGGGAAGAGGAAGGGTAAGGACAGACTTTCACTGGAGCAACACCCCAGTGACTGGGACACACAGGGCTCCCAATTCCCATTTTCCACAGCAGCTCAGAAAACAGATGATTTTGAAAAATAATCCTGTGATCTGCCCATGACTTAGATCCATGGAAGGATCTGGACAACGTTTCTCTCCCCCGTGGTATCCACATGGGGCGTTTGGGGAAGGCTGGTTTCCCACCACACGGGGCTGTAGCTCCCACCACAGAAAGGTCCCATCACTGTGTGGGGAGCTCCCAAGTGTCAGCACACAAAAAAGCTGCAATTAAAATAAACCCAGCCAAACCCAAACCCAGGACGTGGCCAACAACGAGCTGGGGCTTTGAGCAACCTGCTGGAGTGGGAGGTGTCCCTGCCTAGGGCAGGGGGTGGAACGAGGTGATTTTTAAGGTCTCTTCCAACCCAAACCAGTCTATGAATCACAGCAATCCCCAGCATGAATCACCAGGCACAGAGGAAGGTTTGAAGGTGAGAAAGAAATAAAGAAATTCTTTGGTGTGAGGGTGGTGAGAGCCTGGCCCAGGTTGCCCTGAGAAGCTGTGGCTGCCCCATCCCTGGAGGGGTTCAAAGACAGGTTGGAGGGGGCTTGGAGCAACCTGGTCTGGTGGGAAGTGTCCCTGCAGAGAGGGGCAGAGGGGTGGAACTCGATGCTCTCTAATGTCCCTTCCAACTAACCAATCTATGATTTAAGGTGCAGTGCTCATCCCCACCTCTGCTACAGCTGTTAACATCCTCCCCTCCCCGTTCCTGCTTAGAGTGGTAGCTCTCAGACCCTACACCTCAATTAAAGTCATTACAAACTGCATCCTCATCACAAACGAGCAGGCAGCCTGCGTGCTCCACTCGGCCCATCTCACCCAGACCCTCCCCTCAGGAGAAACCCCAGCAAACACACACATGATGCCCTGAAGTTTGTCAGAGGCAGGTTCCATCATGCCAACCCTAGAGGAGCCTTTTGGGGAACGGGGGCTTGGCTGTGGTGTGAGACTCATCTCAAACCCTTTGTGAGGGCAGGACTTGGCACACATGGAATGTAAAGCTCCACAGGGTGGTATCACCCCAAACCCTGCTCCCCGACAGCTCTGCATCGCTCTGCTCCTCTAAACCTCACCCTGATTTATTCTCCTTTGAGGCACAGAGACAGCTCAGTGGGACACACATCCCTCTGTGCCCATCAATCCCCTTCTGGGGACACAGACCCGACAGCAAACACGCTCTTCTCCTGCAAAGCAACCTCAGCCCGCTGTCCCAACAGGGAGGAGTGAAAAAATAGTAAACCTATTTCAATTTTTGTCCTTCCTTATCCCTTTTATTCTCTCACTTTGCTCCTCTCTCACCATTTCCCATCTAAAAGTCAAGGAAAGTTTCAGCTGTTCAGGACTGCAAAAGTGAGACTCTACAGTTGAACTCGGTGATCTCAGAGTTCCTGTCCAACCATGAAGATTCTGTGATTCTGTATGTTGTTCCACAGCAAATTATTGAGAATTTAGGCTTTGCCAGCTTCCCAAAGCTGGGAATTAATAAAATTAGTAATGGATCTTCAGTTTGGTTCAATATTGCACTTTTGAGGAGAACATGAAGGTCTCATGCCACGGTTTGGGCTGCGCTGGCAGTAAAATGAAGGACAGATGCTCTCTTTTACCTCTCTCCTCTTCAGGATAACTACAAACACCAGTTTATCTGCCAGAAGGGGACACTGTCTGAAATCCACGCTGTTAATTTCAGGGCATTGGGAGAAGCTTAATTGAAAAGGAACATGACTGAAAATTGGTTCTGTTTCACCTCAAACCAGTCCACCCATTTCAGCCACTGGGGACAGTGTCACTTCCTCCTCCAAGCCCACTAAAGCTTTTGGGGTACTGTGCGACAACCCATCAATCCCAGCATTAAAATAAACAAACCTATGAATGTATTGGGTTCTTTTCTGTTTTTCTGAACCCAGATGTTTTCATGGAATCACGGAATTGTCAGAGTTGGAAGGGACCTTCTAGAGATCCCCTAGTCCCACTCCCCTGCCAAAGCAGGGCTGCCCAGAGCACATCACTCAGGACGGCATCCAGGA
>JAOQGH010000010.1:1431106-1454885 GCA_025769975.1 Gallinago jamesoni
CTCTGGAGATCTTCAAGCCCCTCCTGGATGCCGTCCTGAGTGATGTGCTCTGGGCAGCCCTGCTTTGGCAGGGGAGTGGGACTAGGGGATCTCTAGAAAATCCCTTCCAATTCTGACACTTCCATGATTCCGTGAAAGAGCCTGTGTGAAAGAAAAATTCCAGTGGACTGGATCAGCAGACCCGGATACAAAGACTCCCTGCCCGGATCTGGAACTGCCAGGTTCCTCCTCCCAGAACGCTGTTGAGAAGGCAAATCACGACACACGGCTGGATCCTGCTTGGCTTCCTAAAGCAAAATTCAACTTTTGCTGAATCCACAACCCCAGAAAGGGGTGAAAAGAGACTTTTTAACACCAGGGGCCGGACAGCCATGTCTGCTGTTGGGATGCTCACATACATTCCCATGCCTTTGTTTGTACCCAGTGAACACAGAAGCTGTAATTCAGAGTTTCTGCCGGTATCTGCTCCAGGGAGCTCTTCTTTCCAGCAGAATCACAGCTTTTTGGTGCGACTTTCATAGGAGACCAGATGAATCCTGGAAATAGCAGCGTTCCCACAGATCAGCCCACGGCGCTTGGCCCTTTCTATTTCTGCCAAAAGAATGGGAAGGAAAAAAAGAAAAAAAACCAGAAGGGGGAAGAATCACTTGAAACAAGGGAAGGGAAAGCAAAGAGGAAGGAAGGCTCCAAGGAAAGGAAGAACTCAGAGGAAAACACTGCTGCAGTTTTGATTTATACTTTAATACAGGAATTTAAAGACTGAAAAAGACAAACCACTGCAATAGCATTTCTTAGAGCTGTGAACAGTCCTGGGCAGTCACGGCAATAAATCCCTTTCTCCTAAAACCAGGTAATTACTGCAGCAGTTCAGATTAAATAAGCACTTTCTCAGAATTCACTGCACTGAAAGCAAGCAATGCAACCTAATTCTGGAAGATTGAGTTTGGCATTCCTAATGTGTCCAAGATGCAAACTACCAGCAAAATAATAAGTCTTTTTTAAAAAGGAAGCACACACTTATTACAAGAGTAAAATAAAGCCTTAAAGCCTAGTCAAAAAATAAATCTGCCTTTGGTGACTTTAGAAGGTAACAGTGGAAATACAGGCAGGGATTTCAGCAGAGGCAGAGCTTTACACGTGGGCAACCACAAGAAGATTTGTGACCAGCTGAAATACAATTAGAGAAGGTGCCTGCCACTTACCAAGCACTTCAAACCCTCAAACTGCCCAAACATTTTGCCTTTTCAATAAACTCAAAGGTAATACCAGCGCTGCCGACAGCAGGGCCCAAGGGAGCTCTGACTGGCTGTATTTATTAGCATCACTTCAATATCAAATATCCATTAACCTACTCGTTTAACCCAAAGAACAGATCAGGAGGATCTCTATGACGGGTACAGTTACCCTGAAAATTCATCTCGGCCTCAATACAACGGGACCAGGTGAAGCAGAGGGACAGGAGAGAACAGAACACCTTGCAAGAAACACGACGTGTCGCCTGCTCGACCGTAAAGCCTGATCTAACCTGCTGGAAAACACAACTTAACACAGTTTGCAACTCAGTCTCTCCTCAAATTCCATTTACATTTTCTTGCAGAGCACTTAGGACATCCAGGAAAACAAATCATAAAATATGATTTAGCCAAAGAAAAACAAATATAATTGAAACGTCTGTTATCAAACATCCCTCAAGAACTGACGATCAAATTGTTTAGGTCCATAAAACGTACCAGAGACACATCTCAGTTCCTCAGCTCCCCTGGAACACTTTAATTTTACTTAATGTTCGCTTTGAAAAGCTCTAGTGACGTTGTCATGACAATGACAACACAACGCAGTTGTTTTCTGCTATCACTGTGCAGCTGGGTACACATGAGGGTCATTTACATCGCCATGAAACTATAGCATTTAACCACATTTCTTTTCTCTCTTATTCAAGCAAGTTCTTGCCTCCAGAGCATGGTCGTGGGTTTGGCACACTCTTTGGGTATAGCTGTCTGAGGCACAAATTGAAAGCCTGGGAGAGGAAGAACACTTTATATTTAGAAATTCTGCAGTTGGAAGGAAGGGGGGGCGGGGGGGAAAGCAGCTAATTTGTGATACACAGCCTAATAGCCACGTAGGCACCAGTACATTCCCAGTCTGGCTCAGCAGGACTCGTCAGAGCTGGACCCTCTGACCACAATGAAATCACTTGCACAAAATTTGCCTGCGAGAAGGCAGACGCGTAGAACCTTGACTTTTCTAGCCATCAGATATTAAAAAAAAATATAAAAAAATAAACTAGTTCAACTACGTCTAGCTTCTGCAACCACAGCTAGGGTGTTAGTACTGGGTTATTGCTATCACGTACGGCGTTAGAGGTGGTTAGGACATGGAGAGACTGGTTGTACGTAACGGGCTCTACCTGAGCTGGGCTGGGAGTGGTTCAGAGCCTCTGTAAGAGATGCAGACCCTGGCTTTACACTATCCATCTCCAAATCTGCACGTAAACAGGGTCAGGCAGGGAGAGGGCAGAGGGACAGACAGAAGGCAAGAGAAAGGACAAGGTTAAATTAAAATATCTCCTGGGAAAAAATGGCAGGAGACCAATAATTTAATTTGTAGAGACAGCAATTATAGAAATCCAGATTTTAGTGTCAGGCATTCTACGGTGTTGCTCTTCTGGCATGTTCTAGACCTGAAGTGTTCCTAACTAGCAATGTCTATGTGCAAAAAGAAGTCTAGGTGAAGTGATAAGCCAAGATGAAAGGACGAATAGCCAAAAAAAAAAAAAAAAGATTAGGTGAGATGAAATTAGGTGAGTAAAAACCCAAACCCCAAGAAAACTTGAGCTGCTGAGGAGCAAGGTGGACGCTGCTGGTAGCTTAAAGCTGGCTCAGGTGTGAACCACAGTGTATGCAATCTAATTCTCAATTCCACTGCAAACACACATATTATGTGCACATATCACAGTAAACAAGAGTTTTCAATATAAAAAGAGTTAAAAAAAATACATAAAGCAAATGTCAATTTAGGTTGGCAAACGCTAGTGGAAGAAACAGTGATTTTAAACAGAGCTGCCGCTTGCACAATAATGGTCTTTGGTCTGGTTGGGAGACTAAAGCTTTTGAGCTCATTTTCAAGGCACTCTGTCCTGGTTTTGAAAACATACTTCAGCCTTTGCCTCCCTATTCTGATCCCAGCTCCTTTTATCTGGGGCAGCTGAGGGCCAAAAAAGAACTTCAGCGTCTAAAAACCACTTCATGAGCCCAGAAAGGAACTTCCCCTTAATGCCAGCAAAGTCTGAACGGGACCTCAAAGCTTCCCTACTTAAAAAATACATAAAGCATCTCCCTGAATTGCTAAACACCCACTAATAGCAATATTCTAAATGAGAACCCCCAGAGCAGAGCCCAGAGGAGCGCTCGCCCATGGGAGGATGTGGCACACGATCCCTCTGTGCGCGGCGATGGCCAAGTTCCCACTCTCTGTTGCAACTACGTGACTCACAAAGGGACATGGCTGTCAAAAGAAATTCATTTCACATGAAAAACAAGCAGATCCACTAACAAGCCTTATACCTTTGAGCTGAAACGTTCTAGCTGCTCCGGTGTTGAACTCTTCCTTCTCACCAGCAGTGTGACAAGGAGGGTGACTCTGCATGAGAACCTCCCAGGTTGCGTTAAGGAACTAGAAATCTGGCTGCTCTTTGTATTCATCTTGAAAAGGGCAAAAAGCCCAACCCCGTCTTTATTATCTGAAGGTAACTGCTACTGATCCTCAGCAGGAATGGCTCTTTGAAAGGCTCAGGGATTCAAAGAACTTGGCTATAAAAGAGGAAGAATCTTCTCTCCATACCTGTATGGCCAAAGGAAACTCCTTGGATCTTAACCAGTATCCTGAATCCTTCCAAACTGCTTGGCAGTTTATTTATTTATCAGTGGTACCACCAGTCATAGGAATAAATTTTGCCCTCATTCTGAAAAACTCGACCCAATTTAAATATTCCCTGGCTGTTGCTCCTGGTTTGGACACGTGCAGTGGAAGAAACCTCCCTCTCCGTGTTCGTATCCGAAATACAAACCCTGTCCTCCCTTTCCCCTCTGCCTGTCCATCTGGAGAGCATTTGAAAATTCTGGAACCAGTTCAGGAAGGTGCTCAGAAAGCTGAGTCTTCACACCAGGAAGGAGAAGTTTGCTGTCAAATAACATCCTTCTCCTGGAGGAAGCCCGGGGAACAGGAACCAGATGCCCGTTTCCCACGGCAGGAGGGTACCAGCACACAGTCTCCATGCCAACAGGCTGCAAGTGTCTCCGTGCATGGGGAAAGCATATATATATATGTGGATAAATACACATATTATATATTCTCTTCTATATATCTACCTAGAGTATATGTATATCCAGTTTTAAGACTGATTTATGAACTCCAAACAACGTTCCAGGGGGGAGTCGATGTGCGAATGAGACCTTTATTGTAAAAAATGTTAAATCTATGGGAACTGTCTCCTATTTTACCGGCAGGAGGTTATTGCTCTGAAGTTTAGATTAGCACTAGCAGGATCTAAAAGAGACCATGGCAACGCGAAGGAGGACTCTGGGATGAATAAACCACTCCCACAGACCTTCACAGCTTCCCTTTGGGCAGCGTGAGATGCTGAGCACAAACAGCATTTTCGGATCTTTTACGAAAAAAAAAGGAATCTCTGCTTCTGAAGATTTTCAAGTTCTAACAAACTTTCAGAGCCGTGTTTAATTCCTCTCCCTCATCCATTTTTAACTTCTCTTTCTTTCAAACTGACATTCATATTTGGTTACCTGGGACTTAATTTCTCTCGGATAGGGTTTTATTGATTCAAAATGATTCTATTATCTCCAACAGCAAAACAGTTTCTTTCTTGCCCTCCTGTAGCATTTTATGTCCAAAAAGCTTTTAAAAAGGCACGTTAGGACTAAAGGTTTGGTTTGTTTTCCCTGAATATCCTTCAAAGCATCAGTGCTACTGACTTGCATGTACAGAAGAGGAAAAAATAAAAGAGAGAGACACAGAGAGAGAGAGTGAAAGAAGAAAAAAAGGAATAAATGAAAACGTACAAGGGGGGAAGTAGCTCCAAGACGCTGGACGGGCTCCGTGGGCAGGGGAGACTGGGAAGGTATAATTAAAAAAAAAAGACAAAAACAAACAAACAAACAAACAGCAGTTGGTTAAAATATGCACCCTCTGAAAATGGGTTAATTTCATATAAAGCTCAGCGAGGCTATACACAGCGCAAACCATGACCGCAGACCCCATCCTTCAAGCTCTTTGGTGCTTGATTCCCTAAACACTTTGGAAATTCATTAGGATCCAAGAATTCCCCACCCAGTGTGTCCCAGCTCAAAAAAAAACCAAAACCAAACAAAACAAAAAAACCCCAACATTTTGCATGTTGAACTTTTTGCAGGGGGCCCATCCCTGCTGCGCCGGGGAGCGGAGCGCGGGATGTTTGCATTATTTCCCATGTCTGCTTGAGCATGTGTTTATGGTTAAACCCATGTTTAAATACTTTGTTGAGTTCAGAAACCGGGCTGGAAGATGTAACATTTCTTTATGGAGAGGGACAATGCCAACTGCTTACAAAAGAAAACAACTCCCACATTTGTAAATTTACATTTTTGCGTAATTCGGTTCCTTCCTTACACATTTAGCTTCCCTCCACTGCTGGTGGTGCTAGAGCAGACATCTGCTTTATTTTAGTTTTCATTCTGTGCAAAAAAGAAATCAAATTTGTCTCAGAGCTCTGTTTTCCCATTGACAAAAGGTGTTCTTCCCAAAAATCATTAATTGCAGGGAAGGCAGAGACCTAATTAGCTCTTGCTGCCTCAGCCCCAAGTGTTAGATTTTTGGTTTGGGATGGAGGAGAGAAAACACAAAGTCCAGGAAATAACCCATCAGAGCAGGTCAAGTCCGGGGTGAAGCAGGTTGGCATTGTCCTCCTGAAGTCTCTGGTGGAACACCCAGCCCAACAGGCTGAGCCATGGTGGTGAAAGATTGAGAAATCTCTGCAGCACAGTGCAAAGACGTGTGCGAGTCTGCTAATCAAGTCATTTTTACACTTTTTGGGGGTGTTGAGCTTTTATCCTGCAGTCTCTGTCCACCCAGGGCTCTGCCTGAGCTCCACGGGAGCTGAGAGAGTGGGATTTCATGAAGGATTAGCTCTGTCAATACTGAGCATATTTTGTGTCTTCCACACCAAGCCCTGCACTGGGTGGCCCCGAGCGTGTCCGTCTGTCCATTCCCTCTCTGCTTCCAGATGGAAATACCTGGATACCTCTCTCAGCTCAATAACATTTTGATTTAATTTAGCTTTAACGGGACAGTTGTATGTTGAATGTCAAGTCTTATGTTTGCATAAGACTAGTGAGACTGGTGCTAATTAAATACATTTTATCCTTCTATATTTTCTTTATAAAACCACGGAGACATGATGTACTCATCAGTGTCAAGGGGCTGTTGAGCCCAGGCACCTGCAGGATGCAAGTTCCATTTGTACCTTATTCTTCTTCATTTTTTTTTTAATTTAAAAAACCACATCCAAACCCAATCTTTTTTTGCCCAGGGATTAGCAATTAGCCTGTTTCAGACCAGGCGTGACCTCTTAAGAGCCTGTAACGATTGCAATAGCTCTAAGACAATGAGCAGAATTCAGTTTGCATTTTTTGTGGCGAAAATGAATCCCTTCAGCGCCGTACCAGAGCCTTCAGGAGGTCAGAACAGAGTCTGTGGCCTGATCCAGACCTAAATTTCAATCCTCCTGAATTTCAATGCATTATCTGTATTTGGTGTGTTGACCCAGATTAATCTATTTATGTTTAAGGAAAAAAATATTATTCATTTACAACAGCTAATACCAATATGTATTAGAACGTGTCCTTTAACGTGTCCTCTGTCGCGTATCGTAAGAGAACATTTACCTGTTAAATCTCAATTAAATGAACGGATGGGACAGGAATTGGAAAAATCCTCCATAAAGTTGGGCAGAGCTGCTGGGGTTATCCCTTCTTTTACCCTAAGCAGGACTGAGGAATGGGTGAGAATGACCCCTGATTTTAAAAATGCTCATTGTTTTGAAAAAAAAAGAAAAGAAAAGGAATCTTCACCTTCTTATCCCCCAAATTCTTCATTTAAGCTCTAACTGGCTCAAGATGCTCGTTAGCAAATGACATCAAACAAATTGTGTGTATGAGGTGAAGTGTGATACATGATTTTAAATGTTGTTAAAGCACAAATATCCAGAATTAAGAGAAAGAAGGGACTGGGACAGGTAACTGAGACGTGCTGCTGTTGACGCTGCCGAAGTGACGAGTGGGGACAATGTGAACACACAAACACACACACACACAAAGATTCCCAGAAAAGACCAACCGGAGATGGACAGGAGCAAACGAGAAGAGTAAACACGGCCACAATCTCCAGGCAATCCCCAAATGTTCACTTGGAAGGAAAAAACCAAAACAGCTATTCACTTTTGTTCTGCACAATGAATATTTAAAGGATTCCCTTCCCACCGAGTATCTGAAATTCAAATACAACCTTTACCCTGGATCTTTTTAAAAAATTCTTCTAAATACAACCTGACTCCTTCTACTGCGGTACTGAACTTCAGCTAAACTCTCAGTAAATGGTCTGAGCTATTTAATATTAGATATTAATTCAATATAATAATTTAGGCTAAAGAAGTTATCATTGCAGTATTGTAGCTGAGTAAGAGTACAAGAAGAATTTAGAAAACAAGGCAAGTGCTGAAGCAACCTGGGGCTTGGTGAGCCCCACACTACCTTCCTGGATCTTCACAGGGTTTTTTACATAAATAGAAATAGTGAGAACGTCAGATTGTGTCCCACCTGGAAAAAAAAAACCCAACAAAAACCCCCAATATTTTCTTACAGCACTGAGCATGAAGAAAAGGTACCCTGGGAGGTGACAGCTTTGACAATCCCCACTTCAGTGTCAAATACACTTCAGAGGTAACTCAAGGCAGAACCAATATTCTTTCTTATTACTTTGAATGTTCAGAATTGAATAAAACGGATGGTTTTCCTGTATGGTCCATTTTCTTTCCCTCAGGCACCGGCTGCGTTATCACTGGTGTGAGCATCAACTTCCCCAGTCAAAAAAACATACTGTTTCTAAAAGCAGAGTTTGCACTTAAACCATTTTCATTTGAACCTCAGTCATTATTTGTGCTGCATTAGAGACCATTGCTGTATTTTATGGGTCTATTAACGTGCCATCCCCATCACTTCTGCAAATCAAACCCTCTAATTATAAATAATAATAAAAAGGCAGGGCAGGAAGCTCTCTGCTTTCCATCTGCTTTTCATTAGATCACTCAGCCCAGCCAAATCTAGGGACAATTAAACAACACAAGGAGCTCTGTGTTTGTAAACTCCTTCGTGGCAAAGAGCTTCATGCTGCAGATACAAAATGTCCTAGATGCTCTCCACAGCCTATTTTGATTAAAGAAAATAAAGTTTGCATGTTGAGGAATATGTCTTATCAAGCCCAAATCTAAACCTCCGCATTAATTCGAGATGAAACACCCTATTAATGTCGAGTAAGAAGAAAAGCTCCAAGCAGTTCCTTTTGGAAAAGTCTATATTTCATTAGGAAAAGCCAATCGGATGTTTCTCATAGAGGTATGGGGAGAAAATCAATTGATGTGGATATTTACGTGCATGAGAAATGCCCGATTTGCTTAAGCTTTAGAACACACTAAACAGAGGGAATATGGGTGAGGAAAATGCAAGCTCTCCTGCGTTATCCCAGCACTGCAATATCCAGCAAGGCCCCAGAGGAACTGCTGGGAAAGCTCCAGTTTCCCATGTCTGAGCCACCCGGGTGCCCCAGTGAGTCCCCGCTGCCCCATGTCACCCTCCCGGGCTGCGCTGACACCCCAGCCAGCCCAGGGACCTCAAACACCTTCTTCCCCCTTCACCTTCTCACCCCTTTATCCTCCTCCAGGCACAGAGGTTCCTCAAGCTCTCCAGCACCACCTTCAACATGCCTTAACTCTGGGAACCTCCTGGGAACCTCCTCCCAACCAAGGAAGAATCTTCCAGGCTTCACTCTCCACTGCACCAATGCATGGTTTGGGTTGGAAGGGACCTTAATGACCATCCACCTTAATGTCCCACCCCTGCCCTGGGCAGGGACACCTCCCACCACTCCAGGTTGCTCCAAGCCCCCTCCAACCTGCCCTTGAACCCCTCCAGGGATGGGGCAGCCACAGCTTCTCAGGGCAACCTGGGCCAGGCTCTCACCACCCTCAGAGAAGAACTTCTTCCCCAGATCTCATCTCAGTCTCCCCTCTTCCAGTTTAAACCAGAACTGTTTCTTCCCAAGCTGGAAAAAAATAGAAAGCATCATGCTGGAAGAAATGCTCTGACAAATTCCGTGTGCGAGGGAGGGCAGGGAGGGATCACAGGGGCAGCTGCAGCCCTCGCTCCAGCCATCCTTACCTCTGAAAGCTCATTAGTGTTCCTCTAGAGCAGCCTTTTGCCTCTAATTGTAGGCAAAGAACAACTCTCAGGGAAGGTCAACAGGGACAGCCTCATGACTTGGCAATATCTTTCAGCTTATTACTTTTAATAGGGCTTGGGCTTTTGGTATCAACTTTATAACAAACATTTCCCAGGACTGAAAGAGGAAATCCACCCCCTAGAGTGTTGTTAAAGCCAAATAGAATCTATTAATCTATGCTGCTTCATTATCTCTCATTAAAGCGTAGCAAGAAACTATTCACGCGCAGCTCAGGACGTTTAATTGCCCGAGCCATATTTAATAATAAACACTTGCTTATGATCCTATCTATCAGCCCGGCCCCTATTTAGGTTTAAAGCTGCCCTTGTTGACACGCTGTGGAGTATAATATTTGGAGTATTTAGAGATCAGCTTCCACCAACAAAAGGCAGATATGGGATTTATGGAACGACCACCTGCTGCAGAGCTCGGGGCGGCGAGTGATCCCTGGGACACTGGTTCTTGCAAATACCTTTGCGTCTTCCCAGGAATAAAAAAAAAGGCTGGAAATTCCAATGGCCGAGAAAAGTATTTCCCTGAAACGCCAGCGCTTTGAAGCTCGTGGATGAATCACATCTATTTGTTTTAAAGTATCAAGCCAGCAATCTTGTGAGATAAGGAACAGCATTAAAGTAAAGAAAATAGATGAAAAGAAGGTCATTTCCCGGCTTCCCAACTCAACTCGCCAGCTTTGTAATTAACAAAGATCAGCAATTTCAAACTGCTTTCTCTCAAAACAAAAGATATACAGACATCTCTTTCTATATATGAATATCTTGATATATTTTTTAAAATTAGAAGAATTAACCAAAAGCTTCACCACCAGTAAATTCGGCAGAGATCTGTTACACCAGCACAGTTGTAATCATTTCCAGTGTGCACTGGGATGACAGCAGAATCAGATCTAAGATCTCATTTTCTATTTATTTTGCCTTTCATCAGCAAAGCTTGGTACTAATCTGCCTGTTATTTCATACAATACAAAACCCTCCAGAAGGCAGCAGGAAGGAGATGCAGTCACACCCCCAGAGCAGAAGCAATTAGGATTCCAAGTTCTGTTGTATCTCACTTCCTCCATCAGTCCCCAAATAGAGAGAAGCTCCCAGTGCCTAATTAATCTATTCCACCTAAATCAGCATAAACACTTTTGGGTCCACCTGTATGTTCCGTATGAAAAAAAACACTAAAATACAACGCTCTCTGGACACCAAGACCAGGGATGTTGCGTGGAATCACTGCTTGCAGATTGCCAAAGGAATCTTAAATTCTTAAAATCTTCCAAATCAGGCAGGAGATGGAGGTTGATAGGAGTTTACAAAACACTGCAGATGAAAGACATTCAACAGTGGCAGCTACTCAGGGAGAGGCGACGTGTGGACGATCGACACACACACGGGTAACACGGGACGTACGAAGGGTGATCACGCAAAGGAGATATTAAACATGGAACAGCAAAGAGACAGCACCGTTTGATTTCCCTGCATCATAAAACGTCGTTCCCTTACCTGGTTTTGGCACGGAATTGGTCACGGACTGAGGAACTTTGTCGTTAATTAGTTCAACACACTCACTGGGGAAAAATCCAACCTGCAGTGAAAACAGAGAGAGAGAGAGGCAGAATACTGAATGTAGGGGTTGTAAGATCTCAACTGTTAAACCAGCAACTATTAAACCTTTTCCTCCAGCTCTGCTTGCCTGATGCTCCATAACATTACCCAACATCAAATGACAGTGTGAGAGTAAGAATTTTTCAAAACGATGCAGCCAAAAAATTCTACAAACCAAATAATCAGTTCTGTAAAACACAGCGATAGCTCCAAGTGTCGCCCACGGGACAGAGATATTCATCAGAGGGGGGAGGATGAGTGTGTTACACACACACCCCCCCGGGTCCCCAGTGGAACGAGAGATGGGGGGGAACGAGCTCAGCTGGGTCCCCTGCGCCTGGCTGCGTGTATGTAACACCAAATTTCATCAAGAGAGAGATTAACACCCCAATTAACTGTACTTAAATCTCTTTTTTTTCACTCTCAAAGTGCTACCTTCACAAGCCCTTTAACATTTTATTCCTTTAGAGAACTGAAATCAAGTGTGGGTCAGTATAATCGTATAGTCCCATTCCTGAAAATTGCCTGTTTTTCCACACTTTGAACGCACAAATCTCTCTCCCGTGTCCCACCCACATGGGTGATAAGCGATACTCCCAAAGGACTCAAACCAAGCGTGTTTAAAGAGCTTCTTAAAAAAGTTCCATGTGGTTTTAGTTAAATTGAATTAAAGTCAATCTTAGAACTGAGAACTCTACAGACACAGAGATAAAGGAGTTCTACGTGGGGAAGTAAGAACCCAGAAATTTGCCTAAACTCAAGTATTTTTAGAGGAAACAGCGTGATGGAGTAAAAAATCTCTAACAAGAGCCAGAAGGCGTGGTGTGTGCTCCTGTATCTGCCATTGCCACCGCTGTGCCTCAGTTTCCCTGTCAGCAAAGGAGGGGGAGGAGGGTGCCACACACCCACGACTGAGACCTGACTCCAGAGAAGAGCTGACAAAGGGACCGAGGAGCTCTTTACCATCGTGATTTATCTGCTGAGCAAGCTGAAACAGAAGGAATATTCCAGACACAAAGCCCAGAGGCAAGACCCTCCTTAGCAAATATCTGAAGATGCTTCAGAAGCTGAGACCCACCCTGGGCTCCCCCACAGGAGCTTTGCCCAAAATTGGGACAGAATGCATCTGCTTCTCTGCTGCCAGCATCAGTGACAACAGAGACACCTCGAGTGCCCACGTCACAGCAAGGTCCTGCCACTGATTAATTTCCACTGCTAATTTGCAGCGTTTCTTTGCGCTGACCTTTAACAAAGCATTTTCTCTGCACCTCCACCCTGAGAAGAACTTCTTTGGTGTGAGGGGGGGTGAGAGCCTGGCCCAGGTTGCCCTGAGAAGCTGTGGCTGCCCCATCCCTGGAGGGGTTCAAGGGCAGGTTGGAGGGGGCTTGGAGCAACCTGGTCTGGCGGGAGGTGTCCCTGCCCAGGGCAGGGGGGTGGAATGAGAGGATCTTCAAGGTTCCTTCCAACCCAAACCATTCTAAGACCCCTTTAATTCCAGAAATGCTGGAGGGAATGTCTAAACCACCCTAAGGGTTAAAGACTAGAGGATGGGGAGGATCTTAACGTTTTGTTTAAATAAGATGTGCCTGCAGAAATTCACAGGCCACTCAAAGGTCTCTGCATCTGGGTAGAAGTGAAATTACTTCCCTTCCACTAATTAAGGATTTAAGATGTGACCAGAAAGGAGTTTTACACTCCCCAGAATCCCAGCTTTGTCCCTGCATTACAGCATCTTCCTTCTCACTCCCATCCCAGGGGAAAGGCAACCCAGACCAGGGCCATGGGCAACTTTTATCCTTACTCCACATTTCCAGACCGTTTTCCCCCTCCTCACCCAAGGGGGCTCCTGGGCTGTGAGATGTAATTCAAGCCCCACCACCCTCGGGAGCCTTTCCAGAAGCAGGATTTCCTGTCCCGTGTCAGGCATGCGATTCGGACAGCTGAAGGCATCAAGTCACTTCAGGCAGCCACGGTTTGGTCAAGTGCTGCCACAACGGGTGGCCAAGAGCCAGGGGGACGGGCCCCAAGCTCATCCCACCAGAAGAACGGGGCCAGGACCTCCGCTGGACCTGTCAGCACATCCCTGGAATTCGCTGGAGCCAGGGAGTGCTGCCAGGCTGGCAAACAGCCCCCTCTCTATTTATTCATCTTGCACAATCCCCTTTTGTCTCCAAGACAAAAAAAAATAAAAAAATAAAAAACAACGTATAAACTTCTCTCCTACTCCAAGTTGATTTTCACCCATAAACCTCCAAGCAATTTAGCAGTCGCGCCGTGCTCGGTGTGTCCAGGTAAACACTCCAGGTTTGAAACTCTTCCAAATTCCCTGCGGGAAGCAATGGTCCATAATAACCCCAGAAAACTGCTCCTCCCCACACTCCAAAAATCCAGCAAATAATAATCCATCATCCTTAACGTTAAAGACCAGGAATATGCTTTTTGTTAAGACTCTGACAGCACGGGAGCAGTAACAGCAGCCCCACGGATGGGGAGATCTTGCTTCTTTCATCTCCATCTCCCTGTCATCGAGACCGGCCCGAGCTCAAGTGACTCATGGAGCTGAAGAACCCATCCAAAACCCAAGATAATGTATGGTTTTACCCAACCACTCACTCTAAGTTCACTCCCAACACTAAGTTGGGAGTGCCAATTTAGCACGGAGATGACATCCTGGAGTTCTATAACGTAGTGGGGATTTTTGTGCAGTTTATAGAGAGAAATAGGGCATTTAGCACCAGAAAACCAGCACGAGTCCCAGGTGTCCTTCATCTGGCAGCTCAGAGCTCGGTGACGCTGCTTTGCCAGGGGACAGCGAGAAACAGGCTGATTGGTACATAAACAAAAAGTCCTGGTATTTAAACAACACACATGATAGTTTTTTTTAAACACTTTCCTATAGCTACGAGTCTCTCTTGGACGTCTCCTGTGCAAGAGATGCAGGAGAGGAGAGCATCCACTCCCAGTGAAATCCTCAGCCCCATCCCACGACTGATACGTCGCTGAAGTGACAGAGTTTGTGTCATCATCAATAATTTGAGAGCCCTTTTTAATTGCCCACGATGTCTATGTCTGAGATGTGTAATGAAACCCTAAGTCCTTGGACACTAAACTTCCATTAATCGTAATGAAAAAGGGTGGGATCTAAATCCCACCCCAAATCCCAGCCTGGAATCAAAGCCTGGTTGCCCTTTGGCACCATGATGTGTCTGCTCTTTCTGGATGATATACACAACGCTGAACATGAATTTAAAAGTGAGAAGAGGCTCAAGATGGTTGTCACTGCTCCTGGGAACCTTTCCCGAAAAAAGCACTATACCTGTTCTCCAGGTAGCCTTTTTGCCAGGTTCACAACCATTAATTGTAACAGACTTTTAAGAGAAAGAGAATTTTCACTTGTGCTGGTGCCGACGAGCTCTCTTCCTGGCAATAGCACTAAGGATTTGCATTTTCTGACTTATTTATTCTGACTTTTCCTGTAAGATCCCCAAGAGACCATCTTCAGGGTCATAACCTATAACTTCTGCCTCATTCCCACCCACTTAAAAGATGCTGCTTTTCCTCCCATGGCAAGGTTTCCATGCTTTTGTATAAATAAATGGGTTTAGTCCAAGAGTTAATCTCAACGGATGTAGCAAGGCACTGCCAGAGCCTGAGCCAGGATTAAAGGATTTGGCAACGTATGAAAATTAATAGCAAGGATAGTATATATTTAGATAAACACAAGGTCATCTAAAGGTTAAAAAAAATCACTATACACCTTAACCAAAGGAGGAAAGCACGGGTTGTTGTATGCAAACATTTCTGCAACAGCTACTATGTCTTTTTATTTTCACTTTTATGCCAGCAGCTGCTAAAACTGGAAGATACATGAGGCTTTCAGGGGAAAAGTCAAAACAACAGCGATCATTTCCAGTGAACGAGGAGGGAATTCAAACAAATGAGAAAGAAGCAGTAACATAAACGGCGAATAAAATATTGTTGGAGACATTCTGATTATTTTTTGGTTTTGACATGGGCTCAACTATGGGATAAGTTTAATTCACATTTTTTCTCGCTTTTAGTTTTAGATCGTGATGGGCCAGAAAAACACTTCTATTGCTTGTTTGGCTTTCACAAGCAGAATTTTCACTCCGCTGTTCACCAAGTAACTACGTAGGTTGGTGGCCTGGGCAGAAAATGGGGCACCCACAGCTGGTTTCCCACCGTACTGGTGCACCAGCACGCTCCCACTAAGAAGGTACTCACCCATTTGGAAGTGCTGTAGTAAAATTGATATATTAACTAGAAAAATGAAATGTAACACATAATTGAAGGAACCAAGGGAACCTACAGCTGCTGCCAAAAGTCATCTATGCAGCCCCAACCATATTTCATTAATTACGGAGAAATAGTAAGTTTGACATGATTAATCTAAGATTTAATTAAGGCACTAACTACTAGATGATGTAGCTTTGTTAATAAGCAGGATATTTCTGTCTGGAGAATGATGAACTGGAGGCCTGGGCAGCAAACTGAGAAAACCACCTGGAACTGCCAGATGAGAGGAGGAAGAGGAGGAAAAAGGTAATTTCAGCAGGGGAAGAGCACGGCCACCAACCCACTGACCACCTCCCCAAACGACACCAACTACCCAAAAGAGAACAATGGAAGAATAGGACAGAGCTTGTGCAGTAATCTACATAGGAAATGAAGAAACCATGATCAATCATTAAAGAGAATAACATTGAATATGTATTAACTGTTAGAATTAAAATATGTAATAATCAGTGTATAAAAAGGGAGATTTTTGAAACTAAGGTGTGCTCCCTTGGGATGGGCACCCCATTTCTGGGCATTAATGGAATAAACTTGGAAATACCTCTGCTCTCTGTGTTCTTGCACAGAGGGTAAAGAACCTGGATTTGGGACAACAGGGGGAACAGGATTGTTAGTCCTTATCCTGAACTCTAGCAAATGAGAACTGAGCATCTCGGCCGTAAAACTCTCCAAATTTCTTTCATTCACAAAAATGTCTGTGTAGGAGGGGAGATGTTAATTACCCATCCCTGACTGGTACAAGGTGAGGCTGGTCAAAGGCTCTTCCAACATTCCCACCCTCTGGAGTGACCAAATGCTGAATGTGATGCTCCCAAAGGTCCCACATGTTCCCGGAATGAGGTGGGAGAAATCTCCACTGCTCACTCAAGAGATGAATTCACTCCTAAGGGTGTGGGGAGATGCCACCTCCCGCGCCCCCGTGCCTGTCCCCAGGCAAGCTTCTGCTCCCTGCCCACAGCAAAAGGGCCGAGGGGCCACGTGTGGAGCAGGGAACCGGTGGCAAATGAGTTCAGACGGAATTTTGCCCAATCTGCTCCTGCAGTTGGCACCGTGCTCCAAATGGAAGTGGCCATCTGGCCGAGAAATGACGTCACTGGTGACACGGCCACCGGGCTCTCGCACATCGCCTGCTTTGCAGGTGATTTCAGTCCCCAGCCAGATGGCTGCTCTCACGCCGAGCTCCCAGATCAAGGCACGGCCACCAGAAATCAAACTTGGGCTTCTCATTTAAGGACTGGTCTTTCCAAAGTGACGCTAGCCACAAAAATGTGCTCAGCCTTCCCAGGTCATTTTCACTAATTAGTGGTCTCTGTTCACATCACATACATGGTATTTGTTAGAAAATGAGGTATGAGAAAAAAATAAAAGGTTTTAACTAAGCCAGTTTTACTCCTGACTAATCCAAGACAAAAATGGCCCTTTTGGGGAAAATCTCTTCAATCTTAATGCCCGTGTTGGGGCTCAGTGTGGAACACAGTTGGAAGCTGCAGCTTCACAACCAGTTCAAGCTCACATAAACACAGGCTGGTGCCAGAAAAGTCCCTCCTGCCCCAGTTATTCACACTCTTGTGCGTTGTGTCACCTCCAGCAGCTGTGCAGCTCGCTGTCCTGCAGGAGTGCAAGTCATGAAACTCTACCCAAAAGCTGGAATTCTTCAGAAGATCAAAAGGCAGTTGTGCATGGCCCATCCCTGGTGATTCAGCTGTCTGAAACACAGGCACTGATTGAAAAGACAAAGCATGGAGAAGAAGAACAAAGAGGGCTGGAAAGCTGTTAACGTGGAGGTGGCTGTAATTTAGGTAACAACCTCACAATGAAAGCAGTGACTCACCGAGGACATTTGAAAAAGAAGAGGGCTTGAGGAAAAATATCTTTAAAATCATTTTACTTTAAGCAGAGAAAATGATAAGAAGCCCAGTGGGTTGTTTTGTTCTGCAGAGGATTAAGTGCCCTGCAATGCATCATTAGATCAGGGACTGGGAGAAAGGAAAGGCACCCACAGCTCCAGCAGAGGAATCTGAAGGAGAAAAGCAGTGACTCATTGCCGAAGGACAGCTCAAGCAAAGGATGAAGTGACTTCCCTGCAGAACAGGAGCTGCAGCTCAAACAGAACACACTTGCACCCTCTCAGATTTGCGTTTCCCGTTGATGTCTGTAGAGCTGCCTCATTTGCATAACCCAGAGAAACCTTTAATTTATTCTAATAGACGGGGGCCTTGCAGAAATGGATGCATTTCTGCCCAGACACACACGTGTCACAGCTGGTTTAAATGCACCAAAAAAAAAAAGGTAAGTTCTTTTAAGTCAAGAAGTCTTTCTTTTCCCCCCATTCGGTGACATTATCGAGACATAAATTACAGTGTCAGCTGGGGTCCTTCTGATAAAACCCTGCTCCTTTCCTGGCACAAAGCAAAAACCTGTGAAATAACACAAATAAACTGCCCAATCATTCCGCCCCTGGAGCTCCTGCTTTTATCTGCTCACAGAATCACAACTATCTGGCAAGACAGTTGATTTATTTTATTAATTAAAATGGCTGGATCAGAGATTGCTATCGTGTTTACAATGGCTATTGTTCCTAAAGTGGAGCAGAATTGTTTGCCTATAATAAATGCTTTAAAGGCTGCCCATACTACTGTTATATATATTACTATGACAACATGCTTCACCTATACACTCTTTTTAAGTATAGATCAGGTACACGTCTGTATTGAAACGCAACACATCTCTAGGTCTGGTGTATCAACACCAGAGAGAAATTTCCTTTCCCTAGATTCCCTTCTCGCTGCAGCACTTAGAAAGGTCAAAAAACTCCACTGCATCAGGGAAATGTACTTTTTCTGTATACGCACAGCTCATGGGCCTTAAAAACCTGTAACATGGGTTAAAAAACTCTCTTTTTACAGCCCTGGAATTTCCAAGGTGGAATACAATGTGTCCAGGTGGGGTTTGAATGTCTCCAGAGAAGGAGACTCCACCACCTCCCTGGGCAGCCTCTGCCAGGGCTCTGCCACCCTCAAAGTCAAGAAGTTCCTCCTCATGTTTAGGTGGAACTTCTTATACTCAAGTTTGTGCCCATTTCTTCTTGTCCTGTCATTGGGCACCACTGAGAAAAGACTGGTCCTGTCCTCCTGACACCCACCCTTTCAGTATTTATGGGCATTGATCACAACCCCCCTCAGTCTTCTCTTTTCCAGACTAAAAATCAGCTCCGTGGCCGTGGAAGGGATCTGCTCAGGCAGAAACCACTGAGTTAGCACAGTTTATGAAATCACTGCCCAGGGATGAAGACACAGCTGCTGAGAACCACCTCAGAGCAGGAGCAGAACGCACCCAGACGGTCTCTCAGCGCAGCTGATGGGCAGGGGCTTCTCCAAACCCACCGACTGCATCTTCTGCCTGATCTGATTCCAAGCATGAGAGATTCTTCCTTACCGTTTAAGACACAAGATGATTCCAGCCCTAATTTTCTGCTAAGCCAAAATATGATGCTCTATTTCTGCAGCTGCTCTGATCTGTTGTGTCAGGAGACCGAGCCCGGATAGACAAACCCCTTCGCAAGCAGTTTGCTCATCAAGATGCTTCTGTGCTGGGAAAGCACAATAATATTTCTCAGATCTGGGAGACAGAAGGCAGTGACAAACTGCACGAGAGCTCCCTCGCTCCTTGTGTCTTTAATCACCAGCGATGCTCTTCACATCCAGCCACGATTCCAGCCAGGCTGATGGCAATAGGGGAGCTCGAGCTGAAAAAAAAGGAATCTACATCTACTTGTAATCCATCAGCTTCACGAAAAGTGTCAGACACAAAACAACACAAAGTTGTTTTGCTTTGGTTTATTGATTCGCTTGGAAGCCAAACGTGGCACAGCCTGATCATTCCAAGCAGTACTAATTGCTGATAGCAGGGCAAATACAGTTTTAAGGCTTCTAGGATCCTGCAAAGACATAGCACGCTTCAAAAAACTAGAAGAACAGTCAAGTTTGTTCCAGAAATATCGATGTGTTAACCCTAGAAACACATTGAATTTCCGAGCAGGTATCGTGTGTCCAGGCCGATCTGATTTTGCAGAGGAGATACTATCTGAAGTCCCACAGCTGATACAAAGCCAAGGAAAGCTCTATCTCCCAGGCTCCGGCTGATGGGAGAGAAATGTGACCGTGTAAGTCACGCTCCGTTCCGAGGGGATTTGCAGTGTTTGGGGATCCGATTGCCCACAGCCCCGCGATTAACGACAGCGACACCGCGAGCTGCATCTGGCACAGAAAGAGATGTCAGGGACAAGCTGAGGGACTTTGAGAAGACTTTCCAGGCCAAAACATACAAGTGGCTGGGCTCAACTCTGACCCTCTGCAGAGCAAACTCGGGATTCCACCTACTCGCAGGCAGCAACTGCAGGATGAAAATCCCTCCTGCTTGACAGGAGCTGAAACGTGAGACAGTGCAGTGTGAGAAGGCAGAAAGGCAGCTACCCTCAACCTTCAGTAGCTTCTGGGTTTTCTTTGGTAAAAGAGAGACTTTTTAAAAATTAAATTTCCTAATGAGAAATTCCAAGCCAGGGAATAACAACTCTTTTGGAAGGAAAATGCTATTTCGACACAGAAGTTTTGGTACCCAATTCCCAGGTGTGTTTAGGATCTTCTGAAAATTCAGCCTCAATCTCTCTGCTATGACATGCACAGAGACCGGTACCATGAACACCACACACTAAATGCAGACAGGGAAGCACAGGTCCCTTGGGTGCCTGGTGGCAGGGTCTTATCAACGGGCTTTCTCCAAATCCTCTATGTTGTGCCTGATCTAGTTTTAACCGGTGGAAGGAATGGGATGATTTGATTCACGGTGTCAGCTGCTTCGGAGGGGGGGCAACAGAAGATTCCACTGACATCAAAGGGTCATGGCTACCCGTAATGTGCATGGTGGGGTAGGAGATACCTTCCTTTGAAGGCCACCTGTCTGCTCTAGCCCCAGTTGAGAGAAAAGGGAAGTCCTCTTACACCACCACAGGGACACTCTGCTTCTGTCCACGAGTTCTATGAACACGGTGCAGAGTTCCCTGCCTTGATTTAAGTCACACTCTCACATCTGATGGTTGTGCCTACCTGAAATCCATGTTTTCCTCTCCACCAGGTGGTCAGCTCCTTTGGTGGCATGTCAATAACAGACACTATGTCTCCCACCTGCAAAAGATGGGCAAGGTCAATCACCTCTAGCACTGTGGCCAGGAGTAAAGCACAATCATAGAATCATATGAGATCGGAAGGGACCTCTGGAGATCATCTACTCCACACCCCCCTGCCAGAGCAGGTCCACCCAGAGCAGGTCCCACAGGAAGTTGTCCAGGTGGGGTTTGAATGTCTCCAACAAAGGAGACTCCACCACCTCCCTGGGCAGCCTCTGCCAGGGCTCTATCACTCTCACAGTAAAGAAGTTCCTCCTCATCTTTAGGTGGAACTTCTTATATTCAAGTATGTGCCCACTTCCTCTTGTCCTGTCCCTGGCCCCATCCTCCTGACACCCACCCTTGAAGTATTTATAGGCGTTGATCAGATCCCCCTTCAGTCTTCTCTTCTCCAGACTATTTTAGACCCAAGTCCCTCAGCCTCTCCTCATAAGGGAGATGCTCCAGGCCCCTCATCATCTTTGTAGCCCTCTGCTGTCCCCTCTCCAGCAGTTCCCTATCCTTCTGGAACTGGGGAGCCCAGAACTGGACCCCAGTGCAGAGCAGAGGGGCAGGATGACCTCCCTCCACCTGCTGGCCATGCTCTTCCTGATGCCCCCCAGGATGCCATCGGCCTTCTTGGCCACAGACATCTGCATTCCAAATCCAAACAACTGCATTCTTCAGCACTGTAAGAAACTGTAAAACTTGTGAGCAAACTGCACCAACGCCAACCCTGAGACATCTGCCTTTGGAAAAACCAAACCGAGCGGTGGGAGAGTCGCTGCGTTACCCAACGCACAGGATACAGCTGTTCCTAAGGAAACCATTCTCAAAGCAGCAGGCTCTCTGCCAAAGGGTACAGAAGCCTTCTGAGGAGACTGCAGACATCAGTATCCGCAGTGACAGCGAGAAAAGCTTTGAAAATATTCTCAAGTAGCTGAACTAATTTTTGCTCCAAGCCCCGTACACGCCTGTGTAGGCATCGACATACGTCGCCTTGTTTCCTTTCACAGCCAAAAGTTAAGAGCTCCCTTCATAGTTCACCAACTGACCAAGCCTTTGCTTTTCTGGATTAGAACATGAAGAAGGAGGGGTGGTGTTTGGTGTTACAGCAACAGGGAGGGAAAGGGCCAAGGAGACCAAATTGGTTTTCTGATTGGTTTCACTCATTCTCATAAAAAAATGCAATGCTGCAATAATTCAAAAGGAAATCAATATAATCAATACTCGATTTGGCTCGGTGGGAATCAAGGTCTCGGTGGCCTCTGTAACAGAAAATGAGACAGGCCAGAAGCTAAAGAAATACTGAGCTAGGCACAGCAAGAATCAGTAACAGCAGTGCCCAACTTCTTCCCGATGTTGAATGATCTCAAAGGGCTTTACAAAGGAGAAAACACATCCCTTTTTTTCAGAGAGGGTAACTGAGACACAGAGAAGTGCAGTGATTTCCTCGGGGAACAGCAAACCAACAGAAAAAGTGAATTTCCATTAAGGAAAATGAGCAGAGAATCCAGGCATTTTCCTCGGTGCTGGGGAGCAAATGCCAGTCAGCTCCTTTTCCAACTCCATGTTCGAAATGACCAAATGCCTGACCGTAAAGAGACAGCGCGGGTGGGGGACAGACCGTAACACAATGTCCCACTCCTCTGGGGCCAAGGCTACTCCCTGCGCACGCCTGGGAAGCCACACGTGCCTCAGTTTCCCCACTTGCCTCCTGAGGACCTGTCGGGCTGCAGGACGGTCGCAGGGCTGCGTTCCAGCCGGCTGGCACGGCGCGGGAAGGTGGGTGAGCAGGGAATGCCATCACCCTGCTTGTGTTAATCCTGACACCCACAGTCTGTGTCCCGCGCTGCACGTGTCCTCCCTCGGATGGTGACAGACTCCTGTGTCTTTCTGATCAGGGCAGATCTTTAGCATCCACTAATAATTGCCTTGATTTTGAACACGCACAGACCCCTGGCAGCGCTCGACTATCACTATTATTTTCACTTCCCGCCCTGCAGGCGAACGGTGCGATCACAGAAACTCCTTTGGGCACTAACTGCTTTCCTTTACACTTTTTTTGTACAATCCTGTGAATATCCCATCCCTGGTACCACTGCACATAAACAATCTGAACACAAAAGGCCGCTTTCTGGGTAGAATAGGGAAGAGCCAGACACCCAAAGATTTCCAGAGGCTGATCTTCTAGATCTTTGCTCCACAGAAGCTCCGACTCCGCATTAAATGAGATTTTTCATAATGATCTTAGATTATCACCTGCTCTTTAAGTACCGAATTCTTTCACAGTCTGATCCTTTACTTTTCACAGGAGGAGAAGCTCTTAAAAATGGTTTTAGACAGGGACTCGCTACCAGGAACACAGGTTGTGTAAAGTGGCCAATGACTAATTAAATTGGCGCGTGTTCACACACACACATATGTGACCAGTCTCCCCGAGCAGATACAACACTCTTCTCCTACACATCCCAGCAGGGACTGGGCAGGGGCTGCTGCTGCTCAGAGACCTGGCTGGAGTTCTTGGCAGTAGCTGGTTAATCAGAAGATACTAATGCCAAATAAAGCTATATTTTCAAGATGACTGAACTCCTCCCTGTATCCAACCCACTCCAAATTGGATATTTAACTGAATCTTCTAAGCTTCACCTCTCAAAATATTCCGGAAGTGTCTGAATATATTGCTGATCACAGCATCACACGGGGTTGGAAGGGACCTCTGGAGATCATCCAGTCCAACCCCCTGCCAGAGCCGGACCACCCAGAGCAGGTCCCACAGGAAGTTGTCCAGGTGGGGTTTGAATATCTCCAACAAAGGAGACTCCACCACCTCCCTGGGCAGCCTCTGCCAGGGCTCTATCACTCTCACAGTAAAGAAGTTCTTCCTCATCTTCAGGTGGAACTTCTTATATTCAAGTTTGTGCCCATTTCCTCTTGTCCTGTCCCTGGGCACCACTGAGAAAAGACCAACCCCATCCTCCTGACACCCATCCTTTAAGTATTTGCAAGCATTGATCAGATCCCCCCTCAGCCTTCTCTTCTCCAGACTTAAAAGACCCAAGTTCCTCAGCCTGTCCTCATAAGGGAGATGCTCCAGGCCCCTCATCATCTTTGTAGCCCTCTGCTGTCCCCTCTCCAGCAGTTCCCTGTC
>JAOQGH010000010.1:1473305-1491578 GCA_025769975.1 Gallinago jamesoni
TCTCTGGAGACATTCAAACCCCACCTGGACATGTTCCTGTGCAACCTGCTCTGGGTGGACCTGCTTTGGCAGGGGGGCTGGACCAGATGATCTCCAGAGGTCCCTTCCAACCTCATGTGATTCTGTGACTCCAGGCGGTTTGTTGCAGTCATCTTCAGGCCAGTGGTACCAAGCATAAGAGAAGCAGCAGAGAAAACAAGCAACAGGGGAAAGGCCATGACAGTGACCAGCATTTTAATGTGTTTTAAACTGAGGAACATTCCTGAGCCCTTCTGAGCAGAGAAAGCTGTAGGACACAGGGCGTTAGGTCCCTATATACGGTCTGTAGAAAGCAGCTCACTCTATGGAACTGGAGCACACCCCTGCAGCAGAAAATTCCACGTTGGGAAAAGAGGAGCAGGTTCACACATTCTGAAAACAGAGTTTGCTTTGGGTAGGATCCAGCTTGGACTCTCCACATAGATATATCCCATTAACAAAGACGAGACCAGCTTTTCTCTCTTTTTTTTATACATATATAAACCCCACACCAGTATATAAGTGTGTATATATTTGTGAATTTGGCCTTTAAAGTCATCTATTTAAAGAACTGTAGCTTTTCACAGGAGGAATGTGAGTAGCACTCGCTCATTAACTCTTCTCTGGGTCTCTGAGCTTCAGTCACACAAGACCAAACTATTAATATATTAAAGGACAAACCTTTAAGATACAAAACAATCTTGCAAAAGATTGCACTCAGAATGTCTGACTCAAAAATCCTGCTGCAAGCAATTTGTGGGTTTAGGATGGACCAGGCACAGCAGATAGAACCAAACCCCATACTTTTTTAAGTCCAAGACTTTTGCTTCTGTGAAAATATATTCCCCTCCCCACAAACCACCCAGGATGGGGGAGTCCTGTCTGCTCTTCCCACTTGGATCCCATTTTTTCCTGGCATTCTCACCGCTGCCCTTGAAGCACTCATTATTGCAACCACGCTTCCAGCCGTGGAACGGCGGATGGGGCTGCCTTTGGAGTTTTGCAAATACTGAAGAAGCGGAGCTTGAATCTCCTGCAAGGCAGAGCTGGGGGACACAAGTGGCACGGATTTGCATAAATGCCTTCGTCTAGCACATCTGAGACCTTATTCTATCAATCAAAACGAAGCCAGCACAGACAGCGACGGCTGCCTCCAACGAAAAACAGGAACGGGGCAAATCACCAGGTGTCCGGTACGACAAAGCCATGGGGCCCAACATACTGCCACCTCAGGGTCTGCAAAAACGAGGAGGAAAAGGGAGAAAAACCCATTCTTGGACCAGGAGAGCTTCCTGCTTTGAGAACAGCCGTGGAATTCTACCTAAGTTGCAGCAGAAAGAGGCTTCCTTCGCAGAACGTTGGCGTTATCCCATGAAAAGGAGGAAGCGGAGACGGTGGGGTGGCTCCAACAGTCACTCTGTGTTTAAGGGTCTGTCACGAGATCCTGCCCTGAGATTTTTTTAAACATCACTCACGCTTGTGCAGTCTGACATTTCTGGTTTCTAGTGCTTGTCACTTCTGTTCCAACAACCCACCTGAGATAATGGAAATGAACAACAGAAGTCACAAGAGATGGATAGTGTGTTTAAGGTCTTCCTTAGAACCACTCTCTTGTTCTCTCCTTGCCGTTCAAAAGTTCACCAAAAAACAACGTTTAAACTGTTGAAATGCTGCAAATCTCACGTTCTGATTAGTACTGCTTGCTTTTTATTTTTATTTTGCAGAACGAAAGGTTAGATTGGCTATTCCTATGTTGTAATATTTAAATACCTATGCAGGTAGTTGCTGGTGTGACATCATGCAAACAAAGCCAAAATCCTTGAAAAAGGCATATTTTCCACCTGCTTTACAACCCCACACCATACGCAGGATGGATTAGCCTATGTCAACCTTTTTTCAGGCTCTTACTTTTATTGATTTATTCCCAACACACCTAGTAACCCCTTTTAAATGCATTGCAGACCCTATAAATTCTTTGTGTGTCCCCGTGGAAGGCAGCAAGGGCTGCAGACCCGCGCGATGGACCCTCTCAGCCTCCTGTGGAAACTCCTAAAGGTTCAGCCATTCCCTGTGGCCCTCTACAGACCCTGGTTATTGTGAAGGCTTTGCAATTCCCGAGTTCCAAAGGCTCACAGGGAACACCCTTCACACCACACCTTGCAGAACTTTTTTCTACACAAAAACCAGTCTCTACCATTCTTTAGAGACGTCTTCCTTCCCAGCAAAAATGCAGGTGGGGTACTGTCTGCACTCTGGGAAAGTGCAAACTCAACAGGTTATTCCTTTTCCCAAAAATCTTTCCTCAGGCTTCAAGCATTTGTAGTTGTTTAAAAGTCTTCTTTCCATCCATCCATCCCTCCCTTTATCACAGAATGGGATTTTCTTTACATTTATTTTAATAACAGCAATCTTCCAAAAGCAGCAAGTGTACATGTCCTGAGAGCTATCTTCTAGAAATGGGAAGTTAAACGATGCAACATTACTTGGGAAAAAGGGAAAATCCACCTAACTTGCTCTAAAAAAACAACCCCCCCATCATCAGCTCTTTCCAATAAAATTTAACACCCACCTTTATCATCTGCTAGTTTTCAAGTTTAAATTTGTTCAAAGAAATCAAGAGAAGAATCCTATCTTCCCACTTTTCTCTCAGCACAGCTCTCTCTGTATTCCCACTTCTTCTTAAGAGCCAATAAACTAGATTAATTTTTTGAGGTCTCTAATAAGAAGAAAAGCTGAATACAGACTTAAATACCCCCCTCTGAACCTCACACCGAGCTTGTATTTCACAAGCTGACTTGAAGTAGAAACGTGTCACAAATACAACCCCAAAAATGTTGGGTTTTTTTTTCTCAAACCTTAGCTGGGAAAGTTTTGCAAAATAGGCACCAAACAATAATTCTCTTCACACCACTAAAATTCTACTTACATTTGGGAAAGAGTGGGATAGAATTTCCTCAGTGTAAATGCTGACCTGGAACCTGCCAAACACAGCTCAGGCTGTTTTTGTTTTAAAAGTCCCATTCCAGTCTAACCTGGAGCCAAATCCATCCAGGCACCACTGGGACAGAATGGGATCTCTCCCCGGACATCAGGAGAGGTCACACGATGGCAGGGGTGAAGCATCTCCCTGGCACAAACACTGCTCAGTTCTGTATCTCCTTCCGTGCCTGTCCCTTCACCCAATCCAGATGCCACCAGTTTCTCAGCTTCATAAGAAGAGACACTGAAAGGGTTATGAAGCCTTGGAATGGGCCACCCAGGGAAGTGGTTGAGGCACCATCCCTGGAGGCATTCAAAAGATGGGTTGACATAGTGCTTAGAGACATGGTTTAATGATTGGTTTTGTCAGTGTTGGGTTGATGGTAAGACTAGACCATCATAAAGGTCCCTTCCAACCTGGACAATTCTATGATTCCATGATTCTAGTAATACTGAAAAAGAAGGTCACAGACGTTCACAGCAGTTGGGCATGGTTCAAGCCTCTGGATCTCCTGGACACCAGTTCAGTTAAGTCTTGCTGTAGCATCATCCTTAGCCAAGGCACAGAATTCCCCAGGTTGTCCCCATCTCTGCTCTCTATTCTCAGAAAAGTCCCTGCAAAGCATCCAAGATTCTGACAAGTGTCAGACAAGCTACTGGCCTCCCCTCCATCACTGTCCCATCAGTGTCTGGCAATGCTCTGCACCAGCTCTTTGCTGCTCTGGGGCTTGCTCCTGCACAACTGTTGTCTGCAGGGTTTAAGGACATGGTTACACCTGAAGATGTCCCATGAGTAAGGCAGTAGAAAGATCAGAAGTGGTATGGTTTGGCGTTGGAGAAAAAACATTTTATGGAGGCTCACCTGAAACAGCCAGGAAATAATACAAAGTTTATCTCTGCATTAAGCACTGCGGATGCAGTCCCAAACGAGAGGACTCAAAACATACCATAATTCCAATTTCCTTAAGTGCCCTGGAAAATCTTAGTCTCAGTCACTGTACTGCTCTCGGACACAAACACGTGCCCACCCTTAAATCTTGCAGTGCTGCTCTTTAGCTTGGATCGCTTTTCTGAAAAGTGGCTATTTTGGATGAAGCTGGCTCCAGCTGGGTTAGAAAAGCACTAGCAAAATGCCCAAACTCAGGCAATTTTGAGCGATGTTCCCTTCCAGCCTCTCTTCCCTCTCCCAAGAGCACTACAGGTATATATATATATATATATATTTACATGTATGTCCATATGTGTACTGGCACCATAAGAGCTGACAACAGAGGAATTCTTTGCAGAGCAGGATGCTCCTTGGCTCTCTCAGGACACCCCACACCAGGGCACACAGAGGAAGGGCAGAAGTTCACCCCAAATTCCCCTTTCTGTGTGCATTAACAGCACTATGACAGCTCGATCCCACAGGAAGTCCTTCCCTGCCCCACGCAGCTCAGGTGTGGGTAACACCGGTGTGTCTGTGCCGGACGTTTCCTTTAACGCCTGGGAAATGTCAGCAGAATCCCATAAAGAGCTTTAAAAAGAGGGACAGACCCCACGGTGACTCCCATTAATACTCAGCACAAACTGGTAAGATGGACGCTCACGATGTGCTGAGATGGATGATGGAAAGACCTGCTGTGCTGAGACCAGAAAAACGACCACGTGCACGTTTTAACTCTGAATGTGTCAGTGCCGTACGTCTCCCACAGACAACAATTTCATTCAGCATATGAAAATATCACAACCTATCAATGTAGCATCTTACAAAGCCACTACCCCCGTAATTAGCAGACGGGGAATCTGTGCTACGAAGCGCTTTGATGCCAGGGTAGCAGAGGCAGCGAGAGAATTCAGTTCCAGATGCCGGAGACGTAACTGGGGAGAGATGAGGAATCCCCACCTCCACGCCTGGCTTCTCCCTCGGGTACCTGCCCTGTCTGTGTGTCTGCCGTGTCCGTGTGTGCTCCCCCACTGCTGCCAGGCACGTGTTTGTGTCTCTGCACAGAACGTACCGAGGATTATTTGCTCATCAGACTCCTTTTTCTCCCCTCGACGCCGCTTGTCTTAAAACTGCAGTGCCCCAGAGAGCATCCCTTGGAGGACCGAGATATTGAAGACGTGGGGGAATAAAAAAAAAACCCACATCCAAATATAACACGATCCGGGCTGGAAAACGAGTTACGGGGAGAAAACACGGCATTTACCTGACAGGAGATCTGTACAAGGTAGACCAGCTCCTTGGATTCGCAGCCGTTTCTCGTTACTTCATTCTGTTCCTCCGGGAGCGAGAGCTACAGCCAGGGGAGGGGGGGAGAAAGAGAGGAGAGAGAGAAAGAGCAGGTCAGTGAGCGGGGAGAAGCCAGGCATGTAATAACACGTGAAACACAACATCCACAGCAACTTGCTCCAAGACACGCTGAGTAGCAGGGAATGGGCTCCCCGGAGCCGGCAGACGGAGAACACTCAGCATTCCTGGCTTGCACAGACCCTCGGATGCCATTGGGTTTTGGCACCTCACCTGACAGTTTAAAAATAAAAATATAGTTGTTTTTTTTTTTTGAATCATCACAGGAAGGGGAAACTGTTCAAGCCAGGGATTAAACCTCCAGCTTAGAAGTCTGTAAAATTAATTGTTCACTGAAAATATCTCTATAAATATTCATGTGTCATGTATTCCTCCCTCCATTTCATTCATTTTTTTATCTTCTATGTTCAGGCAGACATTAGATAATAAAACAGATCTCCTCATTTCGGTGTTGTCAAGCCATTTACCACAACAGAGAGAGCTTTATGGCACCGTTCATCACACACATCAGGACGTGCTGTTTCTCAGAGTAGGGAGGGGAGATTTAACCACAGCATCCCTCTACATGGATGAAGAGCCTTGACTAGTCCTGCTGCTCCCACGAGTCTCAATCTCTCTCTGCTCCTGGTATAAAGGACATGAAAATGCCTGGGGAAAGCACCCACCAGGGGAGTTCCTCGCTCCCTTTCCTCAGCAGAAACGACACCAGCTTAAAAATAGAAAGCGCTGAAGAATAGCCCCGGCCTTTTTACACAAAAGGCTTTCAGAACGACACAATCTCTCTTGGAAAACGTGGACATAAAAATTTAATTCTGTAACAAAATCACAAATGGCTAAGACCAAAGAAACTACCACCACCAACAAATGAAAGCGGAAACAAACGGAAGAGTGAGGAGAAAAATCACAAATTGCTGTATTTTCCTGAATAAAAGCATGAGAAAATGAGAATCACGTGGTTAGAGGGACCTCCTGAGAACAAGGGAGATAAAAGGCAAAACTCGCTCACATATAAATGACCCCTGATACCCAGAGTGAATTTAACTTTGCATTTTGCATCTCTCCTCTCTGGAAGGAAGTCACAGCACACACAAATTCAGCATCTTCCTTCACCACACGTAACCTCCTGAACGCTCATTGCTGTCCTGATGGCTGTATTACGCGTTGCAGATCACGTCAAAGGTTTCTGGACCAAAAAAATCTTTGGCTTTCATAATTTTTTATATCTTTACAGCAATAAATGTACTTAAGAGGAAGAGAGAGCACATGCAAACACTCGCTGCTCTCTTGTAGTTATGCAAATAGAAGTTTCTCCTGCTCTGTGACAGGTTTGATGAGCAAATACAAATTTTCGATCAAAGGATTTGTATCAGAAACCAAGTTTGTACTTTTGGGCTTCACTGTTGCCTAACAGCGTGGAGCAGCTAAAAAATTGTCCCGACCTGGGGACATCCCAGAGCCTTTAGCTCTTAAAAACCCGTGTCTTAACATCTTAAAACCCCGTGAAGATGAAATCCACTCAGTGTCCTCTCCATTTGGACACTACCGTCAGTCCACCATAAATCCCTGCTCTAGAAAACCCATGGAATGTCTCCCTCGGCCACTGCTGCAGCTTCTCCTGCACTACTTCTCAGCAAACTTACTTTCTTGGCTTCTCCACAGCCTCTCATCCCACCTGTAACTTCTCCTTCCCAAGGGAGCTTTGCAGTAAGAACTGTGGAGATTTTCACGTGCTCATATCCTCCTCCACTTTATCGTTGTCCCCTGGACGAGGGGACAGAGTGTATCCTCAGCAAGATCACTGATGGTACCAAACTGAGAGGGCTGGCTCGTCCAAAAATCACGGGTGTTGTGATGTTTAAAAGCCCCTCCTCCTGCAGCATCTCTTATGATTGAAACCCAGGGAACACAAAGCAAAGGCCTCTCCTGAGCTTAGCGGACCTGGAACGTGACCCATTGGCAGAATTTGCTTGACTCCAAATTGGGAAATTGATTTTCATCTTCTTAAAAAACAGACCAAAGACAGCAGGGCCTTGAGGATAACCCGTAAGAGTTTCAATGTGCATCATCTGAGAAAGCTGAAATAATTTGTAACTCATAATTATGGTAACTGATCAAAGCGTTAATCAGCATATTCATATACGTGGCTTGAGAGAGAATCTGAAATGTTCATTTTTCACATTCAAAAAAGCTGCCAAACTTCCTGAACCCGATAAACAACTATGATGCATTAGGTTCTGTTGGGTTTGTTTATTACTGGAATATATATATATATATGGAATATATAATACTGGCACAAATAGATATGACTGATTCATGAATTAGTTTTATGGTATCCTAACCCTTCCAGGGGTGGCATTTTATGATACACAAAGAAAGGCTTAAAGACAGTGCTAAGGACACACACGCTGTGTGTGTGGATAACCCTGAGCACCGTAAATGGTACATCGAGGTATCCTTCAATTTTGACTTTACCCAGCTAGAGGCACATTTGTGAGTCTCCACTCTGCCTTGGTACCTTGAAAGACAAAATTAAGTTACATGCCTGGCTCATACACAATTTTGCCCAGTTGTGCTTGCTAACCAAGACCTCACTGATCATACATACAGGCAGGACGAGCTTAAAAATCCTTCTAGTTCCTGGTCTTCCCACTGCAGGAGACAAAGCAGGTCGTGTCCATAAGCTCAAAGATAAAGAGAGTGATTACGGGAGGCTCCTGCAGAGGATAATATCTCCTCTCATAGAGATAAATAGCAACAAACAAACAGGGGGGGTAAGGAACCTGTGATGTGGAACACTCAGAAGTCAGTAGTTGCACAAACACACTCTGTGTGTGTGCATTTACCTCCCAGGGCAGGGGTTAATTAACAAGAACAAAACACACTCATCGCTCCTCTCCAGGGTGACTTTGGAAGCTCCCTTCTGCTCGCCCTCCAAGAATAATCCTGACCTTGAACTCTGGCAGATCGGTGCTGGCAGCAACGCAGCAGGCGTTTCAAAGCCTCCTTCGTTGGTCTGGAGCTCCACGATCCCAAGCCTGTGGTGACCAACCCTGCCTGGAAGGTGCTGGTGTCCCACCATGTCCCCGCACGGTGACTGCGGGGAGGGCTTTAATGAGAGCAGAGGCGGCTTCAAAGTGGCCCCATTTCATGGGCTTTTCACTTGTCAGCATGACCACAGGCAGGAAAACAATGAAAAATAGAGTTTCTGAGATTCATACCTCCGGATGCTGTATGTGCTCCTCTTATAAACTTGAAATAAGAACCATTTCAAGGAAAAGCACGACACAAATCCGTTGCCAGGACTAGGACTGTTGGCTACTAAAGTGCCAGATCCTCAGCAGGGAAGAGCTGGCTTTGCTTTGCAAGGTCCATGGGGATGTGTCTGCTCTTCCTAACCATGCCCTTGACCCCCAGATGTCAAACTAAGCTCAGTTAGTTCGTTTTGCCTTTAATTTCCTTGCTCCCCTCCTTTGCCAAGCGATGCTAACTCCGCCAACCAGTTCTCCCGGAGAAAGGCTCGTTTGTGCGAAACTCGTGAAGCATAAATCCGATTTGTCCATCAAACTTCCTTATTTCAACTGCTGCTTCATACAGCCATGAATGCTTGCTCTTACTCTTGCTCGAACGCTGGTATCATGGTTGGACTAGATGATCTTAAAAGTCCTTTCCAACCGAGATGGTTCCATGATTCTACCTCAACACGTGAGGAACATGGAGCCTCAAGCAGAACAGCACACGGGCCAAGAGAAGGCTACCAGAGCTCTGGCACAGCTATTCTGTGTGTTGGATAATGACCTTCCCTCACTTCCAATGACATAACTCATTTTGCACAGAGTTGTTCTCTAAAGCTTAAAATCTTGCGGCTAAAAAAAATGTAAAAACTAATAAAAAGAAAAAAACCCCAGAAAATAAAAGGGAAATAAAACCCCAAATCCCACCTCCTCTATGGAATTAGAGTCAAGGTTACATTTAATGAGGAAGGCATTAAATAATTAGATGATAATTAGAGAATTAAAATTACAGGCTAGGAAAAAATGCTTGATTCCTTCTCCCTTCAAATCTTCCCCCTATCTGTTTTGAGATCAAAGGAGCAGAATCTTTCCTCCCAAACGCCAAACCTGCCTGTGTATCTGTGCTTGACGTAAACCAGTCCCTGAGAAACCATCTCAGGCCAGAGGTGTGGAGACATGGGATGTACCCTGGGGAGATCCCTCTAGAGAGCAGCAAAGGTCTGTGGAATAACTCTTACGAACTCTCGGAGTTCGTTTGATGCCAACATTCCATGTAACATCTCTCATGCCCGTATCTAAATTCCTCTGAAAACTGTCCCCTGATTGGGACCCAACATCTACAAGTCCTGCCCAAGATCTGGTTTGATCTACACGTGTGAGGTGCAACACTGTCACTGTCACCATAAAACCCACTGTGAATTAATGGACACATTGCACCGACCAGTGCAGAATGTAATGCAAATGCATGATCTCATCATGTGAAAAATGCATTTCATGGCAAATCAAAGTAATTAAGTAAGAGAAGGCTCCAGGGAGACCTTCTAGCCCCTTCCAGTCCCTCAAGGGGCTCCAGGGAAGATGGGGAGGGACTCTTGGTGAAGGAGGGGAGCCATAGGATGAGGGGGAAGAGTTTGACACTGAAAGAGGGGAGATGGAGCTGAGATGTGGGGAAGAACTTCTTGGCTGTGAGGGCGGTGAGAGCCTGGCCCAGACTGTCCCGAGAAGCTGTGGCTGCCCCATCCCTGGAAGGGTTGAAGGGCAGGTTGAAGGGGGCTTGGAGCAACCTGGGCTGGCGGGAGGTGTCCCCGCTCAGGGCAGGAGTATGGAATGAGATAACCTTTAAGGTCCCTTCAAACCCAAACCATTCCATGATAATATTGCTATTTTTAGAAGCTTGCTATAAAGTACAAGCACTGTAGGCCTCACCAGCAGACCTGCCCATGTATGCCACAACCTGTCCATCTCACCAGCGGCTGGCAGCAGAGTGGTCCAGGCAGGAGGAGGTGGTCATGGGTGACTGGAGCTCCCCAGCACGGTGGGATGTGCTGGGGCAGGCGGCCACGAATCCACTTCCCGGGCAAGCAGGAGCTTCAGCAGGTTTCACCTCAAACATCACGCATATCTGTAGACATCTCGAGCAGAGAAGAGGGCGAGACCACTGAAGAGATGTCTTTCGCCAGGAGTTTGAAGTCAGTGGAAAGGCTGATGCTTTTCCTGGCAGGGGATGTGTCATTGTTCCAAGGAAACCTGGTGATCTTTTCCCATTTTTCCGAGATGGAATTTAAGGTTAACTCCCTGGTGACCGCAGCCAGACACACTCAACCAACGTTTCTGCTGCTCAAACTCGGCCGCAGCAAAAGCTCATTAAGTTTCCAAACCGCTATTAAATCTGATAATTTTTTCTGACAGTATTAGCAGGAATAGACTTTTTTTTTTTTCCATTATTTCTCTTTCTAAACCACCACACTTCTCATGTCTCCTTCATGTCTGTCCTCTCGCTAATTTACGATGTTTGTGCAATTTAGCAAATCAGACGAGGGGAAAACCACAGGACAAACGCCACCTTTATGCATCGCTTTGGAATGTATGGATTGGGTGAAAAGTATGTCTGATGGCCAAGAGCAAGAAATATGAGGCTAATTTTCCTGTGAAATATTGCTATGTTTTATTTAAAAAAAAAAAGAAAAATCCTAGGGCCCAAATAATCCTTGGGACAAATCCTGAAGAAATTAAAAGCCTTAGCACTGATCAAACTCAGAGATGCAGATTCATTATAAGAAAAAGCTTTTATTACCTCTCCTGGCTTCAGTCTCCTAATAGACAATACTTCCACTATCTCCCAAATTACCCCGGTGATTCAAAGCCCACTTCATCTCCATTTACCTGAGTCTATTACTTACATCGCTTCGTCTTGTAACGATGCACCTTCAAGACAGCTTCAAATATATCAAAAAACATATTATTTTATTATATTCGAAATTTTAGGTTGGCAAATCTGTTTTACACAGGGAAATATTTTCTAAGTAATTACTCTGACAGCATAAATGTATTTATCTGGCCTTTTTTTCCTCTCTCCCTATTTATCTTGCTAAACATACTAATTATACTCCCACACAGTTCCCCATTTTTCTCTTGCCTTCTTACACTGAACTGTGGCTTCAGAGCAGGAAAAGAACATTTCTGACAGAGGGGCTTCTTTACCCAAGCACAAACATCCTGACGTAATGATGGAAGTAAAGACAAGAAAGACATGTTCAAAGAATATTTTGGGTTCCATTTCTTCATTGCTATTTGAAAGCATCCCTTTGAAATCTCAAAAGTGGTGTCCAAGAGCAGCAAAAAATAAAAATATAAAAATATCAGAGGTCAACATGAAGAAAAAAGGAAATGCATCTTCTGTAACACAGCAGAGATTGTGGCAAAATCAGTGCCTGCACAGAGCTGGGGATATTGTGCATTATCCCCAGACAACTGATGAACCCAATGGGCCACCAGAATCAGCGCTGGGGAGACAGGCATCCCAGCACCGTGTTCCCAGAATCACAGAATGAATCACAGGATCACAGGATGATATGGGGTTGGAAGGGACCTCTGGAGATCATCTAGTCCAACCCCCTGCTAGAGCAGGTCCACCCAGAGCAGGTTGCACAGGAACATGTCCTTGTGGGGTTTGAATGTCTCCAGAGAAGGAGACTCCACCACCTCCCTGGGCAGCCTCCACCAGGGCTCTGCCACCCTCACAGGAAAGAAGTTCCTCCTTATGTTTAGGTGGAACTTCTTATGTTCCAATTTGTGCCCATTTCCTCTTGTCCTGTTCCTGGGCACCACTGAAAAAAGACTGGCCCCATCCTTCTGACACCCTCCAAAGCTTTAAGTATTTATAAGCATTGACCAGATCCGCCCTCAATCTTCTTTTCTTCTGACTAAAAAGCCCCAAGTCCCTCAGCCTTTCCTCAGCAGAGAGATGCTCCAGGCCCCTCATCATCTTCGTAGCCCTCTGCTGGACCCTCTCCAGCAGTTCCCTGTCCTTCCAGAGCACAGCAGAAAACATTTTGGGAGCACATAAGGAGGATTATAGCGATAGAGGTAAAATTAAACCCTGGCTTAAATTCTCCTCCCAGCAGACACAAGTTCCCATCAAATCGCAGGTGTACTCAAAAGGTCAAATTTTGTGCAAGTGCAAGCACTAAGTAAATTGTAAAGGTCGTAGGATGTGTGTTTTGCCTGTGGTTACTGTCAGACCTATTTTAAGCTTTCAAGTCACATGAGACCATTTTTTCCTATGGAAGTATGATTATTCAGCAGTCAGCATCCCTTCCACGGAGCTTCACCTTCAAGACTAATAAATCCTACCACGGTTTATAAACATGCACAGCCAGAGAAAAGGGCTCCACGGCAGGATCCTTGAGGTGCTTTAATCATACTGGATGCAATAACAGTTCCATATGTGCCTTATAGGCACGAGATCAGGTCTCCTTCGGGTTATTTTGTTATTTTGTTTTGAATCCAAGCTTCCAATGAGGTCATGCACACGTGCCGCGCGTCTCGGTACTTCTGAGAGAGGCTGGAGCAGCCGTGACCTTCCTCGAGCTCCTTCACAAACCAAAACTATGGTGGAGAAGAAGTTTAAAGAGGGAGGAGAGTCTGCTGGGCACCCACACCGACCAGAACACACGAGAAAGAGAGCTCCTGTGGTGACCAACTGCTGAGACTTTTCAAAGATGCGTCCACCTGGGAACGATGCTTTTGTTTTCTGGGTGATGAACACCTCCTTGGGTTCCAACACGTTGCTCACACGGTGCTTGTGTATCTGCAGGTCCAGAAGGTCTGCAAAGGTCCCTTTGCCAGCTTATGTATACGCTGCTGGAGTTTGTTTTCATTCTTAAGCCAAGTATATTTGATTCCTAAGCTCGTTGAGACAAAGTCTAAGAGAGTTGTATCAGGGAGACTTTTCACAGATTTTCCTGCATTAAGCTGCAAATGTTTTCTCATGTGGTCTCACCCTTTTATTTCCTCTAAATGTGTAAGAAGGTCAATCTTCATAAGCAATGAAATATTCATAAAACTGTCTTAGATGCTGCCATTCGGGACTCCATTAGGCAAAAAACAACTTCCCAGGGTCTGAAAACAGAATGTTTTCATGAAGTTTAAATATCTGATGTTATTAAAAACCAACTAAGAGACAACACCCCCTCCATGAGGCTGCATGCAGAGCTGTGCCTCAGGCGCTCCACCACCGGCAGAGGACATAACATCCCGCAACGCTCCATAAGCTCAACTTGCCACCTGTGGAGTTTCTGGGTGGAATTTGGTGGAATTTAGTTTGTCTTTTGCCTTTAAAGCTCCGAGTTGACCGTTAAGAAACTTCCTCACTCCACGCATTCCAGGCTATAGAAATAATGGCCGTCAGAGAAAGCAGACCTAATATATTAACAGAGAGAGAAGTTTTTACATGAAAGCCACTAGGCTGAAAACTGCTTTTCACTACAGTTGGGTGAAAGCTGGATTTTCCGGCAGCATCCATCTCACTTGTAATGCAGGCTGGGAAGACGTGAGAGAAACGCAGAACCACAACCAGATTTGCTTCACAGATTTCTTTGCTGCATGGTTTGCTGCTTCCCTGACGGCCTCGTTTTCTTCTCCTTTTCTCAGGGTGCAAGCTACTTGCAGCCCCTGGGGTTTCAGCAGACACCAGTGGAACAGGACACTAAGCTGTGGCTCTCAAAGAACCTTCTGCCCGGGACACGTGGTGGCTGGACTCTCGCCAGATGTACAAGGGGTAATGAGTTACACGTGGTGACATGGAAAGTCCCCTGCGTTGAGTAACTGGCCACAGCTGGGGAATCACTGCCAGAGCCTGACTCAGGGTACGGATGGGCGCAGGCAATCGCGTTCCCGCTGCAAACTTATCCTTAAGACAGCTAATTAGGCCATACCCAATTAACAAGGCTTCAGCAGCCCCGATGCACAGGAGTAAACATGCATGTACTCCGCCGCACAGACATGTGCTTCCGTGATTAAGAACTAGAAGATAAATGAACTGAATCTCTTAGTGCCTCCACCTACTCCTTCTGACCACCAAGAGACACACCATGGGACAAAACACAAAGGAAAAAAAAAATAAAATAGTTTATCTGGCACACCTATGATGGAAATCAAAGCCACAGCTTTTGCAAAGAGAGCCTGTAGGGTCAGCCCAGCCCCGGAGCCACAACCACATCTGGATTCAGTAAATACAGAGCCTCTATTATGGCGTGGTGTTGATTAAATGCTTGTTTTCTTGTTCAGAGCAAACAGGGCATTCCACGTGGACAGGCAGAGGAGGATGTGCGATGTCTCGCCCCACAGCCTCAGTACTTCCCCCCAAAGCACAAAGCACTGACACCCTGACCCAGGGTATGTGGGGGAGAGCACCGGTCACATCGCCCGTGCCCCCACGGGGCTCACGGGGGAAGGAACGAAAGCAGCACGTGGAGTGTGGGCCAAAGGAAATGAAAATAACCTTGAGGTACACAAGTTCTCTCTTTCAAATTCGTTTTCCATAAAACAACATCGCATAAATGAAACATTTCCTTAATAAAAAGCAACTGCAAGGGCGTGTTAAAGGACTGAGGGGACAGATTGCCACTAACACCACACCGCTGGCGACACAGAACCACAATCCCTGCAGCAGCTCCAGGCACAGGTACCTCCAGGTACAACAAACCAAGCAGAGGGTTTGAGATGTTTTTGATATAAAAGGCTTTGAACACGTGTTTGAGTGTCTTTACGGAACGTGCCTCTTAGAGCACATCACCCAAGCAGCGTTCCTGGGCCAGGCAGAGGATTTTGAACTTCTTGTTCTGTTTCAAACTCCAGAGATTTGACTCTCAAACTGCACAGAACTTGGAAGGAGCCTGTCCCCTAGATCTCCAGGGCATATCGAGTTGTTCCCTATGAATTCAGAGCTTCTAAAACGTGAAAGATAAAAAAGAAAGGAAAAAAAAAACCAAACAGAAAACCCAGCTACGCACAGAAGTGTGTTGTAAGGAATCAGTGTAAGAAAAAAAAAAAAAAGCCATGAATCAAACAAACAGATTCCAAATAATTAATTCAAATCTCACAGCTGCTGAGTTCTGTGTGCGAGCAGCACTGCCACGCAAACCGTGCTGTATTTTGAAAGCAGAGAGTCCAAACAGTCCTCCTTACCCCGACTGCGCCGCCAAACCCATAAATAAAAGACAAACAAGCTCTTGGCTTCATCGACTTATGGCAAATATTAAGCTCAGGTTTTTGAGTAACGTGAGTTGTGTGTCACCACTCACCAAAAACTCAAATAAAAGGTATTGCTCAGCCCAACAACTAACAGAGGGGAAAAAAAAAAAAAAAAACTAAAGAGATTCCCTTTATTCCCATATGCAAATCTGGGTGCGAGGGATAAAAGGCTTAGTGGGCCACATGAAAAGCAAGGAGCAAGGATCCGCAGGAAATAGGAAGTGGTTTAAGTCCAACTCCTCAACATAAAAGGAGAGCTGAGCCAGCACAAAGGCAGACCTTACGACACCTCCTGCAAGAGACTCGCAATTCCCAAACGAAGGAGCGATGCTGCTCCCCATCATTATTTTACAGGGGTCTTGTGGATGCTTTGCACTGATTTGCCCCCCTTATCGAGAGCTTGGAACGGGAGCTGCCCGCGGCAGGAATTTCAGAGGCAGCACGTGGACAAAGTCATTCCTAGAAAGCCCAGATGCTGATTTTGTCCGGTTAATAATTTACTGGCTATGAATGAAATAAAGGCATGTAATCTTGTAAAATTTATGTCTGCTGTATATTTTTTCTCTGGTTCCTGTCAGCGTGGCATCTGAGATGAGTATTACATATCCCTGCACCTGATTAAAGATTTATCCAAATCTACATATCACATACGTACATGTATCTGCATCAAAAAGAAACACATAATAAAGTTTTACAGAATTATCCAGAAAGTCCAGAGCCAATATGCATTCTTTTCACTGACAGATATTACTTTATATTCCAAGGATTATTTGTAAAGAAGATCGAGGTTTTTTTAAAAAAGAGCCACAAAAAGGAGATAAATTACAAAATCTTCTCGTTTTAAAAAGAAACCTTTGCTGAACCTAATCCTGATAACAAAAGAACTGTTCTAGGCATTATTAGCAACAGTTTGGAACACATCTAGCACCACAAAATGCAATACACTCCTTTTTTACTGCCCCCTCACTTCTCCCATCAGTGGAAGATGCAGCAGGAGTTTATAAAGGTGTATCTGAACAGCCATGGTGGTAGGAAACCACCACTGGGGTGTTCTCCAGCCCCACTCCCAGTTAATCCCTTATTCCCCATTAAAATGTCTTTCAGACTGACTTCCCCGGCGTAAAAAAAAAAAAATCTTTCAAAAGGCCACGGGTTAATCTCTGGAGGGAGAGCCATGGTCTGCATTACCCTCAGCTTGAAAATCTGCAGGGTAAGGCAGCCTGCACAGAAATGCCATAAAGTCCCCCTTTAAAGCCATCGTTCTGCAAAGAAACCCCTGCCTGGTACCGGGGGATCTGGTGCATCCTTCAGAGGCATGTTAGCATTTGGTGCCATCCTTAAGGCATTCCTCCAGCTGGTTTTATTTTAGCCTTCTTATTCCATCGTAAACAAAAAGGATCTGATACCAAGCACCGAGGATCTCTGGAAGGCTGTGAGCTACTTACCCCTGCTACAATGATCTATTCTTTCCATGGAACGGGATCCCTAGCCAAGGCCTAACGGTTCCAGGTCCCTCCGGAGCTTCCCAGCAGTTAATTGAAAAAACCTTCCAGGCATCAGCTCCCAAATGCCCAAACTCCCAAAAAAGCTCGCAAAAAATCAAATCGAATTCCCCACGTTCGCTCCGCTCGCTCTCCCCTCTTCCTGCTGCCGCTGCTGCTTCTTGGGATGAACGTGCCTATGAATAGCATTTAGGATCTGCCTCCGGAGCCCCGCTCGCCGCTTCCACGCTGCCCATTTCATGCTCAATTTGCTCTGTAGAGAAATCCGCCGTCTTCCTTTCTCTCTCGCCCGCTCTCTCATTGGAAAGGTCCCACAAGACAAGCCGGGGAGTTTAACAAGAGCCAAGAGAAACAGGGAGGGAGGGAGGGAATGCACGCAGGGATTGTGCTCAGGCGCGGCGCAGAACTCGGCTGCTCCAGCTCAAAAGGGAGGAGAAGAAAAAAAAAAAAAAAAAACAAAAACACCAAAAAACCAAACCCATGACAGCAAACTGCCATCACACGCCTCAAACCCAGCCTGGCTTAAGGCAAGCTGATTCCTCATCCCTCTTTCTTTTCCACCAGTTTCCCTTCCAGTCCCCAGCGCTGTGCAAACTGGGGATGGATGCAGGATGTGTGCCCCGGTGCCCAGGTACAAGGGGGCTCTGTTCACTGCACGTACTCCCAAAAGAAAACAAGTATTTAAATGATGAAAAGTTTGCTGTCACAATCTTCCCCAGTCAGTTAACAGCCTAAACACGTTCACTCGGAGGGGTCCGTGCTACAAACGGAGGGTGAATGATCCACAGGCATCACCAAAACTGGAGTTTGCAGATCATTATTCAGTGGCAGGATTTTGTCACTCGGCACCTGAGCACCGACGGCCACCACCAAGGAGCTCAGCCCTTCCCCTCAAGTTAATTTAACCATTCAGAGAATTACTGCTTCTAAGGAACACCACGCCATGCTACGCTGCGACGGCAAGTTCACAGCACTTCTGTGAGTCCAGAACATCAAGGTCCTGTTGCTTCCTTTCAGAAAGGGGCATGATCAGAAAGATGCTGGAGGAATTGGAGCCACAACTGGAATCCCGCATCCAGTTCTGGGCTCCCCAGGTCAAGAGAGACGGGGAACTGCTGGAGAGAGGCCAGTGTGGGGCAACAGAGAGAGCTGGGACTCTTTAGCCTGGAGAAGAGAAGGCTGAGGGGAGACCTTATCAATGCTTCCAAGGATCTAAAGG
>JAOQGH010000010.1:1512270-1626176 GCA_025769975.1 Gallinago jamesoni
AGGGATGGGGCAGCCACAGCTTCTCGGGGCAACCTGGGCCAGGCTCTCACCACCCTCACACCAAAGAAGTTCTTCCTCAGATCTCATCTCAATCTCCCCTCTTTCAGTTTGAAGCCATTACCTCTCATCCTATCACTACATGCCCTTGTGAAAAGTCCCCCTCCATATTCTCTGATCTTACTCCTCCCCCTCACAAGCACCAAAATCTCAGCATATCAACCCTACAAGTACACCCTGCCGTCCCTAAAACATCCCAAGAAATGCTTAAACACACAAAAGAATTAAACTATTTGTCTTCAAAATGCTTCGAATAGCAGCATCATCCAAAGGTTGTAGTCTCTCCCTGGGTTGCACATTGTCCTGAATGACAGAAAGGAAAACTCAGAGGACCACACAATGCAAAAAAGAGAAAAAGCAGAAACCTGGTTAACACCTGCTCCAATATAAAACTTCCTTCCAAAACAGAAAAATGAGTGGTGTCAAATCAGAACGTTACCAGGAGTCTAAAAAGTGGGATACAGCTTATTCACACCATTCCCATACACAGAAAGTGAAAATAAAGAAATGTGGTTTTGCTCCCAAAGACTGAGGACTGCTCCTGACTGAGGACATCTCCAGCCCAGAGACCTTGTCAAGAACCCGGCTCTTTGCACCCATGTCCTCTTAAAACCACTGTTTTGTCAAACTGGCTCTGCCTCTGTGTGTGTGTGAGTGTGAGTTCACAAACATCCCCCCTCAGCAGAGTGGACCCACTGGGAGCCACTAGTGTGAACAACAGCAGACACCACCTGAATCACGGAATTGTCAGAGTTGGAAGGGACCTCTAGAGATCCTCCAGTCCCACTCCCCTGCCAAAGCAGGGCTGCCCAGAGCACATCACTCAGGACAGCATCCAGGTGGGGCTTGAAGATCGCCAGAGAAGGGGACTCCACACCCTCCCTGGGTGGGAGGGAACCCTTCCAGGGCTCTGCCACCCTCACCCCAAAGAAGTTCTTCCTCACATTGGAGTGGAACTTCCCATGGTTCAGCTTGTGCCCGTTGCCCCTCGTCCTGTCACCGGCAACCACTAAATGGGACCCAAACTCCTCCTTGGTCGGAATTTTACAGAGACGAGAAAAAAAAAAAAAGGATGCCTCATTCTGCTCGCAAAACTGTCAGGCAGGGGAAGATGAAAGGCTGTAAATAATTCACTCTGTATTCCAGGAAATGTTTTACAAATGAAAAGGTTGTATGTAACCTCCTTTTGGCTGGCGGTGCTGGAGGCATTCCCGCTCTCCCAGCGCAGAACAAGATGTGCCCTGTTTATGGGGAAGCGGCAGCGACGCCGGGTTCCCAGCCCTCCCCGGAGCTGCGGAATGGGAAGTGCTGCTGCCCGTGTTTCCGAGGCCAGAGAGGCAGCTCGGGCTGCCTGGTAATTCCATGTATTCTGATGACACAGCTACTGCAATGCACAACGCAGAGCTGAGGGAAGGCGAAGAGAAGGGATGAAGCTGAACTATTTATATTTGCATAAATAGGTGCACACGACTGTTTAAAGATGCGCGGACAGGAGCTAAAAATACGCGTGCAGTTACTACAGGTGACTCAATACTGAATGTTTGATGCAGGCTGAAAACAGTGACATCAGTCAAATCCAGTGGAAATAAAAAAAAACAAACAACTTCATTCTGTGATTCTATAAAATCATCTCCAACATCATCTCCAGTTTCCAGATTCTGTCAGGACACAGCAGCAATTCCAAATAAAGAGAGTTTTTTTGCTTTAAGTTCTTATCACTAACCATTTTGCAACACACTAAAGAAACCTCGGTGGGGGTCCCTCTGCCACCTCCCCCGGCGGGTGCCCTGGCAGCCAAACACCGTGCGGTTTTGTACAGAAAAGAAACTTGAAACTCACCTGGATGTTGCCAAAGTCCACGTTTTCGTAATGGAAATGTGCACATTCAGCCATCTTCGGGAAATGGCCCTTTGTAAAGGATAACCTGGAGCACACCAAAAGAACATCCTTAGATGCAAATCACCCAAACCACGCTCAGCAGCAAGTGCTGTTACAAAATGCAGTTATCGACAGAAAATCATAACGACTTTCTCATCCTAAAGCCAAGGGAACAGAGGGATTTGCTGATGTGATGCACCAAAACAGTGGAGAAAGGAACTGAGTGAAAAAGGAAAAGTAAATCGCATCCTTAAAGAACTGCGTGGCATTTCAGCAACACCAAAGCCCACATCTCTAAGAAATGGTGCAGGGAAAAGCCGCTCTACCTTTACAGACACGTATTTGCAGTGCAAATAAACAGCCTTACACGAGACACAGAGGAAAGGAGAACTTTACCTGTGAAAGGCATCACAGCCCATCAGTCCCGGGTTGATGTATCTGAGGGTGCAGAACAAACGCTATTTATCCTTTGCCTTTTTAAAAGTCAAAAGTGAGGAGGCATAATCATTCCCAAGTGTCTCCAGTTACACCGATGGCTGACGGGGAGATCCTCTGGCTCTGCAACACGCTCTCCCTTCTGCTGAAGCTATTATAGACTCCTATAGATATTTCTGGGGGTGAGCCAATGAGATTGTCATTATCTAGCGCTCCCTTCCCACGGGAATGGAAGTGGGAAGTGAGATGCAGCATCTGGCTGCTCGGCGCTAGAACAAAGAGCCATTTCCCTGACAGAGAGGTGACGGGAACGCACCGGGCAGTCGACAGCCAGGAGCTCTGCTCCTCAGGGCAGTGCTCTCAGCAGACACCAGTCAAGTAATATTGATTACTTTTGATCCCCTTTGCGGGTTAGCGGTTTGAAACCTCAGCTGCAGGCACAATAACTTGGTTTACATTCTCTGGGAGAGAACGAGCCCACAGAAAAAAAGAAATCTGGGCTATCAGAGAAGGAAAAAATAACACGCAGAACCCATTCGAATGAAGAGGTACAGGGCAGAATGCAACAAAAAAAAAGGAAAAGAGAAAAAATATCAAAGAAAAAAAATATATCTAGGCCACCCACTCGTCCTGGTTTAGCTTCTCAGAGCACATGGAGACAGAGGAAATTATCTCAGTTAAACACTGCCTGGGTTTCTCTTGGGTTTTTTTCATATATATATATATATATATATATGGGGGGTTAAAATTAAACAGTTTCAGAAAATCACAAAAATTTAAAAATACAGCGAGGTTCAAAACTCTAACAAGCTTTACTTCTATGGCCAGAAATAGGTGATGGAGCCAATAAAACCTCTCCCATGCCCACTTTTAGACTACATTAGCTATAATTCACTATTTTTCACGTGGAGTTGAGTTGCTCTGACGAAGAAACTCTCAGAAACTGGTGCCGGGTGCCCCGGCTGTGCGGCAGCACGACAGCTAAAACCCAGGGTATCCAAACTGGAAGCCCAGCAAAGAAGGGGAAACCAAAGAACGTTGCTCTTACTTTTTCACGTTCTTCACCTTCATGCTGGCCGTGCTGCCGCAGGTGCGGAGCGCCAGCTCCCCGGCAAGGTCAGGGAGATCGGCGCCTCTTGCCTGCAAAAAAAAAAAAAAAAGAAGAAAAAGAAAGGAATTTAAAATTTGACTGTATGCTAGGGACCAGCGAGCAGTAGCCCGTATATTTTTACATATCCAGTATTTTATTCGTCCCTTCTCATTTCTAAAGAGATTTTCAGAGGTAGGAGTTTAAAATACATCTTTAAACCTCAGGCTTGGACTCCTCACTAAGTACCTGGTTTTCCAGACATCTGCGCTCTTCGATTCAGGCGGAGGCACTGGAGGAGCTGGGCTGCTCTTACAGTGGAAGATGAAGTTAATGACAGAGCTGTCATTGTGTGGGAGGCAAGCTTTTAAAAAAGACGTTTGAAGCTATTGGTCTAAGCTCATGAACATATTAAAATTCCTTAATACTAAAATTCATCTACTTTAATGAGGCCAGAACTCCAAACTCCCTCTTTTCATGTGTTCTGTCGTGTTTTCCCATCCCCTCCTTCCTCCAGCTGCTCTTCCCTAAGCCGTGAGCTCTGCTGGGGCAGCGTCTCCCATCCCAGGGGATCTCAAACACATTTCTCTTGTCGTGCTGTCCCCCCAAGCTCCAGAGGAACGAGGGGTTTTAGGTGAGGCCTCTCTGAACATCAGCACAGACTTCACAGAGCAGGAGGAGAAAAATATGGTCCCTGATGTCGGCCAGAGACGGCTCGTTAGTGATGGGGGTGAGAGCAGGTGAACGAGCTTTTTTCTGCTTTATACCATGCACTACAAAACCTGGATAATACCCAAAATAGCAAAAGCTCAAGCAAGAGGAAGAAAGGGACTTCAGCATTCCTTCTCCTACAGGCCTGGAACAAAAAAATATTACATCAAATCCATTTCTTAACAGGAGTAACCAGACAACTTCCCTGATCCAGATCAGAGAAGACCCTGGGCCTCTAAGCTGGTCCACCCAAAGGTCTCCAACAGAGATATCACTCCAAAAGCTGTTATATATAACAGCATACAGCTGCATGCTGCAGTGTAAAATATGGAAACAACTTGGTCATCACCCCCAAAACTTCAGTCAGACAATTTCAGTTCAAGCCAACAGCCCACCTATGGGACAAGCAACAGGGGAATCTCTCTCATCCCCCTCCCTGAAGTTCTCATTGTAGCTTGACATGACCAAATTCACATGTGCTTCACCACATCATGAAGAGCTGCAATTAATAAGTCAAAGTCAATCTCCACAGCTGTATTCATGAAGGAACAGCAGCAGTGCTAGAGGGAGTGATCATCTCACTCATTGTATGTGGCTACAAGCGTGTTGTCTACCTGAGGCTGCTTGTAGAGTCAACAGAGATAAACCAGCACTTGGGGTTCCAGTTCAACTACTCCACGCAGCTGGATTAGTCTAAAAGCAACTGAGTTGCAGAAGCATCTCTTTCTCCTGTGACAGAAGGAATCCAGGATGACCCTAGCTCGGATGCAGAATACACCATAGACAGCTGCATCCGACCAACGTCACTGTGGCTTTCCTAGGACGGGAGAAGAGCATGTTCTCTGCACCCAGACAAATTCCTGCTGGTTCTAGCACTGCCAAAAGGGAGAGAAGGGAGGCTCCAGCTATTAGGAGTGAACTCCCCCCTTTCAATAGAGCTGGGCCCGTGAGAACCTCATGAAGTTCAACAAGGCCAAGTGCAAGGTCCTGAACGAAGATGCTGGGAGGGCTGGAGCCCCTCTGCTGGAAGGACAGGCTGAGAGAGTTGGGGGGGTCAGCCTGGAGAAGAAAAGGCTCCGGGGAGACCTTCCAGCCCCTCAAGGGGCTCCAGGAAAGCTGGGGAGGGACTCTGGATCAAGGAGGGGAGTCACAGAACGAGGGGGAAGGGTTTGACACTGAAAGAGGGGAGATGGAGATGAGATGTGGGGAAGAACTTCTTGGCTGTGAGGGTGGTGAGAGCCTGGCCCAGGTTGCCCAGAGAAGCTGTGGCTGCCCCATCCCTGGAGGGGTTCAAGGGCAGGTTGGAGGGGGCGTGGAGGAACCTGATGTGGTGGGAAGTGTCCCTGCCCAGGGCAGGGGGGTAGAATTCGATGATCTTCAAGGTCCCTTCCAACGCAACCCAGTTTATGGTTCTGTGAACATCACTGAATACATGTGAAGCCAGTACACTCTCCCCTAGTTGTGCTTTTCACAGCCCTGGACACAGGCGATGCCTCACCTCCCTGTCCCACAGCTGTACACAACTCACACCCCACCCACTGAAGAAAACAAGGACGATATTGATACCCCAAAATAAACCTATCCTTGGCTGACTGACTGTTACTAAGCACACAATTACTTTGGTACGTAATAGGAGACTTGAGAGTCTCATTGTGCATGTTAACATTAAGAGGATCACCAATTTAATAAATACCTTACAGGTCTTTTACATAAGAAAATAACCAATTACAGTAATAAATGTGCCATTCCTGTAAGCTGCTTTTAGGGAAAGCTGGATGTACTTGCCTTCATTTTCTAAGGAACAGAATTTCTGTAGGAAGAAAAAATAATTTTTCTTCTCTATCAGCAGTAGAGGCTGGTGGGATATAAAAATGGATAAACAAATCTGACAGAAAACCGTGGGCTCCGAGCCAGTTTGCAGCAGTGGGTAGAGACTACCCTGGATCTGACTCAAGGCAGCGTAGGCAAAACTCACACCTCCACGAGGCTTAAATGCCAGCATCTCTCTTTGAAAAAGTTGTATTATCCTTTTCTTCCCAGTTGAGTTATGTCCAAATTGTGCTGGAAGGAGATAGCGGCCTCTCCCATTTCCAACAGCATGGATCCATTTAAACGGGCTACAATGGGATGCCACACAGTAATTAACTTTGGTTGCTTTTCCAATTAGATCGGAGCTCTTTGGACTCGGCTGCAGAACAACAACCTCTCTCTAGTCTCAGAGTTGAGCAAAAAGGGCAGGAAGGTGATCTTGTGCAAGCTAGAATTGCTAGTATGAGTTATTCACAGCAGAAAAAACCCTTGGTGAATAGAGAAATCGGTTAAAAAGATATTTATTGCAATTTTAGAAACCATAATACTCCAGAATAAACTGCAGCTCCTTTCCATTGAAACCAACGAGACACAGCTACATAAAAGCACACTTTTGTACCTGTTTTGATCCAAAACCTGGCATGCAGAATGTCACCCTGGATTACCCACCTCTCCAAACACAAACAAAACACTCCACGGGAGATCTGTCACATTTTGTGTTTTGTGTCACAGCAATTTAATTTTAAAAATCATTTTGAAACAGTTGAATTATTTACGTCTGAAAATTAGCTAGCGAGCACCAGCACTTGCTTCTCACTTCCCTATTCTCTATGCATCGCTGTCCTGTGGAAACCCAGTAATTGCACAGCAAATCTCTTTATGCAAATTATTTAGTCCAATTTTCACAGCTTAATGTCACTGCTGCATCAATCCGCTCCGGTCTGAAACTTGGTAAACAAGTTAGGACTCGATCTAGAATCCAATCTACGGACTTCATCGGGATCCTCGGTCCTTCCATTTTGGCTTTGGAGCAACATCACCAGTCTGCCCCCGTGTCTGCATTAGTGCCAGTTGGGACAATATTTGAGAACTTCACTATTTTATAAAAGACACCCACATCGACTGCGAGGCAGGTAGATCCCACCAAAATGTTTGCTCTTGGCAATTTTGGGAGACCGTGGGTCTGTGTGTCCCACCCCCCAAGGGAGAGTCATTCCATGCTGAAATTCTCTCCCCTGTTTGCTCGGGGGTATCAGGAGGCATCTGAAGCACCTCCATCCCCTCCATCACTTCTGTGATTCTCAAGTGTTGCTGCTGAACTCCCGGAGAGCTTGCCCAGATCAGAGTATCTACCTTTAAGCAGTCAAATTTGAAATTTTTGGTCTTTATATTTATAGACAGGATTTGGAAAACTTCAGCTTTGCGCTCTCTACCACACAAACCCTTAGTCATAAATAATTTATATCCAACAACTCCACTGCATAATATGAAAGGATTTTCTCCTAAAAAGTCTCATTGCATTTATCAGAAAACATGTCAACCTGTCTCCCTCGCACCCAGAAATGTAACACAATCTGAAAATACACGTAAAATTGCAGCAAACAGCCCAGTGAACATGATGTGATAAAGTTTCTACCTTGGTATTTTCAATAGGGGAGAGTTCTGAACCAACGCAAACCCCACAATCCTCCTCCTCCTGCCACACACCTACCCCAGGATGCACAAGAAGAAACCGTGGAATCCCATCAAGCTCCAGCAATGCCATAACAGGTAAACTGGTTTTATACGATGCTACTATAGAAGCCCCGAGGAGATACCATATACAGGAAAGAAGACACTGCAAGACTTGATGGGTCAGCACGTACCCAGGCTACTGAAGTCAAGTGGGATTTCTGAAGGCAGGAATTTATTCTTCTCCAAAATTAATTAAGACAAAGCAAGAATAACTATTAGACAGGCAGTAACGTTTATGCACCTTCCCACCATCAGTTTCTCACCAAGACCAGTTTGGAGGGACCAGATTGTTCCGGATTCCTTCAACACATGGCCCTGCTTCCTAAAGTGGCAGAGTTGATGCAAAATGCTGCTTGGTTTCCATGACGGTCTTTTCTATACATCATCTTCATTTCCCCTCGATTTTCTTGGAGGGGGGGGGGGAAGATGGGGTGAGTAATGGTCTACTTAACACGAGCAACAGGATGGACTGAAAGGACCAGTATACCCAGTTTGACACCCGAAGTGGGTGTTTATACACAGGGGCACTCCAAACCTTGGGTACCAACTGGTGACACAAAGCTGGCTTGGCATCAACTTCTTTGCAGAGCTTTCCCTGTGATGTTAAAACTGTCCTACAAACATGCCCTGATCACCGGGGGTACAAGATGATGATAGCTCATTAGCACTGTCCTGCTTTTCCCAATTACTGAAGCGCTGAAGCACAGCAAAAGAATAAATAGGGCTCATCTTGGCTTCATCCTGCACAGCCAGGACTGTACTCCAGGGAAAGAGAGCTCTCCCCACTCCCACTTCATGTGTTTGAACAACTGTCCTGGTTCTCCACAATAAATAAATCAACCAAGCAAAGGAAAAACGCTCTCGCTAAGCTCCTACAAGTAATTCCAAATGAAAGGTCTTGATTCTGCAGCATTTACCTGTCCCAGCAGTAGCCCTAAAAGGATTAAAATGTACCTGAGCTTGGGAAAGCTGTAACTGGGTCGCTTTTTTGGAATGGAAGAAATGGATGGGAATCGATGAGGATACTCCGTTCCTCCAGCAGTGTCAGGGTACAGTGGCAACGGGATGGAAATGCAAGTATTTGCCAAGTTCTCATAGTACCACGTTCCACTGATTCATGCAGTGGGTGCAAATGAGTTTCCCAAGTATTTGCATACAGGATGTTTGTGTCACTTTAACACATCCCAGCTACATTTTTCAGAGCTGCTTGAGATGTTTGCACACATCTAAAATGAAAAATCAGTTGCTTCTGGTTTCTGTACCCAGGTCCAAAAATCTCACACCTTAAACAAAAATACAGAGACATGGACAGTGGGATAGAGTGCATCCTCAGCAAGTTTGCCAACGACACCAAGCTTGGTGGCACAGCTGACACGCTGGAGGGAAGGGATGCCATCCAGAGGGACCTGGACAGGTTTGAAAGGTGGGCTCCTACAAGTTGCATGAAATTCAACCAAGTCAAATGCAGGGTCCTGCACCTGGGATGTGGCAATCCCAAGTACAAACACAGGTTGGGCAGAGAATGGCTGGAGAACAGCCCTGAGAAGGATGACTAGGGAGTGCTCGTGGATGAGAAGCTCAACATGAGCTGGCAGTGTGTGCTGGCAGCCCAGAGAGCCAACCCCATCCTGGGCTGCATCAAGAGAAGTGTGGCCAGCAGGTCACGGGTGATGATTCTGCCCCTCTACTCTGTGCTTGTGAGACCCCACCTGGAGCTCTGTGTCCAGCTTTGGAGTCCTCAGCACAGGAAGGACATGGACCTGTTGGAACAAGTCCGGCAGAGGGCCACGAGGATGATCAGAGGGATGGAGCAACCTCTTGAAGACAGGCTGAGAGGGCTGGGGTTGTTCAGCCTCGAGAAGAGAAGGCTCCAGGGAGACCTTAGAGCAGCCCACCAATATCTGAAGGGGCTACAGGAGAGCTGGAGAGGGACTGTTCACGAGGAAGTGCAGCGACAGGACAAGGGGCAACGGTTTTAAACTGGAAGAGGGGAGATTTAGATTAGATACCAGAAAGTAATTCTTTCCAGTGAGGGTGGTGAGGCACTGGAACAGGTTGCCCAGGGAAGTCATGGATACCCCATCCCTGGAGGGGTTCAAGGCCAGGCTGGATGGGGCTTGGAGCAACCTGGTCTGGTGGGAGGTGTCCCTGTCCAGGGCAGGGGATTGGAACTCAATGATCTTTAAGATCCCTTGCAACCTAAACCATTCTATGATCTGCTCATTATGCAACAGCAGCTTTACCGAAGAAGCAAAAAATAAAAATAAATACCCCTGCTCCATCCAACTCTGCATTTCCCAATGGCCCATGTGAAGCGTTAATATCCGTGCTATTCGGGCTCCGGGCAGCAGAGGGCAGCACTGGCACATTTAATAACCACCCAGAGGGTACCCAAAGCCACACAGCAAGGACACGCTCCTGGTCTGGTACCCAAGCGGACCGGGCACCCATCTGCATTTGCAGAATTCGGCTGGTCCCCTCACTCAGAAAGGAGAAGGGCAGCAGAGACAGTTTACCTTCAGAAATACTCTGATTACAGCAATCCCAGCCCCGGTGTGCAAAGGAGCTGCTTTGAGATCCAACAGAAAAGCGCAAAGATGGGTTTTCAGAATGAGAAAAAGCTGAATCTTTTAAAAGTTTGGGGTTCTTTTAAATCAAAGTCATCACTCAGCTCCTTACCTGGTGCGAACACCTTGATCCCTGTTGCACCATCCTTTCTGAGGTGCCAAAGGACAGTGTAGGACCTGCTTACATGCCACATGGAGCTCCAGGCCAGAAAGGCTGGAGTCATTAGAGGTAGCACTGGCTTTTTAATTTACCTCTCAGTTCGGGGCCTGGGGAATGTGGGGAAACAGTTCCTCAGCCAGAGAAACCTTTAAAATCTCCTGGTAAATGAGAAATGGGAGAGAGGAAAGCCAGTGAAAAAATGACAAGTGCTTCCAGTAGGGAAACTCTGAATACTGGCTACGCACAGTCTTAATCCCATGTCTAAGAAATCTGCGTTCAATAAAAGAACATACTTTAATGTGTATCATTTTTTGAGTTTAGGACTTTAAATTCCATTTTCCACATTCCCTATCAATGCTGAATTGTTCTAGCCAGCACTTATTGCACGGCATGGTTAGCAGTGAATTCTTCTCTTTGAAAAGACCACACAGGATGTGTTTTTTCTACTCCCAGCTTCTACCCTCCAAAGTGGGGAAAAAAATAAGAGAAAAAAAAAAACTTGTAAGCATTGCCATGAGCTGGCAAATTAAGGGAAACCTCTCATTCCTGAGACTTAGCATTATAGAGGAGTTAGTCCAGGGCATCCATTTACCAGAGTTTAAAGGATCAGCCTGGAATGAACAAAGAACAAATTCTTAACTATTCATCTCCTGTGCTTTCAAATAAAGTTTGCTCGCTCACAGATACAGGGGTAAAACTATCCCCAGCTCACATGAAAAAGGAGTAATTTGGTAAATGGAAGCGGAGACACAGAGTAAGAAGCTTGACAGGAGCGTGGTCCCCCTTTGGCAGCGCTATTGTCACCGTGACCAGAGTTCACCTCTGTCACACCAAGGCTTTAGGAGACACATGGACTCGTGTTGATTCTCTGCCACAAAATCAAACCCACCCCAAGGATGGTGGTTATTTCCAGGGAAACGGTCCCACATTTGTGTTTTCTTTCACAGATTACTGAAAAATAACATTGATGCACCAAGCAAAAATGAATAGTTAGCGACTGAGGGCAAGATTAGCATGAGAACCACCTGGGAGCCTTCCCTGGGGATGGGACATTGATGGGACATGGCCAGAGCTCGAGATCCCCTTAATGCCATTCACAAAGACCCCAGCCCGAGCGGCAGGGGGACAGCACACAGCCCCGCATAACAGCACACCGCCGGAGGAATGTACTTTAAGAACAAAAATCCCACATACAATACACGTGGGAAAGGCAGCCAGGGTTAGAGCCCTCCTTCTCTACAGCTTACAAAATAAATTTAAAAAAAAAACACCCATAGAACATCCAATAAGCACAATACTTCAATTCCAGTTTCTTGTTGGCTAAAAAAAAAAAAAAAAGCTCCCCAAATCCCAGGCTCTGTTTGATGCACAATTCCTACAGTCTATGGGTTTCAGAGAGGGGGGAGGGATCCTGAGCGTGGCTCAGTTATAAAGGGACAAGTGGAGCTTTGGGTTGTGACGGTGGAAAGCAATTTCTCATCACACAAAACACTACAGAGATGAATTCAGCCTGAAACCAGCAAATACCACTCCAGTAAGTCCCCTGGCCATAGTCAGTGATTATGCAAATAACAGTGTTGTTATGTTATGTTATAGGTATAAATCGGCTTAGAAACTGAAGAATTTTCCAAATGCAGTAGAAGAGAGACTGAGAAAGCAGAAAAACCAGCAGCCTGACATTTAACCCAAATAGCTGAGCCAGTAGAGTTAACACAAATTTATGTTTATGCATGTAAAGCCAACCTGGACTCAGCTTTTTGTTTATTAAAAGAGCTGTTTCCAATGGCATGAAATACAAATGGTATATGAGACGCTCATTTTCCAAACCCTTATAATAACACAGAAACGTGAAGAATGTGTCTACTCGTAACATGCAATTTATGCCATAAGCTGTCCATAAACTTCTGAACAACAGAACAAAAGGGGCAGTTCATCATCTTCGCTGAAGGGCTGGCTTCCTGGGAAAGCCTGGCCTGTGACCACAGCTGAGCCACTGGGGAGCTGCTGGTCACAAACTGGGAATGATTTGCTTCATAAAGTTGCCTTCAAAACCCTTGCTCGGCCTCAAGGAGCCACTTCGGGGCCAGGCTGGGAAAGATGACACAATGCTGCCAAACCTGAGGTGACATCGCTCTCCAGAAATGTCACTCGGGTGAGGTCAGAACAGGACCCCTGATGGCCTCGATGATCTCAAAGTTCCCTTCCAACCATGAATATTCTGTGATTCTGATGTAAGCAAGGGTCTGTCCAGGCTCCAAGGCAGCAGAACTGGGAAGGTGAATGATGACCTCCTCTTCCTCATCACCAAGACCATGAACCCTGCAGAAACCGATGGCGAGAATCTCCACCCTCCAAAGATGTTTTCTTACATTCATAAAATTATTAGCTAAACAAAGGGGGTTTTCTCCCCCCAAAGGTCAATATTTAAGGGAAAAAAAAACAGAGGAAAAAAGACACAAACCAAAACAAATTAAGAGGACACTCCTACACACACATGCAACTGTAACACCCAGACCATTCAGACTGGGAAACCAAGCAGTCAGGTACCCACACACAAATACAGGGGAAAACAACAAAGCAAGGATCAACAGTTAAAACATTGACTTCTGTAACTTGGGATGTTTTCAAGCTGAAAATGTTTGCTTGCAGAACAAGCCACGGAGCAAATGAGGAACACACAGACCCTAAAACTCCTTTTACACCCACTGAAAGGTGACATGCACCAGGAACAGCGTTAGCCCCAGGGCACAGTTTCAGGAGGTAAAGGCAACTTTCTCAACTCCCACCCCAAACCTTCACCCCCAGGTTACTCTCTCCCTAATTCCTCTCACTGCAGCTGCTACTGTTGTCGTGGCTCCAGTACAAAATTCCAGATTAAGAAAGAGGAAAGCTGAACTTCTTCCACAGGGTTATTTTTAAATGAGGTGAGCTCAGTGACTCCCTTCCCAGCTCTTCATCCCAGAAACTCCCTCATCACAACTGCCCGAGACACGGGAGGTGGGAAGGTGTAATCAAAGACAGAAACTTCTTAAAGTAGGTTTCTGTAATAAAGAAGGCTGGTGAGCTCTGAATCCACAGAAGGCCACATCCAGTCCCACGTGGGTACCATGGCGTTGATAAAGTTGCTGATGTTGGAGAGAAGAGCAGTGATTTTCAGCCTGAAACTGGGCACAGCAGCTCTGATGGCTGCTCCCAGGAGGTCACACATCCTCACATAACCAAGACCCAGCCACAATCCTACAAACCCTACGCTCACTGAGAAGAATTAACCAAAGGAGACACACCACCTTCTAGGGTGAGAACCAATCTAAAGCCTTCCTTGATGGAAAAAGCACTTATAGCAAGGCCCTTCAGCATCCATCACACATTCTCATGGCACAACCCTAAAGCAAAGCTGAAGTGTTAAGACTGATAGTGCAAAAGCATCGGGCTCTGCAGTCAGGACCATCTGTGCCCTGGCAACCACAGGATTTATCAAAAAGCAGCAAACATCACGCAGACCTGCAGACACAGCAGGGACCAACGTACATGTAAGCAAGGCAGAAGTGTATGGAATGATTTAAATAAAAAAAAATAAATAATCAGGCTAAAGATTACCAATATTTTCAGGGAATAATTCATCACCTTGTAATTAAGAAGGCTGAACCATGGGAAAAAAAAATTAATGCCTACAACCTTCAGGAAGGCGATAGATACGCTGACGTGCTTTGTTTGTCTCCTGGGGTTAACTTGGGGGTGGGAATGGAAGGGGATGGAGGAGCAAACCATCGACGACCCTTCAAAAATTGTTCCATCTTTTTCTGCATCATGGGAACTAAGAAACAACGAACAGTGATTGTAAGACAACTAACCACAACCACTTTTTTATAAAAGACTCCTTTCCTGGGTGTTCCATCTTATTTTTAAGCAGCTGGGACCAGGGACAGAGTGATTGATGGATAAATAAATTACAAGATTTATCTGCCAAATAAGTACATTTCAAACAAATGTGGCATTTCTTGTATTATGACAACAAAACACGCACAAAAAGAGATCATCTTTGGAATAGGGTGGGAGGACAAGAGGAGGAGGGTCATGACAATGCAATCCTGTCTTCAGAGCTCATCTCATCCTGCCTCTCAAAACTAAAATCATGAATAACCTGGGCTAATTACAACAGCATCACCAGCACCAACCACCAGAACAACATCACCGTGCAGTTGTTGACAGGCAGCTTGTCTGAGACACCAGGGTAGGAAACCGTCTGAAACTGAACCTAGAATTCTATAACCTAAAACCTAAGAAATTCAGAGTGGTGATTCACAGACCAGCCGTTCCCACACTGTGGCTACTGATCCTACATCAGCCACCGAGCCCAGCGCTTTACTCCCAGTGTGACAACCAGGGGCACTCGGGCTCCCTGATGCCTTCATAAAGCCCAGCCTAAGTGCCCAACGTTCATTAACTGCCTACCTGTGGGTCTGTCATATGGCAGAGGGCTGCTGGGAGCATTCAAAAAATTAGCCATTACACTCCAGTGCCATCTTTTTAATTGCCATTATGCCCTAGGAGCATAAAAGAAGAAATACTAGAGGTGGTGTGTAAATACGTGACCCCAACATGTGCATCGGATGCTCTTTGAAATACATAGATGCACAAAATAAAAATGCATTAAAACTTTACTGATCCAGCCTTGGCAAGACCTAAATCCTTCTTTTGTTGCTAAATGTTCCGTATCCACAGATTTGAGAACAGAAATTTAGAAAATGCATTTTTTTTCTCCTGGATCAATGCTGTAACGCAAGGCTGCGTACACTGTGAAGAAAGTAAATGTAACTGGAAACAATTACTTCTAGAGCATCGCCAATGAAAATTAAATCATTGCTATAAATTAATACTTACTGCCAAAAATACGGTATCCATTCTGGTTTAATTGAACTCATTTAATTGGCAAACCCAAATGGAAGCCAATGTGCCAATTAAGTGATTGTCCCAATTTTCAAAGATTCTCAGGGACAAGCTTCATGCCGGGAGTTCGCCTTTGAAATAAAAATGACTCTCTAACCAGGAGGGAAAGAAAGAACCGTACACAGCAATCGGATACCTTGCCAAAAGCTTAACGAGGGGAGAAAATACTCGATTTATGCAGCAGTAACAAGGAAAACAAGTTGTGTGAACTGAAAATATAGGTTACTGGTGCAATGCCAGACCAGAACTGTTTTGACCAAAATATTATGGCAGCCCGATGATGGTATGGTGTGATGGATGGATGGAGAAGACATTACAAGTTCAGAAAGATAAAGAGAAGACGTACTAACCCAGTCGAGTCAAAAGCCTGAGAGCCTTCATCAGCACAAAACCAACCTCCAAACTTTAAGGTAACATTTTCCATCGCATTTAAGAACAGCAATGACTCTTAAGAGCCAGAAACCAGCTGCTGGAGAGTAACACCTTAAGTCCATTTCCACTGAACTGTCCAAGCCATTCAAAATACAGCAGAAAAAAAACCAGAATTACAGCTTCCCATCTACTAAAACTTTGCCTTGAACTTGAGAGTTTAAAACTTTGGACTTTTAAATTAAAAGAACTGCAGGTAGGCATCCAGCAGTCTTTTTCCCAAAGAAGCCTATGGCATATAACCTGTCTGAAAATGGGAGTCGGGGCCATTACTCAGGAGCTCACACCCTGACACCCAGCTGTAAAACACTGGTGTGGGTTCCTATGCACTCAAAGCACAAAGAGCTGGAAGTGTTGGGAATAAAAACCCCAAAGTGCCAATTTCTACACGTTAAGGGGTATTATATCTATGTGTTTCAGTTGCTGCAATGAGATCATTTCAGGAAACCACCTTTTTGGAAATCACCATCGTCGACAGGGCCAAGCAAGTGGATTTTCCACACTCCCTTGTTCTGCAGATTTTGCCACCATCCCTGGAAGGATTCACATTAGCTTGGGTCAGATTGACACACTCAGAAATAATGCCTGTTGTTTGTTGAATGAAAACCAACTCAGCAAACAAAAATAATATAAAAAGAAACCCTACGCACTCCTATTTTTTGTATCTGTTCTTGCAGAAGCCACAGTCGTGACCTGAGGCAGCGCTGGGCAGAGAAGGAGAGACAAACCCTGCATTAAGGAGAGTGGAATCTTTCTTCAAACCTTTACAACTCACTAATCTCTACACACTTTTCTAAATTGCATTTAAAAATAGTTTTCTCCTCGCTCATGTCCCAGATTTAACAGAGTGATATATTGAGGTCTCATTAAAAAGCCTTTATTACCTTCACAAGCCACAGCACCTTACCTCATCCAGTATCAAATGCTGAAAATACTACAAATCTCCGAACCCAGCTGACCTGATATGAGAACTAAGATTATTCCAGGGACTTCACAGGACAGGCTCTAACCTCTCTGCCTTTCTGAAACATTTAGAGGCTTGTATTTTCCCCAAGAAAATTCCACCAACATAAGCTGAAAGGATGATGTGAACTACCTGCCACCTTCTTCACTTCTGCATTTGCCAAACTCAAGGATCCATAACGGGTTCCCATCAGTAATTCAGAGGTTCCTACATCACACTTTTTCTAGGCAGCCTGGTTATAAACCAGTAACACCCGCAGAAACCATGTGTATTTCAATAATCTCATTATGGGCAATCAGACTTCTGGATCCCAAAAGCAGAGGTGCTCCGGGGTGGGAAAGGCTGATTTCCTGAAGGTAACAAACTTGGGGTCACCTCCAGCTGGGATCTGCTCACGAATGAAGCCCTGCAGACCTGGGCTGGAGGATGTGGTGGGGTCTGAGGATGATCACCTGTATTCCTGTGCTCAGGACACTACGGGAAAAATATCTCAGAGGAAATAAACCTACTGCAGCTTTAGGGACTTATATTTTGAAAGCTTCCAAAGCCAAAAGAAGTGGCAGACACTGCGGAAAACCCGACCTTTTCAGAAACACATACAAAAGAAATCCTCTTTCTAGCTTTGGAGTGAGTATATTCACCTTATCTCCAGCGCTCCCCAGATATCCCCTTCTCTCAGGTTAATGTAGCTGCAGGTGGCATCTTTCTGTGACAGTCTAATTCAACAGGGCGCATAAATAAAGATTTTTATATTAATCTCACTGCTTTAATCCTGCTTCCCCGCAAAATGTAGACGAGAAAGAGGCAACAGGGCTGGAGCATGCGTGTCTGTGAGCACAGCAGTCTGCCGTCAGCACGCGGCTTTGAAAACACTGCCACTTACTGAACTCATAACGAGGTGCTGAGAGCGAGCCCGATGGTCAATAACAGAAGGTGAACGTGATATTAAGGACAAATATCAATTTATGCTGAAGTTAATGACAGGCCGAGGACAGCTGTTTTGTAGGCTTGCATGAAAAATATTATATAAAGGCTCCCTTTCACAACTTCGTTTCTTGTAACATAGAAACAGAGCACCCTTCAGGACCTCACAAGGAAAAGATTTTCCTTTCCTTTCCTTTGAAATAACATTACTATCTTAGAGAAATGTTAGAAAAATCCATATACTGCAATATTACTCGGCTCAAATACAGTTTTTCATCCCTAGAACTCAGAAGTGTTCTGCAAAGAGAGTCAATATCATCAACTGCATCTTCCAAATTGGAGCAGAGACAGAAAAATACAGCCTGTGGGAAGGTTACCCCGGGGGGCCAGCAGCGCCGCGGGAACAGGGGGCTGAGACACTGAGAAAAATGGTAAATCTAATATGAGCAAATTCTAAAAATACAGACCTTGAGGACTACTCAGGAGCTGCCTTATTATCTAACTTCGGTAAAGTCTGTGTCTCATGGAGCCTGGGTCTCAAATCTGCAGCCCAGGATCTCAGAACTACCAGGGAGCTTCAAGAACCACCAAAAGTACCCAAACAAACTAGGTCCCCAGTGCAAAAATCACTTGACTTTTTGCTAAACCACAACATGAAATGAACTGTTTTAAAAAGGAGGTGAAAGTATAAATAATAAATGTAAAAAAAAGATGATAAAAGTAGTATCAAAGGACCAAAGCTACTCAGGTGCCAAGAGTAAACTGGCAATGACAGAAATATTAAAAACACAGTTTCTGCCCTACCTTATATTTACAGTACAGGAGAACATTCAACCTCTGTACGTTTAGAAAGACCTTGAGTTTATTTTTCATTAAGTAATAGCTCTGGAAACAAAGCACTTATATAAATTAATAATAAGCACTTTGAAATACATTGTGGATAAAAAGGGGCAGGAGAGTAGGGATGACTCGTACATGCTCATCAAAGTGTGAATGTAGAAACCGCCTTTTCCCAAAGCACGAAACCATGTACCAAGGTGAAGTTCAAGAGCCAAATGAATGAGCAGCACCAGGCTGTGTCAGAACTTCCCGAGCCCTCCCCAGCGTTGCTGCTCTCAGCACTTGCTCACCTGGCAGAAGGGGAAATTCATTTAACCTGACAAAGCCCTGCACCCGGGTGGCTCCTCGGCTGCCACGGGAACGTGATGGCGAGGAGAAGACACCACAGCCATGGCCAACTCCTCCAAGCCCCTGTAGCCTCCAGAGGCTGGAATCACATGCAACACCAAAACCTGAACTTCTGCAAATTAAACAACTACTAACCGAAAATTAAATGTATTATGCCACGATGAGATGCTCATATATTATGTCAGGGGCATGCTCTGGGAAAAGGCTAAACCAGAGGCTGCAAAATGAAGGAAAAGAGCAAGGAGAAAAAGCTCAGGCGTAAAATGCTCAGGAAAAAAGAATACAGTTGATACACTGGTTAAGCAGAGAATAGAGAGTGACAGCATTGAACACTGGCCTGTAAATATTTACATCATGTAAATATTACCTTCTGACTGGACATAAGGCAGGGGTTGAAGGTGGAAATTTGATTCACTCAACACAGTAAACATGAGCAAGTGAGGTTTTTCCTGCCCATCTACAATGTATTCAGAGGACCATGAGGTCAGACCAACGCTGGAAGCACAAATCCAGGCCATGGTAAGGTTCAGTGGCTTTACACATAGCCCTGTGCTTCATCACACCAGACCATTGTGCAGCAAATCTTGGATGGGAATTTTCTTGTTTATTGTCCTTTAAATGTCTTTTAGAGGAACCTGGGCTGTTGAGTTTGTGCATTGCTGCATGCAAGAGGGCACTTTCTAGAAAGTGAATTAATAGTTAGCACAGTGAGAGGAACATCATGCAGATGTGTAGGACGCAGAATAGAGCTGGACAAGGTCCCTGAGCACAACAGCCTTGATGAGAACAAGGAAAGCATCAAGGCAGGAGAGGTGAAATTTCCCTTCATGGTAAATCAACAAACGGGAAAAAAAAACAAAAAAACCACCAGTAACAAATGAGCTGTGCCAGCTAACTTGTGTTACAGGTGGGATTACAGCCTGACATTCCTGAGGCACGCCTCGAGGTTACAGACAGCGGGGTGTCAGGCGGTGATTTACGGAGACTCCTGGCTCTGGGTGACACTGATTGCAACAGACACTGCTCTCAAACAGGAGGCTCCAGCGTGAGCTGCTGCCCAAGGTGCAGAAAAGACACCCGGCATGTGAGAAAAAACATATTTAGGCAGTGATAATTGCAAAAAAGCCAAATTAACAGTGGGTAATCAAGTAGCCAAGCAGAGCAACAAGCATAGAAAATACCAGCAGGCAAAACTGCTGGTGATGCCTAAGTTTTGGGTTGGTTTTATGACCTGAAAATAAAGTCCGGAATAAAAAACTATCATTGTATTATATGGTATTTGATGATGCTTTTAAAACAGCAAAACTTAGAACTTATCTTTGTTCCTGTTAAAATTAAAATAAATACCTGGTTCATAGGGTTTTTATTACCTACACATTTCTGAAGGTTGTATAAAGAACAGCTAATCCAAAAATCTATTTCACATTAATGGTGCTTTAAACCTCAGACAACCCACTGGGATGAACACCCTCTGCCCCATACATCAGATGGGCCTGACTGTCCTGCAGCACAGCTGAATCCAGCGCTGCTGGCAGCCCAGGAGCAGAGAATGTATGGCCCTGCCACTGCCACACCATCCAGCGAGAGGGAAAACCCATCACTGGTGCCACTGGTGCCTTGCCACTGGACTGCCTGCCCCTCGAGAGCATCACTGCTCTCCTGGAACATTAGACCTCCTCCAAGTTCTGTCGCAGAAGGCAGTTTCCTCTTCAGCTTACTATGGTAATGAGGCAATTTAGAAAAATCTGCAAATAACAAGCAAGATACAACTTCCAGACACCCCCATGCTGGAACAGCCAAGCTCCTGCGGGGGCAACTTCACAAACCCACCTAATCAGATTGCCCTGCTCAGCTGCTAATAAAATAACATCTGACCTTCCCAGCTCAGAAAATGCTAGAGGGAGTTGGGAAAGTGCAACCGCGGGTACTTTACTCACTCATTTAAAAAGAAAACAAATCTATCAAGGTGACACAATTGTCTGTGGCCCACTGCCCGCTTGTAGCGCCTTCTGTAAGCACGAGAACAGCACCTCTGGGGTTGATTTTCTGCAGTTCCCTCTGATGGCAGGTTAGCTCCTGGGCTGATGTTTTATTTCTGTAGACTTAGCCAGTGTTTTGCTAAAAATCTTATTCTTCCACAATGCTGCACGCTTCAAAGAGCATGTTTTTTACAAGCAGTTCCCTTTACGCTCAGAAGTCTTGCTGAAATGGAGGTTAATGCAGACTGAAAATCGTTGTGACATTACAGACCTTTTAATTGGTTCCTAAGACCTGCTTTGGGGCACACATTAATAGGGCAGGAGCGCTACGCGAGCTCCTTCTCCCTCTCCTTGACAAACTGCCAGAGGAAGGAAAGTATTTTGGGCTTGCTGAAAGTACTACGCAATCCATTTAAAAAGCTGAAACTCGGGGGAATATAAATCAATGCGTAACCAGAACGTAAGAGTGGCTTGGTCAGAACCAAAACTAAAAATAAACCAATAAAAAATGAGGTTTTACCATAGCGCTGAGAGTCTCCTCCCAGTCTGGCCGTTCTCTGGGGTGGATGCTTCTCTGCAGCTCCGGCACAAAGTCATCTTCTTCTGCGTGTACAGAGGACTTCATCATTCTGGAAAGGAAAACAGAGAGGTTTGATGCTCAGTGACAATTTCTGGATAATTGTACACACAGTCTGTCGTGGTGCTCAGTTACGTGGCTCATATAATGATATAAATGCTTTTATAAATGCAGAAGTCCCACAGACTTCTAAATTTCTCTTATTATACAAGCAGGGCAAAAGTGTAAATATTGTGGAGAGATATCTGCACTTCCTGATCAATCCATGGATAATTTTGTTTAATCACTGCACAATTTGCAAGTTTTGAAACACAGAAAACCAGAGAAAAGTGATTTTCAGTCCATTTCAAAAAAATTGCTCCTATTGCCTAGGCAAACAACGTTAGCCCTGTAAGAAGAAAATATACACGTTTGATTCCTCAGTTGTCACTACATGTTTTGCCTAAAACAGAGATAGCAGTTTCCATATCTCAGCCTGAATTCCAGTCCCAAGGCTGTCGGAAGTGTGAGCACCTCCAACCACCCCAGCTCTGCAGAGATTACTCAAATCACTCTCATTTTATCAAGGTAAACTTTCCTTCAGATAAGGCGCTGAGTTTCAAATAACCTATGGAGTATCTTTCAAGCTGCAGGGAGATGAGAGGCTCAAAAATCAACATTTTAAAAGTATTCGTGAAATCTTCTCGGCCTGTCCTTAACAGAGCTCTGCTGTTCCAGCCAGAGCCCATTATATATTGCACTTACAGGTGGTATAAATGTGCCTTTGTGGGGATTACGGCACGGACCTGAAGTATCAAAGGCCTGTTGAAAGTCTGGTATTATCCATTCTGGTTTCATTAAATATGAGGTCGAGGCAGGCTTTTATTTTATTAATAGATCACCCTTTATTTACCTTGGGTAACCATTCTGACAATCAACACCACGTACAGCTGGGCTGGTTTGGCGCAACGTTCCCTGTGCTGATTTATGGGCTGTGGGATAACACACGCGTGGTGAAAGGCATTTCAGAAAACTCCTTCTCTTCAAATCGAGATCTAAGGGTCTGAAAGCCCTACATGCTGTTTGCCACAACGGCCTAAGTGACCAAAGAACTCATGATTTTGAAATATAAGGCTTTTTTCAGGATTTCTAGATGCTCGGGTTTGGTAATACTGCAGATGTACAAAGAGATTCTAAACAAACCGCTCCACAGATGCTTTAATTGAACACCATCAGGCAATGGACTGAAGGAAGGGGCACACAATCAAGACCCACCTTTCAACACCACAGATCAAATAAACAGCTTCTCAAAATGCACACCTCCTCAGCTTAAAAACTTGAAAGTAATGGGATCGAATTTACATCTCTGTCAGCACTTTGGACTACAAATGAATTTAGTCCACAAGTTCTCAGGTTTATGGCAGCTCCTCCTGGATCTCTCATCAGAAACCTGGTTTCCTTCTGAGAAGCCAGTCTTCTGAATATCTAAAATGTTGCTGGTAGCACAGGGCTGCCCAGGGACACCACTCCTGCCGTAAGGTAATTAATGACAAGGTTTGACCTTGTCCTTGACCCTCTCTTCCAAACCACCAACCCTCACTCACACCAAGCCCCTTTTCAGCTTCAATGTATGGCAGGAATCGCTTCCTAGAAAGCACAGAACCTACACCAGGAGAGGGCAGAGAGTCATATTGAAGATGATAAAATAGATATATACAAACACGCTCTATGTGTTACACAAACTCTATACTTAACCTGGTTACAGGCAACTTTATCTCAAGTTAATCGCGGAAAGATGCTTCAGATACTGGTGTGGAATAAGACAGCACAGAGAGCAGTATGTTGGGTTTTAAAATATCCTTGGGAATCAGACCCATGTTCTGGGTCTCTGCCCTCCCAGTGGCCAAACACAGATGCCACAGTAGCCAGTCCTTTTTACTAGACTCCACTCGATTTATTCCCGTTATTTGTTTAATCTGATTACGCCTACAAAACTCCAAGATAAACTCTTCCCAAACCTTTCCCACTGAGATCCTGAAACACCGTGCTATTATTGTTCCTGTTGAAGGTGTTCTGGACTTCCACTGGAATTGTGAACAGCTCTGCGTGTAAAATTGCACACTTAAAACACTCATTTCTTTGAACGTTTGCTAGACTTGTTTAACAGAATATTCTATTACTGGTGGAAATTAAATACTCCATCAGAGTACCACAAAAATATTGGAAACAATACTGAAGATTTTCTATTATACACACTTGTTAACCACCTGTGAACCTTTATTAATCCTGAAGAGTAACTGTTTAATTCCGTGCCATCTGAGACAAGAGACCAAGGAAGGCAGAGGATGCTTCGGGTGTTATTAGTCCCTTATACACTAAGGCCAGTGGCTTTGTCCTCCCCATCCCTGGTCTGGATGAAGGAAAATAACTTTTGTGCATGAGCCACACTGAAGCTGGGCAGGAGCAAGGCCAGAATGGGGGAAGAAGAGGAAGAAAAACAGCTACTCAAGACGACGCCTTTTTACCCTGTTTCAACAGATGGTACAAGATCTCTGCGTTCTCAAGGAGGACACGGAGAATGAAAAGGAAGTGCAGGGTCCCTGGGAAAGGACTCACAGGACCAGCATCCACCTGCAACAACACTTCTAAGCGTTATTTCTGCATCTTCTGGACTTCCTGCAGGAATTCAGCCATCCATTTTCATAGCTGCGGTCCTGTAGTTGATTTGGAGCCCCATTAGAAGCCCCCAAATGAGAAAGCGATGACAGTAGAACAGGGAAAGAGCCAGGCCGGCTGCAGTCACTGGAAGGATCTTCATAGGAAACATCCTCAGGGCATGGAAAATCTCAGAGCCACCCAGCAGTCAGACACTGTGATTTTTCCTGGCCTCACCCCAAGGGAATCTTGGAATATTGTAGGTATAATCACATGCACGCTTTTTTATATGCGTGTGTATTATGCATATTTGACATTATTTTAATTTATAGAGCAAACAAACAGCACAACATACATACGTCTGATTCACCACACGTGTCAAGCTGTAACAAGACTAATTATCTTGTTTTCTGCCATAGATTCTTCTTCACAGGAGGGGAAAATACCTAGAGCCCCATTAGCACTTATACAAAACACTGACACATACATTCTGTAAACATTAAAGGCCAAACAAATTAAAGAAGCTGCTCTGTTCTGTAAAACCTGCATTTGGCTATTTCATGGGAGCTGTATATGACTGAAAATTCACTACAAAATTTAATACTAGCCATCAGAACAGAAATACAATTTTATTTAAAACGCCACTTCTTCAACCGCTCAGCAGCTCCGAATGCCCTTCAAATAAAATCTGACACCATTATATTAATAAAAGTTCTGGCTGTACAGAGGCCATTAAGCAATCTCTCTTCAGATGAATGAATCCTTCTTCATTGTAAATTGAGAATCAAATGTACTGGAACAAATGTTTACAGGACATTTCACAAAAGGTAATACCCACATTCACACCCATTCCTGAAGTTCTCTGGGAGGTCAAGTTGATGAACTTCAAGTCAGAGCTTGCACATCCACACATGATATAACTGTATCAAGACAACAGCTCATGCCCTTTTCCATGTTCTCAAATGTGATTTGTTGGTCCCATCATTTATGGTATTTCCCTATCTGCGTATCAAGAATTGGAACATTTTGGTGCTGTTCTCCTGGCGAGGCTGCCTTCAGGTCCCGTGTTCCTCAGCGTTCAGTCCTCCCCACACCCCACTGCAACGCCTCACGGGCTGAAAGCACCTACAGCTGATAAGCACCGGTGATTTATAGCACCAGTAAACAAATATTCAGCTCCACATCCATAAACTCTACGGCTACTTTGTATTTATAATATTGAAAATATTAAGTAGTACTTCCACCAGACAATAACTTTCCCTATGGGTTTGGAGGGGTCTCATATCCACAAACATCAAGTGTTCCCACGCCCCTGTTTGCGCAAGAAAGAATCAAGATAAGTGGGTTTGTGGAAGGAACTCCTTTAATTGAAGAGGGAAGGAGAAAGGACACAAACTTCAAAATACTGTGGGATCCCTACAAGAATGTTTGCTCCCCTTATTAAGTCCTATGTCCCACCGTAGACCACAGGGGCAGGAGTAACACAATTGTCAAGGACTTTGATGTCATCTCGATGTTGATGCCACGCAGATTAAAGGCTCCCCTCTGGGAGGACACCAGGGTGTCTACAAATTACTTTCAGAGGAGCCTGATGGTTTGAAAGGCATGTGCTGGCATGGAAGCATGAAGCCTTTTGAATGTCAGACTCCTCATATCAGCCAGTTAATTGTCTGCTTGACAGATACTCATTTTGGACTGGCTATATATTTTTTAAATTAAATGCCAAGCGAGCTCTTTAGGTTGTGCTCCCCCATGGGGACATCAGGCAATTCAGCCTTCCTTCCCGCTTCTCCCTTCAACAACTTCTCTTTCTGACCTTAATTTAGGAGGTGAGAGCCGATGATAACTGATTTCTTAGTTTATTTATTATTTATAGAGCACTGTTGTTGTGCCTGGAGATTGCTCAGCCAATACGAAAGCACAGCTCTGCCCTACAGAACCAACCATTCAAGAGGAAAGTGATGTTTTCCGAGATATAAATTCTCCCCAAAAAGCCAAATTTAAATAAGGCCTGCACTGACACAAATCTGTACTGAAAACCAATGAGCATCAACGACTATCTGATAAAAACCAGTATTTGTGCTGCTCAAATAATTTGCACAAAAGGCCAAAATAGCAGAGTCTTCTCCGTGGCACTAAAAAGGAACTGCAAAGCTTTGCGTTGCCTGCAGAATCGATGTGCAGGGAAGTGGACACGCGCTTGGCTCCTCTCCCTTGCTCCTGGCAACCAGATTTGTCTTCAATGAGCCCTTCACTTTGCCATTGCCAACAGACACTGCTCCGGAGGGAGGAGCAGCCCAGGGAGCAGATCGTAATCGAACCAGAATTGCGATGCAGCAAGTCCAGGAGTCAGGAGCACCGAGCGGTGCTGCCGGGAACCATCACCACCAGCAAGATATTTTATAGACAAATGAGATGCGGGTTGATCTGAGGGTTTGGGATCTCACTACAGGTGAGGCACAGTGAGAAACCACAAGCTCACGCTGAGCATATTAACCCTTCAAGTTAACGACACGAACAGACACGACAGCCTGGGTGCAGCATCCCCGGCTCCCCCGATGCGATCAGGTAGAGAGAGCTTCCAGGATTCATCACGTAATGCTCAATCACAGCAGGGAAAATAAAGTCACAGCAAATCAACAGAGAGATACCTTAAGAACTCTGCTTTAAAAATAACTTCATCAAGATGAGGAGTCACAATGCTACAAAAAAAAAAAACCAATAAGAACCGTGGATGTCACCACACCACTCACGACAGCAGAACTAAGACAACTTTTCACATCATACAGATTGCCCCGTATCACCATGAGGAAAGGGAGCACCGACCTTATAAACACTTGGGCAAGAAGTTAGAATCATGAGAGAAACACTAATACATCTTCATTTCTGACCTCAAACTTACACCACACACACAAAAAATGGAAATGTCACAAGAAAGATGGGAAAAAACCAACATGCACATACCCTCCCCAACCCAATTTTCCAAGTAAATTCTGTGTCCATGAAATTAAAACTAATACAGTGGAAAGGAAGAAAATAATCATGCAATATGGAAAGCAGAGATAGCTCAGGAGCCCCAGGAAAAATGAAACAAGAGATGGGAACTGAAGGCTGACGGTGCTGACCTGAAAGAGGATTTAATTTCCCATGTTTAAAATCAGCTTTGCCAACACCTTCCTGATTACATTATGTCTGTCTGTATTATATAAAACAAGATTTCTGAAGTCTCTCTCAAGGATCACACAGAGTGAAGATAGAAAAGACCTACAAGGTCAGCTTAAAGCACACCTCATAAATAAACAAACGGTAAATGGATTGTATTTAATCCTCGACCACAAAATGAAAACCTGGCATAACTAAATGGTTTACTGTGATTGATTCTACAATGTTGAAAGCTGTAATTGCTACTTTTAATGGAAGTTCATAGTCAGGGAGCCAAAATTAAATTGTTTGGGAAGCCACTGCACAAGAAAAATTAATAGAGTGACAGTATATTACAATAAGGGAATAATTTAAAAAAAAAAAATCCTTTGAATGAAGTATCAGGAAACACAAACTAAACTGAATTTTACCCTGTGCAGATAAGGATCTATTTATTGTCTGGTTTTAAAAGCTTAGATCAGGGGGTTTCAGCTTGTGGATCCATAAGACCCTGACAACTACCAGTAGGAGTGAGCAGAAGTTGAAAAAGAAAAAAATACTTCATTGCTGCTCAGCAGCTCTTCAGTAAATACACACCTTTCAAGGAATGTCATGCTTTGCAGGGACATTCGTACATGTCCCCAAACAAAGAGGACTGGAACTCACCGAGCTGTGGGAATAGAGGTCTTAACCAGATCATCGCTATCACAAAGAGATTAATTCCATTTTACTGATAGTGATTGTTTTCAAAAATGAATCATGTAAATTACAGGTACAAAGATTCTTTTAAAATACTTTATGGTATCAGAATTTCTAGCTTTTCCAATTTTCCAATTCCAAATTCAGTCCGGTAAAAGCATACCTACACCCAGGGAAGTCGAGTTGAGATGTACTACAAAAGAGCTGAATGAACCGTGTGATCCCTAATACTAATTGTTGTTATTCAACTGTAGAAGGTAATTGACAAGGTTAGAAAAAACCCACTTCGTGCATATTTTTAGTTCTGGGGTTTCTATTCCTGCAAAATACTTTTTCTTAAGAAAAAAAAATCCCTTTCCCACTTGCTGTGCATCACCACCTGTTAAATGAGATTCCCGGCTGTCTGTCAGAAGAGAAAGCTCTTTCTCTGAGGAAGAAAAAGAACCACCTTTTTTAATTAACCTTTCATTTAAGACTATAGGACATTGGAAAAACAGATTTTTAAAATGAAAGATAGGATGTTTTAAATGAAGATCTTTTTAAAATCAGCAGTATCACTTGATTAATTCTGATAACTGCCAGAGTGGACACGTCAGCTCTTCCGCTGTTAAATACCTCTGCAGAGGGAAGGGGAGAAGGCCAACAGTGTGGCAGAGATTAATTAACATCCTGGTATATTGCCCTGTTCCAACTCTCTGGACATGCTTTAATACAAGCTCTGATCCGGTCGAGACACTCGAGCTATCTTTGCTCGAGGGTTTAACTGGGTTTTCAGACTTCAAAATAACTGTCTTGTTTACTAATTTGCAAGGATATTCAAATCGCAATTTCTGAGCTGCCAAAGAAAAGTTGCATGAACAAGATCAGAATTTAAAACCTGTGTGCAAACGGGTGCAGGTAGGACGGTTCCCATTTTAGGAGAGATGTCTTCAGCAGCCTTTAAAGTCTCAGTAATTGTCCTTTTTTTCCCCCCCAATTGACGTCTCACAGTGTCCCCAACACATCACACAACCCCTTCTAGCCCTAAGTTGCAAAAGCAAAGCCTTGGGGGGTGAATATTCCTATTGCTCAAGGGAGGTGCCAGCGTTCTCACTGACACCTCGGGGCTGGCTCTCAGGGTGACACACTCTCCACGGTAGTGCCACCAGCAGGACCCTGACACCACTGAGCAGGTACCTTCAAGGTGTCCAAGAACTAAGCACTGAAGAGATGCTTTTCACCTCCATCCACGGGTAAGGAGGGATGCTGGGTGGGATAGGAGAAGCCAACACCATACTATAACAAATACCATTTTTGTTTCTTTTCCTCAAAAAACGCAGTTCTGTAAGTAACCATACAGGTTCTTGTATTGTAAGATCAACCAATTGTAAGGTGTAAGCCACCTTCAGTAAATCTCCAAATTGAAAAGGAACAAATAGCAATAAGGGGTCAAACAGACCCACCTTCTTTTTATTCTGCTCTTCTGCCATACTTTTGGGCAGCCTGGAGGGGTTCAAAGCCAGGTTGGATGGGGCTTTGAGCAACCTGGTCTGGTGAGAGGTGTCCCTGCCCAGGGCAGGGGGTTGGAACCAGATGATCTTTAAGGTCCCTTCCAACCCAAACCATTCTGTGATTCTTGTCTCACCTGGTTGTGTTTTATGTCTCAACTCAGTAATATTCATCTCAAAATATAAGTAAGCAAAGAGATACGTACTTCATGCTCTGGAAGAGACTGGAACATGTACCTAAGAGCTTTGTTGAATCAGGCTGTTTAAATTTTGCATAACTGGAATTTCTTTAAACACTTTATGAAAAGAATAAGTTCTTGGAATATTCGGCTTTTACAAGCTCTGAGCCATGTTCTTAGTTATTAAACAGCTTTATAAAAATAATCACAGAATCCTCATGCTTTTGCATTCATATATTACTGAACAAACCTGTTCTTTTATTTGGCAACACATAAAAGACATTGTTTTAGTAGGTGCTTGGCATGTTCTTTCAGAAGAATATAGTGACAGTCAATAAAAAAAATCCTCAGGAATAGGTTTCTCATCACTTTTGCCCAGTATGAGAAAAACAATTAGGAAATCACTGAACAATCAGAATCATGTTCTGAGCCCTGGCTTGGATTTCTTTTGTTTGATTCAGGAACAAACATAAAAGTATTAAAGAAAATCACCTCTAGGGGAAAAGAGTACTAACCTCTCATTTACAACTAATAAATTGCTAAAAGCAGAGCTAAAGTTTCAACACAGAATAGAGACGGGAAAGGACGGCCGCTCCTGCCTTTCCTGCTCCTGAGGAATCTAAACTGGGGCACCACCACCAAAAAATTCTCTGTCCCCACTGGCCATGGACCACGTGAGCCACATCCAGCCCTGGGATAACGGGGCTCGGGCTGGTGCCACTCACTGTCCCCATCCACATGGCAGGAAGGCAGGTACCACCTCTTGGTCAAAGCTCTTGGTCAAAACCTCTCCCCTTCATGGACTTCCCTGCAATTCCTCTGCAATCTCCTGGGTTTGTTTCTCTTGTTTGTTCGGATGACACCTTCTTCTCCCTCCATCTCCTGGCTTCCCCACTGCCCAGCAAAAGCAGTTCCAATCTTCACTGGAGTCTTCAAATATTGCCGGAACACAAAGCAGTAACAAAACCTCATCCAAATGCAGCCAAGATCAAAGTATACCCCAAAATTGCAAAGCATGACCTACACCCAGATGCAAGGACATTCCACTGGGCTGATCTCGTTTGTTAGCAGTTCAGTGCCAATGCAAAGCCACGGTAAATTTAACCTTTCCTCCTAGAAGCATATACTGGAAAAACGATGCTTTCAGCACATGGAATGATCAAGTGCAATCAACTAATCAGTTACAATTAGCCTCGCATGCTGTTAAGTGACAACTGTTCATAACATGGAATAACATTTAAAACTTGTCCTGTCAGCCAGCTGCTGAGAAGGGAAATCCTTTCTCTAACTAAACTTTATATATTTATATGGACCAGGTCCTTACCTAGAGCTACCCTTTCTCTCTGCCCAGTGCCCTGTGCAGACGCTGCTGGCACTGCAGGGTTATGGACACCCCGTGGAAGGAGCCAGGGGGAAGAAAAAACAAAAAACCATCCAAAGTAGACTCAATAGGGAATACTCACAAGGAAAAGAATGGAAATGAACTCAGGGACACCAGAACCCGATTAGCTGAACAAGATAAACATAAGCAAATAACTAAAGAGGAGCTCCAGCTATTCTGACTTAAATATTAAGTGACTGGTGGCTCTCAGATCATATTCACACCAACACTCCTCCTCCCTGAGCCATTGTCACTCCATGTCAATGGCATCAGCAGCAAAAAGGAGGCTGCTCAGTCCTTTCTGTGTCTAGAAATCACCACTAACACATTCCACTATTATTATTCCTGCTGGACTGTTCTTGATATGGGTCATGGGGGCATAATATGTGCAAAGCCACACTGTAATTATTTCTCGGCAGCAGCGAGACGTGGATCACAAACCAGCAGGTCGTTCTCAGGGTAACACAGCACTGGAAAAGCAAAGCACCGACCAGGAGATATGTGCTGGGGTCACCTGTCTGCCAGTGGCATTTCTGATGCAGGAGATGGGGCCGTGGAAGGGGCAGCAGCACAATAAGGAGGACACAGGGGAGAGAAGTGGAAGCAGAACCCAAGAGCAGGAAGCAGACCAGGAGATGAAGGTGCTGCAGGGGTCAGAATGTCTCGCAGCGACTCGGAGTTCATTTCCATCCCTACCTCCTGCAGAACCAACGCCAGCACCACAAACAGCCCCAGTGCTGATGCAGTCTTTAAACAACAAAAAACCATTTACTTTGCCCTTTTGGAATAATTCGCGATGGTTAAATATCTTTTCTAGTGAGTAATAAAAAAACCCCAACATACAGGAAAGAAATCATCGATCCCCCTTGCCTTGGGTTCTCAAGGCTACAGCTGCAGCCACTACTGGCCAAGCATTTTTACCTCCAACACCCACACAGGCATTTTTTGGTACAGGAGCAACGGAGCTGGCACACACGTCTGCTGTGAATGGAAACCCTGCTGCCAGGCTTCCTGCTGCCACGGAGATGAATGGAGAAAGAACAATTAGCCAAGGCTTCAGTCTAATTTAGATTTATTTTTCTTTTTGGAGGAGAGACTGAGAGATGGTACATCATAAAACAAAAAGATTAACTCTAAAGGCTGCTCAGAGGAACACGATACTGAAATACCAAGTGTAACCTATATTAAAAGGACTCCTGATAATAAGCACTATTGTCTAGTGCCTGGTGACCCCAATTATGCTAAACGTGGTACTTGGATATGCCAAAAGACTATAAAACGTCAAGGTAACGACTGTCAACATCAAAGCAGCCAAGAGGTGAGCAAAGAGAAGACCTCCATCCACTTTCCAAAAATCCACAGTAACTGACAGGGCAAGTAACTTGTCCAGTTCTCCAGAGGAAGACTGAGCCTTAAGGAGGAAGAGACTTTGGTTTTGCCATACCTTCCCGTGCCAGCACAGGCACTTACCCGTCTCTACACACTGCTCTGGAGGAAAAATAAAAATGTTTTTAAAAGGACTCGCTTTTCACTGGATCAGCAGCAAAGCACCCAGCTGCAGGAACTCCTCCTGGCCTAACTTCTGCCACAGCATCATTTTAATTCTCCCCTGGGATGTAGTTTCACAAAGATGGAACAAGCAAGACCTTAGCACACTCCTCAGAGACCTCCTTTTAACCTTGGCCCCTCCACGTGGGCTTTTGGAGGTCCCACCCTGATGTGTCCGTGTGTCTCTCCAACCTGAGTGAAGAGAATTTGGCCATTTTGGCCATTTATTCCAGCTTTGCAACATCACCCAAATCCTTTGGGCATGCCAGAGCTCAGGAAAAAGAACGGTCCTGTTAGTTGTTATTTAAAATTAACCAGAGGGAAAAGCATCTGAAACACAAACATTTGGGGGGTGGAGAGTGTCATGCTTCTGTTTTTTTTTTTTTTATTTGAAAAGCAAACTACAAGCAACAAAATATAAGCATCACGGAAACAACCTGTGACTAAGAACAAGGGCATTTTCAAACTGGAAAAATGGCATCCAGGAACTTTCAGCCTTTTAAAACAAAAGGTATTAATTACACTGCTTCACAGGTCTGTGGTTTTAAGTAACCTCCTGAATTTTACATCAAGCAAACCAAGAACGTCCCCAAAACACCAACCCAATTTTAAAGGCAGAAGGAAGGAGGGACAAAGAATGAAGGGAAAAAGTGAGCCACATATTCATAGACAAGATTGCAAAGATATTCAAATAAGACCAAAAAGAGGACCTCATTTCTAATGAGGATAAAAGAGGATAAAAAAAATATGAAAGGTGTTTAATTGCCTAAGCAGATGCCAGGAGCGGAATGTATGAAAAAGCAAAAGCAAACAAGGTTTTCTGTCCCCTCAGTTACCAGATATCACGTCTGCATTCGCCGGCTGCCTCTGCGTAAGGAAAATGAATAATTCTAAAATGTTAACATTATCACCCGACTCACAGGACAAATTCAAGCCTCACTCACCCTGATCAGAGAGAGATACCGTGGGACCATCTGAAAGGGGTTCCGCTGGGGAGAAGTGCTCGAAAGGAGGGCAGTTATATTAAATGTGGGAGGAAAGAAGAAAGGTATGTGGACAAAACGTTTCAAGACTCCAGGAAGCAAGCCACACAAATGACTGTTGAGTTGTGCAATGACTCAGCAGGAGCAAAAAAAGAAAAAAAATAGGAGAAAAAAAAAAAGAAAAAATATAGCAGCAGATAGGAAAGTCTTTTCCATAAAAAAATGACAGCGACCACCAAAAAATAACTAAAATAAATAGAAACTAGGAGTGTTCCCAGACTGGAACTCTGCCTGGTGCCATAAACTCTGAGGACAAAGTTGTTTGTCCTAATCAGCCATTCTTTATTACCCTTTGCAGCACACCTGAGCATGCAGAGGAGCAGGAACCTGAGCCGCTTTAACCCCTGCCTCACCGCTACCTCTGCCCAGGCAGGCTGAAAGTGTGTTTTTCTTGGCAAACAACATGATGGGAACCTAAAGCCAGGGCAAAAGTCAGATAAACAGGTAAGCAGAAAGAAAACCTGGCCTGGGGAATCCAGCACAAACTCTGAAATGAAGAGGGTGGCAAAGCAGGAGTGTCAGCTCCCCACCTCCTGGCCTGCCGAGTCAAGGGACCACCAGGACAGAAAGATGAAGGTCAGAAGAGGTCATCCTGCCCCTCTGCTCTGCCCTGGGGAGGACCCATCTGGAGCACTGGGACCAGTTCTGGGCTCCTCAGTTCCAGAAGGACAGGGGGGACTGCTGGAGAGGGGACAGCAGAGGGCTACAAAGATGATGAGGGGCCTGGAGCATCTCCCTTACGAGGAGAGGCTGAGGGACTTGGGGCTTTTTAGTCTGGAGAAGAGAAGGCTGAGGGGGGATCTGATCAATGCTTACAAATACTTAAAGGGAGGGTGTCAGGAGGATGGGACCAGTCTTTTTTCAGTGATGCCCAGGGACAGGACAAGAGGAAATGGGCATAAACTTCAGTATAAGAAGTTCCACCTGAACATGAGGAGGAACTTCTTCAGTTTGAGGGTGCCCAGGGAGGTGGTAGAGTCTCCTTCTCTGAGGACATTCAAGCCCCACCTGGATATGTTCCTGTGGGACCTGCTCTGGGTGGACCTGCTCTGTCAGGGGGTTGGACTGGATGATCTCGCGAGGTCCCTTCCAACCCCATATCATCCTGTGATTCTATTTCTGTGTGTCCTCTGCTGTTCCCCTGAGAAACCAGAAGGAAATTCAAGCTCGCAATTTCCTGGCAGAACTTTACAGGCCAGCTCTCCTCTGCCTGTTGAGGCCCAACAGCTCTCCCTGAAATGGTAAAATTCAATGTAATCTGTTAAAGAGAGATAACGAAGTCCAAGCAGATGGATGAGGCAAGTCAAGCTGTGCAGCTTTCACTGCTCAGTTTGAACACATTCTCGTGCTCACCCTCTACTTTGCAAACCTTTATGCAAATGGATTTTCAAGAACATTTAATCCTCCACCCTCCTCAATAACATCGCTGTCCCTCAGCTCGGAGCTAGTTCCAGGCCACACCACGGGTCCAGGACCACACCACGAAGTTCACTGAAATTTAAGCAGATGCCTACGTGCTCTGCAAGGATGGGCTAGAAACCAAAACAGATCAGGTAACCGTAATTCCTTTCCATCATTCTTCACTTGCAAACCCAATCACTTGAAAAATACGGTGCCTTATCGCTTCCTTCTCCTCTGCCTTTAAAATCACTCCTGGCTGGCTTCCACCAGGATAAACTGTAGCTCTGCCACCATTTTGCTTATGCATCAGGGTAATAAAAGATGAGAGGATTCCAACACCTTCCCTGTGCAACGGAACTTATCTGTTTAACTACGTTGGCTAAAGCAGGGAATTATCAAGTGAGAGGGAAGGGGAGAAAAGGCCAGAAAATCAGAAACCAGAGCAGGTAACAGTACTTAGAATATTTTCTAATATTTTCTAAATGCTTTCCTTTGGCATCCCACCACCCTTTATGGTAAACACAAGGCATTATCCATTCCCACTGTTGAGAAAATTAAACCCCACAAGGCAAGGAAAGCTAGGGATTTATGGCCAGCACATGAAAACACACGTGTTTGTATGGCTGAATGGCCGGCAGCGAGGGATCAGGATGGACCCTGGGCTGTTGTGTCAAAATAAATTCCCAGTTAAAAACAGGAAGTCCTAGTGAGGAGAATCACAACATCTGCATGGTCCTGGCACCTGTGTCAACATCCACCGCTCCCCAGCGCCTGGGGCAGGACTCTGGTAACTCAAGGGACTGGGAGGGGAAGGTGATAAACAAGGACAATCCTGCTGAAAACCAGACACAGCCACCACCAAATCCACCTCTCCATCCTGTTTCAAAAGATCAACAGGAATAAAATAAAATTTCACCCTGAAGAAATTTTTACACATGAGCCACGCAGCTCTTCACAATTAAGTCAAAATGTTCCCGGTAAAATAGCTATTTTTGTTACCCTTGCTTTAAAAATGGTGTAAATAATGCACAAGAAGAACTCAGGACTGGCTGAGCCAGTGAAGCCTGGAGTAAAACCCCGGAGCCCCAGCTCCCTCCCTTCCTTCCCAACAGCCTCCGCTCCATAAAACCTGACCACAGATAATGCACTTTTTTAACTCCGTGCTGACACCCTGTTTGCAGAGAAACACAAAAGAGCAACATTTCCCCTTACCAGACTCTCCCCACACAGCTATGTGTACTGGGGAGGAAGGAGTTACTGGGAAGAGGTAACTGGTAGGCTTCGGTCTCACAGGTAACCCAGCATATAGCGCGTTAATTAGTGTTTTTCTTTCAGTGTAAGTAAGGTAACATTTCACTGCAGATCATGTTGCATCACATCAGAAGCTGGAATATTTCACTGCAACTTTTTAATTGTCCTGACTCATGCCATCAGTAATAAAATGCCCTCTTGGGAAAATAAATAAATAGACAAATAAAGCCCTAACCGATTTCACCTCCCAGCGAAAGCATACCACCCCATTATTTTTTTAAGACATTAAAAAGGGTTGCAGGTGCAATGCATCTACCTAAAAGGACAGGTGATGAACAGATTTATGGCTTTTTCAGTTTGCCAGGGAAAAAAACGAAAGCGCGGATCAGCTTTTGAAAGGGTTTGTCTCAAGCACCCAAGGGGAGTCTGGAAAATGAAAGCATTTCTATTAGGTTGGTACTTGTGCAGAAAGGCAGGATAATGAAGTGACCGGGTTATGAGCCTTCCCAAAGAAATGAGATATTGTTGAAATAGTGCACATTAATTTCAGGGCCCAGGCAAATGGCAGTAAACAGTGCTCTTCAAGTTTTTTTTTTTCTCCCCTCTCAGTAATCATGATGGTTTTAGAACTGACACCTGCAAGAGAGACTTTTTAGTGCATAATGAATAACTCAGCAAAAAGAGAAGGCTGTGAGAGAAGAGGTTAAAAAATAAAAATGGTAAGAACATAGCGAACAGAGGAATTAAATTGTAGAGATAAAGTACAAATTTCAGGGAACAGAGCAGCCTGACAGAGAGTACCTCCAAAAGATTCCTGTTGGGGATTGGGCTTAAAGAGCTAAAGAAATGTCCCAGGAAGCTCCTCAGCCCTCACGTTGCCCCCTCACTACTGCAACGCTCAGAAAAGAAAGTTCACTTTGTCACGAGGCCAGGGAGAACCCCAGTGCATCAAAACTGAGGCTGTAACCATCACTACAGCTCCTTAGGAAAGGGGAAAAAAACCACCTGGAGAGAGAAGGGGAATGATGAAGACTCCGAAACAGATAAAAACAGGAGAAAAAAAATAGCACTGAACTACCCACTGTGATGCCTTCTCCCGCTGGGACATGTTGCCCGCTGACCCCCCGGCTGGTGGCATCCCACAGGGTTATCCCTTGGTTATCCCCATCTCCCTCTGCTCCCATTTTGTCCCTGCTGGACGCTCAGGGGCAGCTCGCAGAGGGTGACACTATTCCATGTGACAGCCCAGCCAGCGCTCCCTCCCTCCTCTCTGCACTTTTCCTTCCCAGAGACAAATGACCTCCCTGAAATCATTCTGCAAACTATGTTTGCAAATAATTTTTTTAAAATATTCTTTCTTGTTTGGCAAAACATTTGTGACAGCTACCCAAGTTGTTCTTTATGTCAAGCAGAACCTAAAAGAACAATCAGCCGCTCTGTTCTTATCTCTGAATACATCAAATGAATCAGGTAATTAACCAAAGATTTTTAATGTGAGACTTTGCAATGTGTTTTTACAAGAAAACTCTTGGCACTTATTTCCGTGAGTTTCCCAAGATCCTCACAGTTACCTATAGAAGTCTTTCAAGCAAAATCTAAATGATCTCTAAATTATCTTAGTGTCCTCTTCCTGTTTGCTGTGCTTTATTTTTCACATAGTAAATGTGTCCCTGGCAATACCATCCAGAGCTGATGCCTCCCACTATGGTTTGAAAAACCTACAGGAAGGAGCAGAGTCAGTAAAAAATAACAAAATTGTCTGTTCTTGGTTGGAGATGGAAGATATATAATTAATATTATTTAACTGACTTAAAGGGGGTAGGGGGAATATTTGGGCCAGGATTGGGAAAGGATGTTTGAGAGACAAGGCATGGCATGAGCAGGCACATGGATAACATACTTTTGGAATCAGCAAGAGCAGGCGTGTTTCAGCTAGTGAGAGGTTATACCTGCACATATCCTAAAGCTGTGTATCAAACACAGCGGCTTCCTTTGAATTCCTAATAAATAATTTTTCCAAAGACAGTTTTATCTGAAATACACAGACAAAGGTAAAGTCATTTTCAAGAGCGGGTATATCAAAAGTAGTCAGAAGTACTTGCAGTTTCTATTTCACTATTTCCCCTCTCTAAACAGCCCAGAGGATGATGAAAGTTTTTTCCAAAACCAGTAATTCCTGTTTGCTACCTGTGCAGCACACATGACTGCACTCCCCGCTGAGCAGCATTTCCATACCCTGATGAGTGATAATAAAACACCTTCAAAACCCCAAACCAAGGCAGGTCTCGGAGCGTTCTACTGCCAGGAGTCTCAGCTCTCTGGCTGGAGCTCCCCACGCGTGACTCGGTAGCCCAAGGGACTGAACATCAGCCAAGAGCTCAGCAGCGAAGGACCACAGCTGTGCTGGGGAAGGATGCGGTGCCCGGCGTCTGGGAGTTTTCACCCTGCTGGTACCTTTTTCCTCTCTCTCCTCCCCCGGTGCAGAGGACCATGGCAGAAGCACCCTCTCGCCCTTCCATAAGGTGACAGGCTCTAAATAAATCTCTCCTCCAGAAAGTCACATCTAGTGCATTAACCTGGGGGCCCCTGACTACACTGCAGCTCTGAGGCAGCAGGATTTAGTAACTGGCCTGTTTTCTTCAACTTTTGGCCTCATTTTAGAGAAATGTGGACTGGAACTCTCTGTATCCTGCAGTTTTACTGCCTAGTGTTGTCCCCTACAGGTCCTGGTGTTTTCAAATGGGCTTGCCCAGACAATAGCATCCTTGAGAATGGAATGTCTGTTGTCTCTCTTAAGCCCAATAGTCAAATAATAACTGGGTTTTTTTTTCTAGCAGGTAACACCAGGGTAAGTTGCCAGACACGTACTGACCTCAAAACTCCCTGCAATGCCACCTCATACATTTTATCTCTTAATTGCACAAGTATTTTTTTCCAATGGGTAGCAGCGTGGAGCTCTCTCCGACAGATCCTCCCATTTCTGGATGCCCTGGAAATACTTTTTCCGTAGTAAGCACCAAGAAAACTTTGTGTGTGCACAAGAAGAAAAGCCCCCAAAACGACCTTCTGTCCTTCTGTGAGCCACTGGGGGTTTGTCAAAAATTTTCCCTACACAGAGGCACATTTTGCTTGAAAAAGAGGCCAGGTACTAATTAAAAACCTTGTGTGGGCATCAGCTGGTGTTCAGCGACATTTTTACAGCTCAAGGGGTATTTGTTACCGATGCCATATCCCGTGTCGATAGACTGTTCGCTGTAATCAGACACGAAATCTCCTTTGCAAAGTCCCTGCATCAGTGAGACCAACCCCTTCTCAGCCCTTTGCTGCTGGGGAGTTTGAGAAACGCATGACGTGCCCCGAAGTCAAAGCAAAACTTCACATGATATACAAAAATAATATAAATATATATATATACACATTTTGCCATCATTTCCCTATAGGAGACAGAAACCAGCTGAAAACCCACCTTTAGCCTGTGAGAAGGGAGAATGTTGCTAGTTGCTTACTTTCTGCATATATTTTTTTAGAGAGATATATATAACCCCACACAGAAAAGGAGATGCTGCCACAATACAACACAATCCTATGTGACGCCACACTTAATTTCTCCTTCAGCGGCAAGAAAAATTATGCACATATTTATACAAACACATGCAGAAAAAAGGATCTTTCCTGCAGTTTTTTAAGGAACTCAATATATTCATCAATGAGCTGGATGAAGGGATGGAATGTACCCTCAGCAAGTTTGCTGATGACACAAAACTGCAAGAGGTGGCTGATACCCCAGAAGGCTGTGCCTCCATCCAGAGAGACCTGGACGGGCTGAAAAGCTGGGCAGAGAAAAACCTAATGGAATTCAACAAGGGCAAGTGCAGGGTGCTGCACCTGGAGAGGAATAACCCCCTGCACCAGGACAGGTTGGGGGTGACCTGCTGGAGAGCAGCTCTGAGGAGAAAGACCTGGGAATCCTGATGGACAACAGGATGCCCATGAGCCAGCAATGGGCCCTTGTGGCCAAGAAGGACAATGGCATCCTGGGGGGCATCAGGAAGAGTGCAGCCAGCAGGTGGAGGGAGGTCATCCTGCCCCTCTGCTCTGCCCTGGGGAGGACCCAGCTGGAGCACTGGGACCAGTTCTGGGCTCCCCAGTTCCAGAAGGACAGGGAGCTGCTGGAGAGGGGACAGCAGAGGGCTACAAAGACGATGAGGGGCCTGGAGCATCTCCCTTATGAGGAAAGGCTGAGGGACTTGGGTCTTTTTAGTCTGGAAAGAAAAGACTGAGGGGAGATCTGATCAACACCTATAAATACTTCAAGGGTGGGTGTCAGGAGGATGGGACCAGTCTTTTTTCAGTGGTGCCCAGGGAAAGGATAAGAAGAAACAGGCACAAACGTGAACATATGAAGTTCCACCTAAAGATGAGGAGGAACTTCTTTCCTGTGAGGGTGTCAGAGCCCTGGCAGAGGCTGCCCAGGGAGGTGGTGGAGTCTCCTTCTCTGGAGACATTCAAACCCCACCTGGACACGTTCCTGTGGGACCTGCTCTGGATGGCCCTACTCTTGCAGGGGGTTAGGCTGGATGATCTCCAGAGGTCCCTTCCAACCCCATATCATTCTGTGATTCTGTGCTGAAGAGAAATGGGGAAATATTTTTATTGCCAGACCAACTGCTGGTACTTACATGATGTGCATAAGTGCCACCGGCTCGGGCATGACCTTGAATTAAAAGCACATCAGAATACAACGTGCAAGATTCAATGTTAGAATTTCTTATTCCACTGCAAGTCTCTCAGCATTTCACATTTTCAAAACTTCAGTCACCAAGTCAACCACTGAAGAAACACCCTCAGCTTTCACTATAATTATTAAATCATCTTGCAGAGGAAAGATGAACAACATGACCCATCTTGCACTTAAAAAATCAAACTGGAGGGCAAATTAAAAAAAAAAAAACACACCAAAGTATACCTTTAAAAGGCATAATTTTTCAAGTTAATCTTGTGATTTTTCAGAAATTTGACTGGTTTTTAAATCCTTGAGAAGTCAGTCATACTAGAGATGAAACAACACTCCAGTAGATCGGCATTTCTTTAAAATGAGCGTGAGTGTGTTTATGCAGCCTAGTTTAGGTGGGAACTCCCATAGGAAAACAAAGAAATGCAAACCCCACCACCTTTGGTATAAAAGAGCACAGGCCTGCGCTAGCATAAGGTGTTTTCATGGAAGAGAGGGAGAGCTGGAAGAACCTACAATAGAGTCTAGAATTAAAAAGATGGAGAAGTTCTTTCTGGAGGCCAGGTAATTTCATCCCGCTCTCTCTGAATGAAGTGTTACCCTCACTCTGCTGCAGCCCAGGGCTCTGACAGCCCCAGACCCTACCTCCCTCCTTTCAGCCACACATGCTCCTAACATGGGAGGTTTAAGACAGGCCTTCTCTTTCCCACAACTTCATCTCCATCCCTCCATCCAACGTTTGCTCACAAAAAGCAAGTCAGATCTGCCAGTAAAGCAGTTGTGAAGGAAGAGAAAGAGAAAATATGTCATTATTTACCGCATGATATTACACATACTTTTCCCCTTCTCATCTAATCTGTGATGGATCATGGTTGTGCTATTTGCCAGGAGAATAAATGTATTAACCCCATTGTACATAGATCCAAGGACTGAACACAAAATGAAACACATAACTGGAAATAAACCGAATTTTTCTGCTGTTAATTTCTGCCATGACAATTTACAAGATATGAAAAGTCAAATAACACCCAGAAAAATATATTACTAAATTACTAAATCAGCTTTAACTTTTTTCCTTTTAGTAACTTTTTTCAGAAACATAACATTGCAGCTACTTGGTGTTACATCTTTACTGCTGATCAAAGGGGCAGAAAGTACTGTGAAGGCCTAGAAGGAGGTTTCTACCCCATGAAGGAGCACCATGTGCTTACGCTATTCTTCTCATTGACGCTGGAATTTGCATTTATATAGCAATTTTCAATAAGGGCACATGTGTCACTAAACCCTTCTCTGCAGAACGCAGAGAAAAAGCACACAGCAACATCCCTAAGTGGTGTCTGAGCCTCTGAAAGGGTGATAATCCAGACGCTGTGAGTCACCATTAGAGCTGCAGATTGGTGATGGAGCACAGCCACCAATAATCTGTGGAATCACTTCATGTCTACATGAATACTTTCCTCCTCTTTTTTTTTTCTGGCTCTAGATTAACCCATCATGGCTTTTCAACCCTCACAAATTTCATCTTCTAAGTAGTAGTGACGTAATGGTGCATCCCTCCACCCTTGCAAGTCAAGTCTTCACTGATGCTTTTCTGTCTGCAAACAAACCGATCGGGATTCTTCAACATTACGTACTTTGACAGGACTCAACATTAGGTGCCAGACTCAAGGAGCAGCTGGGTTCCAGCTGGCAGCGCTACCCGTGCTCTGCCTTCCACTGGGAGCAGCCAAGAAGGTTCAAGCAACCCCAGCCCTACTCTTTCTGGTGGCTTTTCCTGGCCCTTTGCTGTGTAAACGCGGTCAAACGCACATTCCACTCTTCAACTGACTGCACCGTGACTCATCTGAAAATAATTTAGAGGATTTATAATTATCTTTGCTCTGATATTTCCTCACCAAAAAAGAAATGAGAATTGACGAAAATCACTGTCAAGAAACGGAATTCAATATTCCTTGAAGGGAAATCTTTATCTTCACAAAGTCTTGCGGCCAAGAAGGTCAGATTTTCCCTTGCCGTATCGTAGCAGCATCTCTGAGCTGAGCGTGTAACTGAGTAACTAGTTCTCAGGGGGCTACAGTTCTCTCCTGAAATTCACAGGCAGCAGAACACAAAGGCCAGGATTCGCTGCTTTTAACAGCCGATGGCTCTGCCGACCCCGCAAATCCTACAGCTCCAGGCAGAGGGACAGTTGGAACAGCAGCAAAACACCCCCAATTTGCCAACCCCAACCAGAGAAAAGGATAGAGCGATGAATAAATGTAGCTTCAGCTTTTGAGTGAATTTTGAGATTTTGAAATATCTAGAATTCGTATTTTAAATGAGCGAAGAGCCAATCCTGAGCTTAAAAAGCAATAAAAGAGATTGGAAAAGGTCAGCATAAACAGGCCTAATACAGAACATAACATTGTGTTCGGGGTCTGGCCGCATCTGGAATTATTCATGAGCAGCTGTTCCTGAGAAGTTCCACCTGTGGTCAAGCCCCTGGAAGGGAGAATGCATCCAAAACTAACGTCATTTGCTGGAGAAAAGTGTTTTGTGTGATTCGAGTGTCTCAAATGTTAGTTAACATACATGGAAGAGTGGAGAAAAGAGATATTGTTTCTACAAGTAACCCGTGCTACACACAGGCCAAAAAGCATCATCTCCACCAAGGAAACTACTTCTGCTCAAGAATGGGAAAGACACCACCAGAAAATTGGGGGAAACTAAAAATCAGCTGTGTACCTTGAACAGAAGGGGCTGTAAGCTATGGAGGTGCAGGTGGGGACTCATGGAGATCTCCACAGCTGTGAGCATCTCAATAATGCTAAAGGCAGTGGGTGAAAGAGCAGAGGAACACAACACTGCTTCAAAATTAATGCTGCGTTGCTTGGTGTTTTTCAAATGATGCACAGTTCTCCCTAATTCACAGACTGTGAGGTATGGCACTTGAAAAAAAAAAAAAAAGTAGTGCCAATTAGGCTGAAGCAGGCAAAGAAAGCAAAGGCAAGGAGGGAAGTACCACGTGCTCCAGGACAAAACTATGCAGATACAACATCCCTAACTGGGAGAAAAAGGGAAGAAATTGGTATGTCTAACACAGCTTTTTCCCCACAGAACTCCCCTTGTGGTGCCATGAGCTGTCACAGCAGTTTTTCCAGTAGCGTAATTATCTCCCTATGAAACTCACTTTCCTCTTCAGAGCATGGCAGGGAGGAGGAGGGGGGTGTTCATCTTTTCTTTCCAATAATGAACCCCCCGGCTGGCAGCCTCAGCATCTCTTCTCTGCTTCTTAAAAATCCCGCTGGCTCCAAGGCTACAGATTGAAGTTTAGCTACTCCTTCATCCCAGCAACCAAATCTACAACATCTTATATAAAAAAAAAAAAAAACCACCCAACGCTTTGCCAGAGCAGCCCCCGTACGAGAGCAAGAGCTCCGCCACTCTCACAGCTCCCCATGGGGATTTAAGGATCAGATATGGGAGCGATCAGAGGCTTGCTAATCCCATTATGTTGCTCCTGTGAAAAAGCTATGAGCAACCATGGCAGTACTAAATAAATTAGTTTGTAGACAGGAGAAAAAAAAGTCAACACAGCTTTGGTTAACCTTCTGGGCATGAATTTAATGGCTCTCTGCAACCACAAACGCTGGGATTTAAGAACAACCATCTTCTGAAATTGATACCTTACATTGGCCTTCTTTCCCTCCATCATTAATAGGGAACGGAGATTTTGCAGTCCATGAAAATGTAAGTATTTTCATGTGTGCCCATAAGCAGCTCCCTCGGCAGTGTAAGAAGCTGGGAAAGTCCCCATTTAAAGGGAAGCTGTCAACGCCGCGCATCAGATGAAACTCTGCAAAATGAAGAAATCGTCATAGTTTCCTTTTCTAGTTTTATATTTTGCAACCCATGCCTTGTTTCTGTTTAGGAAAGTACTCCATCTAGTCTGCTTTTCTTTCCATGTCCCATATGAGTTCAATTTAACTGCAGAAAATTCTTCAAATCTCCTACACACACGTTGGATGTCCCCCCAGACTAACACTACCAAGAGCTGGTTTCCAAGTAGGTTTGACTTATGCAAAAACACATTAAAGGTTATAACATTCAAGACCCATGATGGCTTCCTGGCATGATTTTCAAAGGAGAACTGAGTTGCCAACACATGAACAAATGTGTTAGGCCACATGTGCCAGGTCAAAACCCACCCTTATTTCCAGTGGAGTTTGTATCACCTTAAACACAGAGCAAAGTTCCAACCTTACTGTTATATCACTAAAGGAAAACATGAAATTACTGTCAGGGCCCCTCTTCCCACCACTCCAAACTATGAGACTGGCTCAGAAACCATGAAAAAAAAAAAGTTATAAGTAGTTTAGTGTTCTCTTTATTTACTTTTTGACTCTTGGTTTCATGGTATATATTTGATATGGTTCTCAGAATTTTTCTCTTATTTAAAAAGCAAATAGATTTTTTTCACAATCACTGTAGGCATATGCACGTAAAATAGTTGGATATTTGACGTAAATAATTTTTATAAAAGCATGACATCGCTAAAATAGAATTCAGCACAGTGACAGCACTAAACAAGCTGCAAAGAGATACCATGTATGTTTACAAATTATATTTATCCAATACAGTAAAGTTATTCCATTAAAGAACCAGTAAGAGAAAGCATACAGAGAACTACAGGCTCAAAAGGCTTGGAAATTCCATATTTATATGTTTAAGAAAAAGGTCTGTGTAATGTCTTGTTCCATTTCACTTTTTAAAAAGGACAAAACCTTCCGAAACACACAACCAAAGAAATGTGACCAGAAATTAAAGCGTGTTCACATGGTTAAAGTGCTCCTTAAGGGCTGAAATCTCATCCACCACATTCCAATCCTGAACAAGGTTTGGAGCACTAATTTATAAACCCCAGGGAAAAAACGTTGAGAAATCCCTGACTGTTCAATAGCACTGCGAATAGAAAAATTGCTGTATAATAGATAATGAAAAGAAGAAAACACACATTGCTGGAGTTCGTTAGTGTGTCACATCTGGTTTACAACAACGGGCAGCACCCAGAGACTGGGATCAAGTGGAGAGTGGGAACAACACAACCGTCGCCTCTAAGAGTGGTTAAATCCCACCAGGACATCACACTGCAGTAAATTCAGCTGCCAGGAGAAAAGCAAACCATTCCCCCGGCCTGTGTATCAGCTCCATGTCCAACAAAGCCCTCGTCCTATTTCAGCAACAGCAAAAGGATGCCTGTGATCACCCAGCTAAAACTGCCCCCAGCTTGAACTGTCGGAATTGAAAAAACAAAGAGCTGTGTTAAACTCTTAGCGTTAATGTAGCAAGGGCTTCCGAGGCTTGCACATTAAGAGAAGTGTCAGGTTAAAAGTCCTTCCCCAAATTTGATGAACCAGAGATTCCAGACCTCTGAGGAGCTTCAAAATGAAGCCAGAGAAATTGTAAATATGTAACCCACCGAGCAGTGATGCACTGTCATCTTCTGGATGCTTCAGAAGCTTATTCAGCCATGGGATTTACTGCAAGGCAATGCAAGGCTGGGCAAGCCTTTATAAATTAAATTACAGTGGAGGCCACAGTGACAACCCCACACACACAGTTCCTGGCCCAGGAAGCCAGACGGAGGTCACGCTTGGCTCTGCCCAATGTTGTGCTGCAAATTAGGACCACCACCTCCTGTAATTGAGGGTGGTCTTTGCCACCACAGGGCATCCCCAACCAGGCACTGCTTGCCATCAGCTTTGAAAGGAAACAGTAGCAGATCTTTTACTGAAGTGTTGTGCTTTTACGACTGCTTTACAAAAAGAAGGAATAAAACCAGATTGGATTACGGGTTGCATGAGGAAAGGAAAAGAGGTATTGTGTCACCTCTGAAGTGTCTCCAGAGGTGCTGTGATAACAAACTCCATGTTGGCTGTTTCAGAAGGAATAATCACAAGACATAGAATGGTTTGGGTTGGAAGGAAGCTTAGAGATCATTTAGGTCCAACCCCCTTCCCTGGGCAGTGACACCTCCCACCAAACCAGGCTGCTCAAAGCCCCATCACACCTGGCCTTGAACCTCTCCAGGGATGGATGGGGTGTTAACACCACAAGAGATACGGCAGAATGTAAATGGTGCTTCAAAGCCAAGGTTCCAAGTTCTAATTTCTCCCCCTTTTCCTCCCATCATCCCCACTCTAAATGATGTTCCCTCCCTGCCTAACGACCTGAGCAAAGTCACAGGCACCAGTGTGAAATGCACATAAGTGCTGAGGTTTATATTTTTATTTGCTTTCTGGATACACACTTCAAACATGTCTGCGAGCTCCTATCCAGAACCAGAACACAGACAGCTCCTTCATCAAATAAATAAGGACAAACATTAACCAATAACAGCACCTAAGAAACTGAATGAAACAGATGCTTCCTCCAGTTCCCAGCCCTTGCCACTGCACCCTCCCGAGTTCCAAAAATCAGTAAATTCAAAGGAACACACAAAACATATACATCTGGCCTTTTTCCTTTTTGCATGAAAACACATTGAAATCCACTCTGAGTCAACAGCTAAACCAGCACCTGGTCCTTATCCTCATGATCAGATCCCATCCCAACTCCTCTGCACCCACTACTTCAAAGTCACCTTATTTCTCCCTTCCACCACCTATTCTGGGGTTGGCTTTTTTCCCCCATCTCCAGGCTGATGACTGAAAGCAAGCTGGGAATGTCATTCCTTTTTATGGCATAGGACCACTGGTGAAAAGCAGGGGATTTACTTTCTTTTACTGACTGCTGTCAGGAGCAGAATATTGAACCCCAGGGCCTGGAGTTTCCAGAAAGTACCAAACAAGAAGAAACATGGTTCAAAGAAAGATTAAACCAAAAAGCTTGGTAAAGGAGGATGAAGTAATTATTATTTCTTTGTATTCTTGATATAAATGCTGCAATATTTGTCACACAGTGTATTTGATATTCTGGTTGTTGCAAGAACTGGGAGGTGTGAAGGACGTGCTCGTTAACGCTCTGATAAAATTGCCCCCTCCTTCCACAAGGGAAGATGCAGGGATTTCTCCCGGGGTTCAGCAGGTCCCAGGAAGCTCTCGCAGAGGGAACGTGACGACACACCAAGTCACCCAGAACAGGCTCTGTGTAACACGGATCACCAGGGACTGGCTGAGGAGATGCTATCTGTCTGACATAACCTACACACCGCCCGCTGGCCCTTGCAATGTGTGCCCTTTCACTGGCTCAGAAGTGCTGGTTTCTGCCCCTCTTCCCCTCCAGCCAAAACAGTACCGCTACAGGTAGGGCAAGGATTCCGCAACCCTTAGAGGTACGACCCAGAAAAATGATATTTTTATTTTTATTTTGTCCCTGAAGAAGATACGCGCCAGCACCGTTCGTTCTGTCTAAAAGTACTTTTAGAACAATAATCAGAAAACTCCCTGGGTTCTGAGTATCAGTCAGCAGCACCTGACAGTGTAAAGTTAAAAATACTTCTATAATCCTATTAAGTGCAAGCCTTGCTTCTAAGAAACAATACAAATATTTCTCTCTACACTAAAGAGTAGGATGCTGAGCGAACATGGATAACGAGGTCCCCCCTTCGGAGAGCCAGCCACAGTAAGATAATGTAAAGTTCTGCTGTGCTCTGAACTATCTGCAAAAGTGGCCAAAAAAAGGGGACTGTCACTGCCAGGACTAAAAGATACTTAATCTGCAGATTTCCCTGCAATATAAGGCCCATTTGGTAGAAAATCGCATAGGTTATATCAAATCATTGCTAAACTTTGTCTTTCTTTAGCCACCGACCTAGTACTGCACAGGCTGACATTGCCACCTACTCAGCAATGGCAGTTTTCATTGGGGGTGAGCACCACCCATTCCCAAGGGAATTCACACCAAACCCAAACCCTGTGGTGTTCCTGTTCAGGAAATCCTCTCCATATACATGGATGCCACTAGACAGCGTATTGTGCTTTTTCTGCCACAAAGGATGCTGGCAAGTGCAAGGGTTCCAGCATTAACACACTCTACACATTTAATTTTTAAATTCAGTTTTATTTCTAAGTAAAGGGAACCAAAACTACCTAATTAGTTTCCTCTCAGTACCGGAGTCACTGGATAATACAAACAATGAGAAGATATTCGGTAGCAGCTTTCCTAATGCAAAATACTTCAAGAAAGAAAGAAAATACAGACATTTTCAGAGAGATTTTGCAGTGCTGATAGGAGCTACTCTCCTTCGGTTTCTGGTGGTGAAAGCTGAAAGGGGTGGAGTTCACATAAATTATCGAGACTTTGTTGATAATGTATTATGCAGTGAAATAAGAACCTGCGTCTCCAGCTTCCGGCAGCTATGTTCAGAAATAACTTTTAGTTTGGCAGAAACAGCCTTGATCTGTAAACTAGGTAGGTGGTAAGAGCATGCCCAAGATGGCAAGTTTTAAATTATACTGGTTCCCCAACTCCCCTTTTTTTTTTTTTCCCCCACCAGTAAATATTTATGCATTCTCAGCCCTGAAGTAGAAAATCCCAACTGAACTGCAGCAGCAATAGGCTTATTTCATATCAGCCACAGTCCAAATCCAAGCCTTGGGTGAAGGAGCCGATTTTCCATGAAGATAATCAGCACTGTCTCATTCCACAAGAACTTTAACTGCACGATAACCTGGCCCTCCAGAACTATCGCTCCTGAACCTACACCGTATCGACAGCACTTAGTTATTCATTAGAAACGGGGGAAAAAATACGCTCAGCACAAAACCCTGTGACTGTTGCTGCTTTCACACAGCCAAAGTACAGAATATGTACTCTGCTCTGCTACAGACAAGATGTATTACATTTTTCTTTTAAAAAAAAAAATCCAAGTTTCCGTCATGCTAGTAATCACATTCCATATACTATAACCGAAAATGCCTCAAGGACCACTGTCACATGAAAAACGGGATGCAAAATTCTACTTTGTCTGCTTTCTCCATGCTGGTGTAACCTATACAGTGTAATCTGATTGAAGGAGGTAATTAACCTTTCTCCATTCAAATACTCAACCACTTAAAAGATACACGGCCATATACATATCCTTAAAAAATACACTCAAAATTAAAATGAAGTTGCATTTGCTAAGTGAAAATGACACACTTGCCTTTTCAAATCATGCTCTACATATTCATTAGGCATTGCTGGCTACCACCAATTGTGAAACAATTACATTCCTCGGAGATACGGTATCATTTTAATACTCCGTTTATGAGAAAATAGGGTTAAATTAAAAAAAAAAAAAAAAAGACAAGCAGAAGGGCATCTCGGAGGAGCATTTATCTGCGGCTGATTTACTGATAGCACTGACCTTTCCGATTCATCAAGAATTCCAGTCCCTCGCGTTCCCGCAGTGAAAGCTGCCGTGTAGATGCTGGGGAAGGCGGCGGCAGCTCCGGTCCCTCCCTCCATGTTGCACACTCACACACACACTCACACACACGCGTTACACACTCACACGCTCGTTCTCGCCGGAGGAGACAAGGAGAAAAGGGCTGAGGTTGTGTCCCCCCCCTTTCTCCAGGCTCCCCCACCCTCTCCTTGTGCTTTCTGGCACATCGGCTGTGCCCGGATGGCTGCAACACTGGATTTAACACCACCACCACCACCACCACCACCACCCCCCCAAAAAAAAAGGTATCTATAAATGAAAAGCACGGACCAGGCTGCGATCCCGGGTTCCCGTTCCGCCTTCCCTCACTAACACTGATTCATGCTTTCCCGAGGCTGTTGGAGGCATTTCAGCTGTAACCCTTTCCCGGCTGGAGGAGGCGGAGGGAGGAAAAGGAATTCCTTTGTCCTCTGCACCTCCCAACCCCGGCCCCAGGATCCAAGCGAGGATGGACTTACCTGCTCAGGATGGTTTTACCCCAAAAATCAAACTTCAGCTACTCTGATGCGAGTAAGAGTCAGAAGAGCAGGAGGCTATTCCCAGTTCTGCCAACTGTATAACCTCGGATATATCACATTAATGTATTTGCTGTTCTGCTTCCTCCTTTTTGAATTTATTTGGTTCCCAGAGGAGACTTGTAAGGCTTAATTTATTTCTGGGTTTATCCTGCCAGTTTTAAAAGGAGCCGTGTAAAAACTGATATTACATTTCCTAGTTTATACATTAAACCAGAAAAAAGGAAACAAGTATTATTACTCAACTTTCAAATCCCATTAAAAGATGGGAATCTTTCATCAGACCACCACTGCAGCAGTGGAGATGATTAGATATCCATAAGAGGCAGTGAGGTCTAGCAAATAAAGAGGAAAGCGGGGATGATGGATGAGTGGCTTTCAGTCCTGACTTTGCCATTAGCTGCTGCGTGACCTTCATCAACTCGTTTTAATTTTTCTGTATTGGTACAGAAGGCAGAGCTATTCTCCCCTCTAGAGAATGGCCCACCGTTTTTGTGTTAGGGTTTCTGCTGCAGTTTGCTGAGGCTCTAGCACAAACAAGCTGTAATCTGTAGCTAACAATTGTAGACACAGCCCATGGAAACTCACCTTATCATCTAAAGGGACCGGATTTTGCACAGAGTTCCTTTCAAATCAGTAGGATTGCTGAGAATGTTCTTGGGGATCAGCCGTAAGCGAGGATTTCAGGTGTGTGAAATACTGTACGCTCTTTGGACTCAGTGTATCCTTGGTATCAGTGAGATACCAAAGATTTACTAAATAAAAGCTACTTTTTTTTTTCCCATCTAAAATTCAACAGAAGAGGCTACACAATCCCAATCCATACAAAACAGTCGGTACAACTCTTTTTTTTTTTTTTTTAAGGTTTAAATGGTTGGATGAATGGTCTTTGCTAAGTGCTGTAAAACTGACAATAACCTTGTTAATTAGAGCTAATGCATAAGGACCCAGCCATGCCACCTTAGTTCAGCAGCCACAGGAGAAGGGAAAGCTACAAAGCTTGGCAAAGCCTGAGCATGGTCAGACAGGTTAGACCCGTTCTGTGCCTAGAAAGCCTAATGACTGTTTCTAAATCCCTTTCTCCCAATGCTAATTTTTCTTTGTTTCACCGAAGCAGACCTGCAGGAACGGGACACGCCAAAGATAGAACTGAATAGAAAACAACAAGCTCGTTTAGAAAAAAAAAAAAAATCTATCCTGACTTTGCATCTGTAGCTGCTAGGCTTCAGGAACTATTCCTTTCCCCACCAGGGACCAAAGTACACTGGATGGATTCATCTTGGGGACTACATCCCTCAACATGTGGTTTGACCTGAGTGGATAAATTAAGTCAAACGTCGTGACAGGAGAAAAGAGAAGCACACGGCAAGAGTAAAGGGCTTTGCACAAGGTGACGGGGCCAGGAACACGACTCCATGGTGGTCCAGGACCACCACAAGGTGAGAAAAACCTTCACAGATTCCTCATCTCAGCACTACCACAATAAAATACTAACCTGGACCCTAAGGAACCACAGATAGAGGAGAACCCACTACTCAGGGTGAAGCTAAAACCCACCTCTGTGACTGCCACACCAGTCAGTGTTCAATCAAGCTGAATCAATCAGTGGCCAATCCAAGCTAAGAAACCAGTAACAAACAAAGCAAAAGCAAAGCTGTCATTTTATACAGTGATAAAGCAGAAAAACTCAACAGCGACTGTCCACATGGCATCTGCTGTAGCTTAAGGTCTGCTATTGTGCTTAACAACAGAGTAAAAGTAGCTGTGGAGAGAAATACAAGCAAACGTGTTTACTGTCCAGCTCCAAAAGAGACTCTGCCCAACTGACTGGAACCAGTCACTGTTATGGAAAAAGATCTATTCACTAGTGCTCAGCAGATCCACTGCTGACAGCACCAGGGTGCATGGGGCACAGCAGATTATACCTGCTGCTGCTTTTCATGCCTCTGTGACACGATCGCTGCCACCCACGTGGGGAGATACCATCTCCAGCTCCTCCTCCCAGCTCTTCATCTTTCACTCTGTCTTCATCAGATACTACCTGCTGTCTCGCACTTCAACTGGGAATTCACCAACACCAGAGGCTCTCTCTTGCTTTTAATTTGTACATTTTTCACTACTGTACAGCCTTTATTCAAGATGAAGGCTCTGGATTCTATAATTAAACAATAATAAGTATTTTGTATTTCTTTCTTTCACACCTAACAAGAATTCACTAGTTAAGAAACCCTGCTGTGCGCATAGACATTTTAAAAAGGTCTTTAAGACATCTCTAACAAGACCAGGCTCAAAACTGTGCTGAGGTTTGATGTAACTTCACGTAGCTTTCCTGCACATGGGCTTGATTATTGCTGCTGGAGACAAGTTTTGACAGTAATGGATAATTTTCTAACATAGACAAGATCTGGTCTCCAGTCAACTACATTTTATCCTTATTTAGGGCTTAAATTATCATAATAATAGCAAAACAGAATTAAAATTTTGACCTAAATCATGGTGTGGTGTGGTTTTTTCATTATTTTAATTAAGAGAACACAGCAGAATGATATCACTCACTGCAAACTCCAATTTGCTGTTAAATTAGCAATGGGCTCGGAAACATTTTATCTCTTAATCCTTGGGGTAACAGAGAGTAGCACAGAATCAAATTTAAGAACAAATCTCCAATCGGGAGGGCTTCTTTATGACACAGTTGCACTCATGACCAACTTACTAACTTCCAGGGTGATAAAGCTCACAAGCACGATAATTAGATTTACATAATGATTCAGCTTTCTACTACCTAAATAAACTTTGGGAAACTGCAACGAGAACTCCTCTCTGAGACCATTCTCTCCTCACAAACTTCTGTCGACCACTTAAAGAATAAGATTATCCAACTTGAACACCACTTGTCACCTCTACCAACACTTTCATTCCCCCTTTGATAGTTTCCCTGAGTTTAAATACAGATCCATTTAAAAAATATAAAAACGCAGGAGCAGATTTTAAATGTAACCTCTTTGATTGCTTGAGGTTATCAAGGCAAAGAGAGAGCAAGGATGCTGCAAGACAGCTTCCTCTCTGGCTCTTCGTATAATTTTTCATTAAATTAAAAATGGATTGCAATTAATAATGTATGCATGACAAGATAATGTAGGACTGCTTTTGATTCCAAAAGCAAATGAATTTAATGGGAAAATATTTCAATCTTGAAACATACATATTTTTGAATAAACGACCTGAAGTAACACCAAACTCATACCTTATATTAACGACCACAATTTTAGCTAAAGCATTGCTCAACATGTGCTGATCCAAGTTCACGGAACACAAAGACCAACTGGACAGCTGGAACCAAGAAACTAAAATATTTAAAAGAAAAATCTTGCTGCTAGCCCAAGACGAGAACTATTTCATTGCTAATTGATGATACAGGTCACAGACTGCTCTCTACTGAAGCGTGTAACAGGACATTTGCCTTCCCCGAGCCACAGAGCACAGTCATTCATTGCCTGTTCAATCTCATGGTATATGAAAAATGAGGTGTTTTTTTTTTATAGCGGAAGGACTCGGTGAATCACAGCACAAGAAAGAGAAAACCACACTGCAATGTCTGACTGACCCAACACACGTAAAGGCCTTGCGATCCCTCCCCACATCAGACGCTCCTTTGGTACGGGTGAAGTTGAATGAATTTCTGAAGGGCTGGTTTAGGACAGGAGAAGCGCTGAGCAGGCAGTGGCCAGTCCCCGTCCAAGGGCAGTCTGCATTCCTGCACATTCTCCCATACAACAACTGCGCTCAAGGCTCTATTTCAAATACAAGGCTATTGCCACGACGACACACCTCCACAATTAATCATCTTCAAAGGCCGTTTCCACACCTATGTATTACTGCACTGCCTTGACAGTTATTGCTGTGCTGCATTCCTTGGTACAGACCTGATTCTTTTGATGACCAACTCATCCACTGCAGAAATATTACTGATTTCTCTATAAATAAACTGTGGGGTGTATGTGGTATCAGGGGAAGGAGGAGAAACAGTTTAGGATCTCAATGAAAAACCCAGCCCTGCGAATTCCTTAGATCAAGACTGCAAGAGGGTGATTGAGACGTAGAGTAAAACATGGAACATCCTCAGCTCCCACACAAGCTTTCTTTTCTTTTTTTTTTTTTTTTTAAAGAGGTCAAATAAAATTTTCGTTACAACAAAGGCTATTAAAGGAACCCTCATCAGCACAGTCATCACTAGAGATGCCAGGCACGCAGACAGAACAGTGTCCTACTGTCGCAGCACAGGGGCTGTACCTGTGCACGGACCAGCAGCATCCGCACAGGATGACAAGCTTTATGACACTTGTGCACAACATTAACACAGCAATGACTGACACATCCACAGTCAAACCCACGCCGAAAACCTTTAAATCCTTTCTTATCTGAATTTTGTGCTATAAAGACTTCAAGTGTCAAACTACGATAGGAGGCTTACACTTGAGTTTGACTAGAAGCAACAGGTGAAGAAGCAGCTAAGGAGCACATATCTACATCTAAAACATGCATTTTGAAGTCATGAAGCACAATCTTCACTGGTAGAATCCCTGCCAGGAGCAGAAGACACAGTGCACCTTGCTGCTAGTGAAACCTTCTTCCACAGCAAAGAGGAACCAGCCTCATGAAGCTGACACAGAACCAGCTGACTAATTTGAATCCCACATGGCTTTTCTTCCTCCGTCAGACCGTCCGAGCGAGCTGCCGCTCCGCACAAGTCTATGCTTGCAGAGATGCTTTGCCTTGCTGTGTCCAAGGTGTGTCTGCTCAATCCACCTGCTCGTCCTCAACACCAACACCTCAGCCCTGGCCTTCCAGGGAATGAGAAGCACAGCAGGGGAAGGACCGTGCACTTGAGACTTATTTCCTTCAAACATGTCCTGGACATGGAAAACAGAACTCTGCCTTGCAAAAGGAACAGCAAGCTTTGTTAAATATTTACATCTTCAGAAGTTCACTACTTAGAAATAGATCAGCAGCCTCACAGCTGCTCAAAAGCAGTTCATGCCTTGGACTTGTTTGGCATTTTTGGATCAGGACTTGAAAACCTGTTTCTCTTGAGCCTAACAAAAAATGTAAGACAAGCTACTAGGACAAGAAAAAGTCGAGGGATGAGGAATGGAGACATGAGAGAGGAAAGCAAACAGCTATTACCACATACAAGTTTTGGGGTTCTCCAGATTTGGGGAAAACAGAAGCAGGTTAAGCAGCAGAGGAGCAGAAGTTCAGGGAAAAGAGAAGGTGCTGAGGCACCTAACACCACTGTCAAGAACTTTGCCACCTTTAAAATTCACAGGGAAGAGAACACCACTGGCTTTGCATTAAACTTTGATGATGCAACCGGACTGGCCCTGCCTGTGAAGGAGAGCCACGGTTTGAGTCCTTCTGTGGTGGAAGGTGGCCAAGCCTGGAATCAAAGGGTTTGAGTACTAGGGGAACAGTTCAAACAGCAATCGGCACAGGCACATTTCACTGCTACCAGGTCAAAGTCCTCCAAGATAACAGCTTCCAGGCCCCTGAAGGACTGCACCTAAGGGAGCAACTTTTTCTCCAGTGCAAGAGGTTAGGAGCAACAAGGAAACAGAAAGGACATCCTGAAAGTGAGTTGAGCATTCGTGTATCTATAACCAAAAGATACTGTGCAGAAGCTGAAAAATTTCAAGTGCTTCCCCCATCTGTCTCATTTCTGAGCATCATTCCACATTTCCTCAAGTCCCTTTTCAACCAGCTGCTCTTCACACACAAGTTGATCATCTCTTTTGTCACATGAGCTGAAAAATGCCTGTCAAGTGTTAGCACTGTTTGTAGCCCAGGCCATCGGACCAGTTCACCTCAAGACTGCATGAAGATATCTAATGGGATAGCTCAGTCCATCCTCTGCAGCAGGAGTGCTCTAACTCCATGCCTGCACTCCAGCAAGCTTCCCACCATGGAGAGGTGGGAATTCCATTAAGCACCTACTTTGTAGCTGTCATGCACCCAGTATCTAAACAGAGAGTCATACAAAGGACTCCAGTTCTCCGTTTTCCCCAGGCACAAAGCTAGCAATACGCTGCTGTTTCTTATATTAGCCAGCTATGATTTGACTCGCAGGAATACACTGTAATAATTTTGCTTCTCTCTCACCTCAGTACCCTCTTGGATGAAAGCTTTCAATTAAAATATCCCCCAAGAGAGTTGCAAGGAGAGGAGGAGATTTGTCTTCTCTATCACTGCCTGTTCTCATCAGTCATAATTCTCCTTCCGTTCTGACTGACCCTCTCTGAAACATGCCGATAGTTTTGTCTGCTGAGACATTAAAGTGTGCAAATACTGTGATTTAGGTATCCCCATCTGTATGTTCTCTCAGTTTACTCTTTCTAATCATGTGGAAGTTACACCTTTGTTTTCCACACTCAACATCTAAGCACCTCACTAGTAGAGGGCATTATGGCTGATGTTCTTACTATGAAAAGCAGGGAGCTGGAAAAGGCAGAAGATGTTCCCCGAAGATGTCTGTGTAATCTCCCAGAGCTTGGGTTAAGTGTCATGCCAGGATCTTCACATTTCACCAGAAAACAATGTGTTCTACTTCTTTAGAGATAAGTGACTAAGGACTCATAAAGAAGTCAGACCACCACACCTCAGGTGGAGCCTGCAGAGAGCTTTACTGCCTGGACACTACTGTAGCATGAAGGTATCTTTAAATGACTCTTCGTGACCTTCTCCCTTGCTCTCACAGTGTAAAAAGCCTCTTTCAGAATTGTTCCTCCTCCACTAGAGTTAAAAAGTCTGTCTTAAGCCACATCAAATGAACCAAACCATGAGGCTCACCAAACCTTCACTTTACCCTGTTCTTCACATTTCTCTTCATTGCTTTTCTTTGCCAGGTTTCTTACTCAGCTGCATTCTCTTTTTCAAGTTCTCATCCTTTCATCTCTCTCTGCTTTATCACCCCCTGCTTTCCCACTTGCTTCTTTCACTGTCCTTCTGTTACTTTATTCATCCTCTGTTTCCTTTTCTTAAATATTGGTCCTTCCAACACCCCTTATCCAATATTCATCTTTCCATTCTTTTATTCCTTTGTTATCATTAAGTGTTGTGTCTCCCCTTTCCCAAATGTTGTTTTGTTACAAACTCCTTTACCCTGATATATTAAATAAATAAAAAAAATAAATATATCAGTCTCTTCAAGTGAGTCTTGCAATTGTTAGACTTACAGAGAAGGGCTTGGAGAAAGCTGAGGAGTGCTGTTTGGTTTTTAGAAACATCCTTCTGCTGACCCTAAATCAACATTTTACACCAACAGCTTTTATGGGCAAATTAAAAGGCAACAACATCCAGCCAAAGTTAAATCAGGTATCCTGTACTCTTAACATAAGCCTTTCTTCCTTGATACCAGAACCTCACCAAGAAGTGCTTGAAACGGTACAGGATTTGATCTGAGGACATCAGCTGGGGCTGCTGAAGGGCTGGCAAAGCGAGGTGCTGTGGGGGTGAGAAACGAGGGAGGAACAGGAGACAGGACTGAGCTGAAGTCTCACACAGAAGCCAGTTCTGCACCACAGGGTGGGAGTGAGGAGAGGAAATACTTCAGCATCATCAGTATTAAACCTGTATTTAAAGGTCGTGGGTTAACCTCTATCAGGCAGGTCATCTGAAATTGGGACTTACCTTTATATGGGCTTTTTCCAACTGCTTAAAGCTAATAGGGCCTTCAGCAAGTGAAAAATTGAAAGCAATGAAGGAGCTATGCCAGAAGCTCAAGGACTCGGAACAGCTAGGATGCCTGCTGGTATCTAGGATGTCGCTATCACAGCCTTGGAAAGGGCTGGGGTTGCAAAGAAAAGCCAAGCAGCTTAGAAAAGTGGTGGGAAAACTGAGCAGCACGGAAAGGAGTGTTCACAACCTACTGGAAGAGGCTGTGCTCTGCTCCCAGCACCAGCAGCACTCAATTACACACACATATAACTAGCTGGAACTCTCCAAATAAACGAGGTGTGGTACCAGCTGTGATAGCACAGGCTGGATAAACAAGGGCTGAGGCCACACTTCAGCCTGTGCTTTGCAGAAGGTGCCTACTCATCAGAAAAGGCACAAATAAACAAACAACATGAAAGAAACGGAATATGCATAATCTTTCAAAATAAGGCTGAAACTTCTCATTGCACGGGGATAGTCTCTTATCTTTGCCTGCAGGGAGATTATTTGATCAGTCCCAGTTCTCTATCTGCAACTTCTCCTACACTCCCACATTGTAAACACATGAATATTCTGCTTTGTGATATTCGTGGAAACCCTCATTCGATGGCTTTCATTAACCGCATCGATTCTACATCTAGAAAGACAACATCACCGAGATCCAGGTGACAGAGAAACTTTTTGCTGTTGTTGGGGTTGGTTTTTTGTTGGGTTTTTTGTTTGTTTGGGGTTCTTTTGGGGTTTTTTTTTGTTTGTTTGTTTTTTTTAAACCATCGGAGAAGCGGATAACACATGGAAATGGATCTTACACACATTGCAGAAGTGTTGCAGAGCCAGAAATGCTGCTCCTACTCCCACCCCTGAGGAGAGCAGCCCATCAGCGAGTCTGGTGTTCAAAGGTAATGATTAATTGTGGCTACCATTGATAGAACACCCCACACAAACAGAACACACTATATATACCTTTTTACGATAGTCTTTTCATGACAAATAACTGGCTTTGTTAAAAACTGGACATTAATGCTTTCTGTTTAAAAATACATTCTGTGCTTTCTCAAAGTACAACTTCTGGGATTTATTTTTTTTTTTAAAACACCAGTGAAAGCTGTTAACAGAGCACAGTTAAATGAGAATGAAATGGCTATTTTGAACATGAAGAAGAGATTACACTTTTTTCTTTTTTTTTCAAACAGAAAGAAAAGAAGATGAAAGACAAATCCAATTTTCTCTCATTACGATCCATTGATGTACTGATTTCGGTTAATTGCTTTCCTTATGGGTATAATCTAAATGTTTAAAACTATAATAAACCTATGAAGCACCACAAGAAAATAAAAGAAGAATGAGAAAGAGATTGGGGAATCTTTTAGCAAATTTTTCATTAGTTTTGCATGAAGAACAACATCCAAGGAGCTTTGGTGCACGTTGGAGCAAAGAAAGATAAAAGCACTACAGCTGGGGAAAAGGACACACAGCAAAGGCTATTACCACCCTGCTTCCCAGTATCCACACCACCTAACGCAGCAGGGTACTGGTTTGGTAGGAAAGCAATACTAGCAGTTGTTAAACACTTATGCTAGAAAAATGAGCTGTGAGATGTACGGAAAATTTCCCTGGAAAAAAAAAAAAGTGGGTCTTGGAAGCAGTTCAGTGGTAATTTATCCCAGAAAGTTCAGACTGCCCAGCCAGGGATGGTGTGTACTTCAAGACTCTAACGCCCCAAACCACCATCACTGAACACACAATAGCAAAGATTTAACCTGACGAACTGGAAATTGCACCCACTAGGCTAAAAGGTTGCTTCCTCATCAAGTTTTGAGAATTTAATAAGCACACAAGGTGTAAAAACCAGCAGTTAAAGAGCAAACAGACCCAGTCTCACCTATCTCCACAAGGTGCCATTTATAAACATCCACAAATCCACAGGCAACTAAAATTAAATACACAGAAAAAAAAGTCAAAGCATTTTCTCAGTTACTGGAACTAAACAGAGACTCCAGAACTATAAGAAGTTGCGCTTTTTGTCTTCATGCTCAAACTTCTTCAGCAGGGCTGGGTTTTACCTTAAGCACAGCCCAAGGGAATACAAAGGACACCGGGAATTTGGAGTCACTTGTGGCTGTTTGTCCAGTGACACAGGTGAACGTTCAGATACATCACCTGTGATTTGTTTCAAGGAGGAACAAGCGGCCACTTTTAAGTCTCAACAATCCACATGTGGCTTTAAAAATATCTTGGGACTCACAATTTCTGTAAGAGGAATGGAAAAAAAAAAAAATCAAGGCTATAAAAAGAAACAGGAGTGCCAGACTCCTGGGTGACAACTGCCATGCAGTAGGAGGTGAATCATGCCCTGGCACAGGCAGGCTGTAATTTGGTGCAGAGAAGTTATCATAATCAATATTTACAGATGAGTATTTTTATAAAAAGAGTGTGCATTTGTCACAATAAGGATTTGGAGACTGCTCTTTGAATATGTGAAAGTACCAACTGAAATGTCCTGTGCTCCCCTCAGAAATAAGTATATCTTAAAAGCTGAACACGCAGATTGACATCTACTGTATGAAACTAAAAGGCTGGTCAACAAAAACTCAGAGTGGAGGAATCACATGCTCCTTTCGTACTTGTTGCTGGACAAATTGAAGAAACAGAAGTTGGAGAACCAAATGCAATTCTTTTACAATACTTCAATAGAGCTGGCCAGAAGCTCCTACTGTGTCAAGGGCTGGACCTACACAAAGGGGCCTCTGATCCAGAGAGCTCTGAAGCCATCGCTGGGATATAACCATCACCACCAACACCCCGTAAAGCAGGAGGTGACCACTCCACCAGGGAAACATTATGAAACTTGTTTATAAATATCGTTGAAATACATGCTGCGTTATTATGCAACTGTTAAATGTGTTCATCTCTCCAGCGTGAAAACAAACACCGTGAAGAACTCCTAAGGGATGAATCTCTGGGAAGCACTGGGTAGATTTCAAGCACGCAAGTTTATTACTTAGATGTTTCTGACAATTTCATGCTTTAATGGCTGTGATTGTAAACCAGAGCTGGTGCCTCTGCAAAGGGTCTCTAGTAATATCCCTTTCTCTGCACCCTATGGTTTATTATCTGGAAAACACAGAACAATTTTACAAAAGGAATTTTTAAAAAGAAATATTTTACAATAAACTGTCTAGAAATCAAAACATTCTAAAATAAATAAGTTTTAAGCCCTACTGATGCATTACACCACAGTTACACATATAACTGCTCCTCAGGCTTCCAATGCTCACTACAAGCTCTCCAGATAAGATTTTGTTTATGGATTTACTTTAAATATATAACCTAGGCGAGTCCTGATGTTTGCAAATTAAATCAAGACCATCCCCATAACTTTAAATCACTAAAGAAAAGCTCACAGACATGTCTTTTACAGATCCAATAGGAGAACTCATAGCTGATTTAATTCAAATTCCGATAGTGCCAAACACCCTGCATTCCAGAACTAGTAAATTGTGTATCCAATTATCACTTGTACAGTTCAAGGGACTGCATTTAAATGAAGATTATAAAAATTAAATGGACTTGAAATGCCTTTTTACTAGAAAAATGGGTGTTGAAATTGACAGTTGCTCAGGGAAAGTGCTTCTAGAAGTATTAATAGTTTTACTGTGAGTGGTTTTAATAAAGATTTAAGTTGCCAAGTTTTCTTCTTGTTGCCCCTTCCTGCTGTGACAAGGTCACCTACAACACTCAGAAAAAAGGAAGAAGGCCAAACACTGAGAACCAAGGATTGCAGCAAGAATGGCTCTGTGTTAGAGCACAGGAGCTGAGTCTGAAGCTGCAGGACCTCCCATCCTTCCTTTGCATCCACATGGACCACAGCAGGACAAGCCACACTATTAAGGTGCTCTTAAGAAGCCCTCTTTGAATGCATCTGCTGACAGGCTCTATGGAACATCAGGCTCCAGAACTCTGCAGGTAACAGGAGAAGTAGCACTAGGGGGGGAAAACAACCTAAACTAAAAAAGAACAAGCAAACAGGAAAAAAAAAAAAACCTCAACCAAACCATAGAGGAAGTTGGAGACAGACGAAAAAGCTTGCCTCTAAATGAGGAGCAGGCTCTACAGAAAGAAAAGTCTGGACATGCTGAAACACTCTAATATATGGAAAAATGCAACTGGGCAGGTTCACTTACTGCAAAACCCACATGATTTTATGGAACCTGCACATCCAAATGCCTTTTCCTTCCCCATCACTTCTGCGGTACCTTCCCTCCCCCAGAGTATATATCGACCAACAGATTGACCCTCAGTTACAGCTCCTGAATTACTGCCTTGTCAATGGTGCCTTGCAATTTAACAGGAGTTTATACCTGGTGATGCTTTCATGCTTCATTAGGCCAAAAGCCTTCTTTTCATAAACAAATCCAACTCAATAAAGCCTTAAAAACCTCTTTCAGAGTCTCAAGCAATAAGGTCAGTAGAAATTATATCATCATCCCCAAGTTACCAGCCTCTGCTTTCCTGCAGCATGACCACATCACAAGATTTAATAAAACTGTGTTAATTCTAACTCACAAACTGAAATAATCTGTTTCTGAAATATCGAGACCTTATATTTTAAGCTCAGGATACAATTTTGAAAAGGTGAGATCAATTAAAAGAGATCCAACTGGGCAAACTAGGGACAAAAATAACATTTCCAAATAAATCTTTAGGGAGAAGTTTCAAACAACCAACAGCTATGTTTGAGTTATTTTGTTAATCTCAATCTTAACGCCTGAAACCAAGTGACTTCCCAATATATTGTTTCCAAATCAGAGAAAGCACAGAAATATTTAATGCAAAGATAAAAAATCACTTGGCATAATCTTACTGTCACAGACAGGAGGATGAAAAGCGAAGGAAAACAGCTACAAATATTCCAGATTTAAGTTCCTACCCAGCAGACACACCTGATAGAATTGATGCTTTCGGTAATATAACCTGTCTGGAACACCACCGGCTCCAAAAACATTCCCAAGGCAACAAAAGTAATGTTTGACACCACTTCAGAGATGGAAAGATAGTTCTTTTACTTCAAAGCCACTACAAGACTTTTATTGGGAGTTCTGGCTTCGGTGCCCACTAGAACAATGCACAACAGCCTATTTCAGAGCACAATGAAAGCACCACATTCTTGGAGCTGGCAAGGAAACCTTCTTCACTCCCCTTGTGCCAGGCAGTGGATTTCTTCAGGAAGAAGATGCACAAAGCAACACAGACACAAAAAAATGCACCAGCTCTCTTGGCTTTGTTACTAACACTGGATTTTTCTTTTATCTTAAATAAAGCTTTTAAAGCAGTGCAATGCAAATGTTATCCTTGATGTGACTGGATTTCTGCGCATAGAACACAGAATAATCACAGATTTAGCCACAGATTTGTTCTCATATTAAAAACCTTTAGGGATTTCCTGCCAAGTGATTCAGTACTTAATTTTGCCCTTTAAGATGGGCTATATATGAGAATACTACAAGACTCAGTGACGTTCTGGAGAATTTTTTTCAGTCACTTTTCTGATCATAACCAAATAGATTTAATTGCTGCTCTGCTCCATCAGAAGTTATTGCTGTCACAAACTTTGCCTCTTTGGTTTTCATGCCAAACTTCCTCATGTCGACAGGGGAAGCAAAACTTGTACGTGATATTAGAAGGGTTCACCTTTTTCTTGTGACTCAGTCTATTTAGAATACGTATCAAAGATGCAAAGGGGTTGGAACTTTTTTTTTAAATGAATTTTTAAACCAGCAATGACTTCCTTAAAAATTTCTCCTGGGTGTGTCACACCGCAGGTAAGCAAGAACCTTTAAAAAATGACAGAAGTTTTCAAATTTATTTCTGTAAAATTCCATGTGTTTGTATCATTGGGTATCATAACATTCACACACACAAAAAAAACCCTGGAGGTAGAAAGGAGGAGAGGAGCACTGTTCCTTAAAAATAAAAAAATAATCTTCAATAACTTGCAAAAAGGAGAAAACATTGCTTTTCTCCCAATTTTTTTTTACAGAACGGCTGCTGAAATTAAGAAACACGTATAACCCAGCATTCACACAGAAGCTTGAAATGCTTTAACATAAGCCAAGTGAAAAGAGAAAAATCCAATAAAGTTGTGCAGAGAAAACCCACATTGCCTATTACTGAGACTAATTTCATTTTCATATTTGCCTCCGAGTTACAAGTTCTTGCATTATGTGGCATCTGAGTATTCAGACATATTATTTCAGTATTTTGCAGTGTCCTCAGCAGCACATGTTCCCCATCCTTCTCCTTTGCACATAGTTCTTCAAACTTTCAGCTAATCAAAAGAAATTTCTGGGATCTTAACTTCCATTTTTAGTCCTGGCCTACTTAAAAAAAACAAAGGGAACCCAGCACTATTAAGACACCTTTCTCTTTTTTTTGAAAATGAGTAAGAAGGAACAATCTTTCTGTTCCTCCCTTGATCAGATTATTGAGGCAAATAGGTTTAGAGGCTCTCGAGAGCTGTTAACGATTCGCCCAGCCTGGTATAATCTATGGAGGGAAAGCAGCTGGAGAAGAAAGAAGCAACCTGCAGCTAGGATAGATTTGATTTCACAAACCACACTCATTGCCATGGCACTCCGGGATGATGATGGTTGGATGCCTTCCTTTTCCTTCCTTCTGACTAGACTTCTGGCCCCCTTCTGCCTGAGTTTCATGGGATTCAGATAAATTCTTTACCTGTGACTTCCCGTATCTGTCAGGTTCCCACGCTTCGTTCATCAAGTCCACGATCAGCAATTTACAAAGGGATTTTTCGGAGCCCTTAGTTACTCACATCACACCGATCAATTTTTCCAGGGATCAAGGATGAATGGCTGATAACAAAATCTTGACAGATCACATGGAGGCAGCTGACTTTGAGGAAGTAAAGCCTTTGAGAAAAGAAACTGGGTATTTCTGCAAAACCTCCCCTAGGAAATAACTTCAGACCTAACTCAGGCCTCAATTTCTACCGTCCTCAGTCTTCCATACCTTTCCCGTAAGAACTAGCTTTCTTTATGCCAACATATCTCCACGACGACTGGAATAAAGTCAGAGTGACAAATCAAAAGAGAACACACAAACTATGTTAAGAGCTGTACAGGTTCCATCCCTGTGGGATTTCAGCTGGGTAGACACCATACTGGGCTCAACCACGCTGCGGTAGGAACTGTGCATGTAAAGCAGTCCCCATCCTAATTTTTGAGCAAACTTGGTTTCACAATGACAATTAGGGGCTTCCTTCTTTTGGAAAGTCCAAACTGAGGCCTCTAGAAAGCCGATTTGCTGAGCTCTTCCCAGTATCCTGAACTTCAGTGCAAGAGGAGAGGCTCCCTCTGCTCAAATAACCTGAAACTGAACCGGCACCAAACACTTCCAGGTGCCTGTTTTGCAGAGAGAATTCCCAATGCAGCCAAGCATTGCCGTCATGTTCTACCTGAACTGCAAATCATTGGAAATTGGGAGAAAACAAAAACGCGGAGTCTCAAATTTATCACAAATGAAGGAAGAAGGGGCAAACAAGGTTCCAGTCCCTGCATCAGTTCTGATGAGGAAAGGACACGTCACTCAGGGTACAGAAAAGCACATGTGCAGCACCCGCGTCTGCATTCCAGCTGTCTCCACCCCTCAGGCTTTCTGCTGAAACTTCATCAGTCTAACAAATGCATTAATTACAATTTAAAATGAAACTGCACTTGAAGGAGAGGCAGAGGGAAGGAAAAAAAAAAAAATAATGATATGGCAGGTACCCTTGGCAGCAGTCTTAAAGGACAGGCATTTACAATTATGTGATCATTTTAACAAGGCAGCTTTCCTTCCTCTGAACCATTTTTGTCCTCTGCACACTGCAGCTTATCCGATGCGCTCAGCAGTTCTATTTATATAGACGTGACTCACCTTAGAACCGCCTCAGACAATGTACCTCTGCCACTTTCCCTTGAAAGAAATAAAAATAATAACAAAGGAAAACTATTTTGATAATCAGATCGCTTTGGAAAGTTCACGCCGAAACATTGACAAGACTAAAGATGATGGAATATTCAAGGCTGAGAGGGCTCAAAAACCCGAGAGGGGGTCTGGGGTGAGCAGAGGGGAACTGCCAGATCAGGATGACACTGCCATATGCCAAGCCCTGCAACAGCAGCACGAATAAGAAGACCTAAGACCTCATCTGCATGCAGAACAGCATTTCAAAGGTGTCTTCAGCGGTCAGAGAAGTTACCCAGCGATTATTTTTTTACTCTAGTCCCTCAAGTGAATTGTTATATTGCTTTTATTGTTGTATTTTTCTTATTTTGAAGAGATGTCCTCAATAAGGGAGAAAGCAGGGAAGCTTGGCTGGAAAGTTAGGTAGACACATCCCTAGAGATCCCTCGTCTAAAGTCTGGGAAAAACAGGCTCTGATCTACTCCGGTACTCCATAGACTGTAAAAGAGAAATATTTTGCAGATGGTGTTCCTGAGGGGGTGTGGGAGGCAGAGAAAAATAACTTCTCCAGATTCAGTCTTTCTACAATGCCTAAAGGTAAAAAGGAATCAGATTTCTCTCACTTCTTCAAATTCTATTTTTTTTTTTTGTTATTTAGCTCACTCCCAGCTGCTCCTTTCTCTCAGCTCCCTGAAAGTCCATCCACATGCTCCCTCCTCCACTACACTTCATCCCCTTCATCTGGGCAAAACTGTCCCAAGGCTGCAGCTACCTCATCAAGGTCACCCAGTCTTCACTTCCTGACAGCTCTTTCCTCCTAAGAGCTCCTCATCAACTGTACAAAAAGAAAGGGATTTTATCTTTTCTCATCCATGTCAGAGGTTCAGAACAGCCAGACTCACAGCCACCAAAACAGACTTAGTTAAAGCAATCAGTGCTTCTTGGGTCCACGTCCTTCCTTCCCTCCAGGACTGCTTGTGAGCTCTGTTTCAAGGACCTACGTTGAAACTGGAAGTCGCAACAAGTCATAATGGCTTCGGAACAAATTACTGATTCATCATCAATACCGGCAATAAGGCTGATTTGATAAATAACATCACTTCCCTCTAGAAAGCAGTAAGCAGTTCTGACAGAATAAAGCCAAAAACTCTTATTCTGTCCTCTACCACGTCCCAGCTATTTCAGTTAATTGCAGATGATGTATTACCTACGGCAATGTCTTTTGTTTAGAAGTACACAACGTCAACAGCATTCCTTGTTCTAATAAGAAAAATTGTTTTGCTTTTTTGTTTGCTTTAAAGCTCAGTAGAAAAAGATCAATTTCTTCCTTCATGCCCCAACTGGCAAAACTTAATGGTAATAATCTCTACTTAGAAAAGGCCAAGTTGTTCTTCCCAAATTCCTCAGCTGTAAGTAATCTTATGTGAACCACTGTGAAAGAAGTAAAATCCAGCTTGTCCTCATATACAGACATGAACTGAAGTGTCAGCATTCCTCAGCGAGGTCCAAACTCAGAGAGAGCTGCTCAGCACACAACACGTAGGTCTACGTGCAGTTAAGTATGTGCTGAAGTGCTTCCATGAAGCAAAGGGCCAAGACAAACCTCCTAAATAGGAGCCACTTCTCCTGGTCCCTGTGTGTTCTATTGTAAAACACAGTTTTCTTGCATGCTGAGATTCCACCATCAGCCTACCCTAGAATCCAAGACACATTCTCCTGTTTGAGGCCCACCAGGTCCCATGGCTAAGTGGGCAGCGCAGATTTAGAGGAACAGGATGGAAGGGCTTTTCAGCAACTCTTTCATTCCCACCCTCTTCAGAAGGACAGAAAGGAATTGAAGCTCTCAAACCACCAGAGCTATTAAGAAACCAGGAGGTGCTCCAGCTACCTGCAGGCTCTCACAGAACACAGGAAGATGGTTTTGGTATAGAAACTGCACAGGATGACCTTGAATTTCCTCCTCCGGTGCAAAACCCATTTAAGCACGCCTCACCTCACACTCGCTCCGGCAATTCAAATGCCAGCAATAAGGTGTCCTTGTTGCGTTTGGTTTCAATGGGCAAGTCCTGTGAATGGAAACTGAATCAGGACAGAGGCGGTTAAACAAAATTTTTGCTTTGCTGCTGCCTAATTAGATGATGCTGACTAATCCTCTGCATTACTTTCCAGTGAAAGGAACCCAGCAGGAGTGTTAAGATGGGTTTTTAAAGAGCTAAAAGCCATGAATAATGTCCTTTTACAGAGGGTATTTCTCTTGCACATGTCGCTTCCATCAAGTGTTCTTCTCTAGGCTTATATTCTCCACAAAATGTCTCTGTGGCCTACAGCATCAAGAGTTCAAAGAACAGCAAAAGGAAACAGAAAAGATGAAGAGAAGAAAGAGCTGGACACAATCTCCTACAAAATTTTCCATACAGAAGTGCCTACAATGAAAAATGATTTGCAGGATTGGCCTCTTGACCTACCATTAAGTAAACAGGGACTATACATTTTTGCTCTCCTTTTGCAAAAATGTAGGCATGTGGCTAACTGTAACCATAGCGCAGCCCCTGCCCAAATGCTCTAACAATCGCTCACAGCTTTACAAGAAGGAATGTCCAGCAGCCCTGGCAAAGCTTGTGTAGTCCTGTGGGACCGAGAGAACCTAAGCAGACCCAACACCACTAGAAATTTAAACCTATACTATTCGAGTCGTTTTTCTTTTCCTGCTAATCCACGGCTGCAAAATACACAAGTTGAAAAGACAAAGGCCCCAGAGTGAACTATTCACGGATGAGAAATCATTATCAATCTTTTTTGAAATGGTAACAATGACATCATCAACTATGTCAGCATGTGAACAGGTTCCTATGGCAAGGAGAATTTTTTTTTTCTCCAAGCTTAGCTTGTTAAGTTTATAATTAATTAGGCAACACAACAGCCCTATGGAAAGCGAAGGCAAAAAACAGTAGAAGCCCCATCAGCAGGGGTCATAAAGTTAAAACAGAACTGTTTGGGAACTCAAACTCCACAGTGATGTTGAGTACATAAAAGTTCTCCATTTTCAGTCATGTCAGCCAAGGGAAAACAAACACATTTCGTAGTTGTGAGTTCTCACTAAAATTTGAAGCAAAATGACCTCAATGCTCCAGTGTTTTACCTTTCATGATGTAGATTTCCCAAAATCATTGAAAGGTAGACAGCGCTCTTAATTTAACTTGCAGCCTAACTTCTTCTGTGACTTGAGATACAGATCAAAAACCACTTCGTACCGAGAGCCACGTACATGCAAATCTGCAGAACACTAACAACATACTTTGGGCAATCATAGCTGGGAGAAGTTCATCCCTCCACAGTCAGGATGCTCAAGGCCTCATGTACCAGCTCAGATCAGTGCCAGCTGCAAGTTAAGGACCAACTGCTACATCTTTAGGTTCCTGCATGGATAGGCATCTTGAACTGTGTTATAAAGTACTTCGGAAAGGACAATATTTGAACTACATTTTTATCCTTAAAAGTAACTCAACATAAACAGCTTTCTGCTCAACGGCATAGCTCCTGAAAGCTCTACAAGGTCAGAGATGTCTCCTTCCTTTAGTGACAAAACCAGGTCAACAGAACTGCCTACTTACTTCAATTACTTCCCAAAAGCTAATCCCCTGGGAGCAATGCGAGGGCTGCAGTACTCACTGAGGTCAGATTTTAAAGTCTCAGGCTTACCTGAACATGCAAGTTGGCTCCACAACCAGTGATTATGCAGAAATCGGGGTTAGGGAAGGAGGAGAGGCCAAGAAGAGAGACAGCTGGATTTTCAGAGCTCCCAGGTTTGTTCAAGGGAAAAAATAAGAACCCCTTCTACTGACACTGCAGATATGCTTGGTCAGGAAACAGAACGAATAAACCCACGTCCACATAGATATTGTCAAAGTTCAACTGCTTTCAAAACAACTTCTCAGGTATATCTGCAGGTAAGCCTCTACATTGCATGGAGCTTTTTAGATCTCATATTTTTATTGGCAGGCAACTTTACAACTACCTACTGCAATAATGCTCAAAAAAATGTAGATGCATACATATTCTTGCATACAATTAAAATAATAACTAGTTGCCATAAAGGACATACACGCAGGTATGCGAAACAATAGCTGATGCAGAATAGCTGAACCTGAGGAAGCGTGCAGGCATTAATTAAGGCAGTATATAAATGCAGAAGATACGCTGCTGGAAACAACTTTTGCTCAAGGTCACCGGTGAAGTTGTTTTAACGTGATTAATTCAGAAGCATCTAGAATATTTTAAGAGAAGCTGGCATAAAGCAGCAATCCCTATGAAGCACAACAAGAAGCCAAGGACTGTGCCTCACCTACAAACACAAATCCCACTCCAGGCCTGGCTGGCATTAGCTGTACTGGGAGAGGGTAAACTGGGTTCTGCTGACTCACCAAGGCAGCTCCATCATTGTCCCCTCCAAACACAATGGAGAAGCAATGTCCCTTCAAAGTCAGGACTCAAAATGCAACTCCAGGGGAAAAAAAATAAAGGAATGAAGTAAATTTAATGTTAGCTGTTTTCTACAGGAGTAAAGGACATCTCTTCCCCCCGGTACCCAGGTAATGGCACACAAGAAAAACTGGAAAAATAGAAACTGGGGAGCACGAAATACCTCAGAATGCGTTTCAGGCCGAACCAAAACACGTTTTATAATTTCTGTGTATCTTATTCCAAACTGCATCTGACCTATTTTAGGCCTCACTGAGTTGACTATAATTAACTGTAATTTGTACAGATTTCAATTTAATACATGAACTGGCTTGCTAGAAAAAAGAAATTAAAGCAGGGCAATTTCTAAAGTTAAAAGAAGTCAAAAATTCATTTCTAACTTAAAACATCAGACAAAAATACATCGTTTATCTGGGGGGTCTATATAATATTCTTTCCAACACGACTCCAAGGTAAACATTTTAAAGATGCTTTTATGCTGTCTCAAACCTTAGCGCAAGGACAAAATGGGATTTTGTAGTTTGAAAAACTACACTTGCCATTCAATAGAAAAACATGCTTTAATTTTTTTTTTCTTAGTGCCAAGTGAGACTGTTGTATTTCAGAATCTGGTTTTGCTTTGTAATGCATTCTTAACACTTTCCGCAGCCATTACAAGGATAGATGAATTGAGTCACCTAAGGATGAGTGCAATAAAGAAGAAACTGAAAGAAAACAAACATTCAATTGGCAAAACCCTACACTTCATTGCACTTCACCTCCATAAGATCCCTGCACACTACTGCCCTCAGAACAGTGCCTCCTGTAGCCCCCCTTTCCCCTACACCCCAGTACTTAGAAGAAAAAAGCCTCCGGCCAACAATGGGCCACAAGGCCAAGGGGTTATAGGGCTGACCTGTGGGGCTGCCCCACTGATTTTTCCCTTAGGGGCTGCTCAGGAATGGAGGAAAACCGAGGAATGGGCTGCATGAGTGATTCTGGGCACAGCAGTGCTCTCATGGCCACAAGCTCCAAGCTACTGTGGCACCTACAGAAGAAAAAAAAAATATAAAATAATAACATTATGAGCACAGCGCTCGTAAGCTTCTCTCTGGGACAGCAACAGAAGGGTCTGCCTGTAATCTTAACTGCAATTAAACCTTCATAGGAAATTCAGCTCTTTTCCTTTGTCCCCATTGCATCTACAGAGGGATATTGCATCTTTCCTACTTGACTTACTTATCTTGGAAATCTTTGCATGAAGAGCACATGATTAAAACATGAATTTTCCTGTTACATAAACCACAAATTTGTTGAGGTTCCAATGAATCCCCAGCCCTGGCGAGATATCTATTTAATTTCAACCTCTCATTCTTTTCTCTCCTATTTTCTTACTCAAGAAAACACAACCATTTCCAGCCTCCTCCCCTTCCACTGCCACCCCCAGTGTCGCAGAGAATCCCAGGAGGGAAGATAAATAGAAGAAAGTTACATTTCAGAAACTCATGCAGACATTCCCTTAGGAAAAAAAAAACACACCAAAAAGACCACAGGAATAACTTTAAGTCATTTATATATCCAGGCGTTCCTTTTTCTCTCACTGTCACTTATCTATACTACAAAATTTTCTCTGCACATGAAGGTGAGTTATTACAGAATTCCTTTTATAGTCAGCATGACAAAGAAAAACAGAAGAAACCTACAAGGATTTTAATTAGAACGCGGCGTATTGTACATTTCCAAACAGATAAATCTTTCTGCCCTACACCTCCAATTTGTTCCTTAAATGACATTTCCGTGCATTGTATCTTTCCTTTGTTTGATATTTGTATTTCTCTGGTAACTTTTGAAGCAGACAGCAGTTTGTGGAGCAAAGAATAAACCCATGAAATCTTTTGTAAGGACGCAAAGCAAAAACACCACCTCCTGGTGCCCTTATCTGTATCAGCACCTGCATAAAAACAGCTGCTGGATTTCACTCCAACACATCCCTTCAATGAAAACAGCCACATCTGCTTCAACAGCCTCAGACTTTTGCCAAAAGTTTTCCTGCCTAATACTGCAAAGCCTGGCTGGGAACTGAGCCGCAGTGACTTCAAATGGAAAGTAAGGCTGCTGTTTTTGCAGTGCTGTCGGGCAAGCCAGAAAAGATATGAGGGATGGAAAGAGTGTTGGAAACAGAATCGCTAAGTAGTAGACGAGGTGACATTCAAATAGAGGAGATAAAATAAAAGCAGCAAAACACCATTCTGACTTGACAAGCTTCAGATAAAGTAGCTTCAAGTTGACCAAGCATAAATAATCACCAATGATGTAAAAACAGAGTTAGAAGTACTTGGAAGTTATTAACTTTCCCTGGGTAGTTGTCATTCCTACAGCCCAGACAGAACCTTTTTGCCTCCCTGCAACTTAAATTATACCTGTTCTGCATTTGGCTTCCAAGAAAATTTTGTTCTAATTCAGGAGAATAGGCTTTCTCAGAGGAAAGGGAGTTCCTAGCACTGCAGTGAGTGAATAAATACAGCAAAGGCACATGCAACTTCCAGCTTGCAGGGTGCTGAAAAGAAAGGCTTTGACTTCACTCTAGCATTTAAACAAAGAAGGCAACGTCGGTCAAAACAGTAATGAAGCTAAGGAGAACACACAAGCCACCAGTGAAGCAGAAGATATCACAAGAGCATTGCAGAATTCTAACAAGAGGTTTGGGCTCCAAAGTGTCAACACCTACTTAGCTCCAGGCTGAACTGCAAAATGACTAGGATGTGCCCTAAAACGCCAGAGGATGTGCACAAAAAGGCAGAATGCTCCGTTCGTTTACAGAACAACTTCACTTCCAACACACTGCAAGTGCAGACAAGCCGAAAGAGAAGACTGAAGCGAGAGGAGGCAGGGCAGGAACAGCTGTATGACCCCAGATGTGCCCTACTTCTCAGCCGACAGCTCCTTGGCCCCCTTGCAGCAACTTGCCAGGCTGCGGGAGCGGATCCCTCCTACGGCGCCCAGAGCTCCTGCAGCATTTCGCCATCTGGTTCTGTTTCTGCTCTTCACTTCCACTTCACCCCACTTAGGCACAGTAGTAAATGCTGTCTGGCCGAACGGTGTCACTGAAACATCCACTTCCATCCAAACTGTCATCCCAAAGACATTGCGTGGATGTGAGGGGAGCAGAAGCACAAACACATTAAAAAAATATACAGCAATAAACAAGAAAAAAAACCCAGGATACAGAGATAGGAATCAAAGATTTTAAAAATAAAATAATGATTTGTACTGGAAGAGTAGTTCCTGCTTGCTGACTCTAAGAACTGTGCATCATAACATACTCTGTATGCTTGCTTGCAGAAGCATTTAATTGAAGGGGTGGTAGGTCAGAATCATCCCATTTCTGGAAAATGCTCCTGATTGGGCTTTATCCAAAATGAAAAGTGTTAATTGTTTACACCAGCAGTAGAAGCAGCAGCAGCAATCACTGTCATCATCATTTTCTACCACTCCTCTACGGTTTTCAATTTTCACTGCTGCAGGAACAGCTATTCCTCACCATTGGCACCCCTAAATGATGCAAATTACTCTTGTTTCTGACTGGTTTCTTATTTACGCACTTGCCACCACCATCCCCAAATACAGGGTTTGTCGCAGGGTTTGCTTAGTAAAGGATAGTGTCCTGTGAAAAGGGCCACCATTAAGAAGGGACTAGGGATTTTAGCCTTCTAGTAGCATCCACATCAGGATAAAGGCTTTTACTAAAGACAACAGCTACTAAAAAGCATCCTTCAGGTTGAATCACGGTGCAGTTCTGCCTTTCTGACAGCTGACCATACTAGTGCTGCGTGCTTTGAATTATATCTCCCCCCTCATCTCAGTTACGATTTTTATCTTGCCGACCCTTAGAAATTCTCAACTCATATGCACATAACTGCTCCTGCACTGATGTCAAATCAAATTTTCAGCTATTTTTCTATGCTGAGAGATTTACATGCCATGCAGCAGCTGAGGCACTGCAGAACTCAGACAACAGACCAGGTACCATTAATTCTGAAACAAAGGCTTTTTTCACTTTTTTTTTCCACTTTTTTTCACCAGAAAGGCTGCCTTTTTGAACAGCAGAGAAAAATATTATGTTCTTCCAAACTGATCATGTGGTTTCCAACGAGCATCGTGCTTTATATTTTGCCCAACCAAAACACAAGCCACACTGACCACATAGCTGAAACTGTGGCTGGCAAATGGAAAACATTCGCCTTCATGAATGTACTCGCAGGAAATAAATAATCATCCATTAAACACACAGAGACATAAACAATCACATTGCACCGTTCAGAACTGTTTTGACTTGTCACAGCTTAAAGAGTTTCTTTCCTAATGAAAGGGATCAGCTGAACTCTCAGTAGCTACCCATGGATTCCCTCTTGTTTTTTACCTTCCCGACGACTGAGATGGCAGGAGCACTCCCATGTATCTACTTCTTTGAATGAAAGGAGCTATTTAGATAGAGGCTGCAAAACCTAAGGAAAACAGCAACTTCCCAACTCTCGAATAGGCATTCTAAAAGCAATGGAGTCACACACAGCAGAGACGTTGCTGAACAGCAGTAAGGGTAGGCATCACTTCAGCCCTAGAGAATTCAGCTACTTCGGATTGAAATACTAATAAATGAGACCAGCTCTCCTCTTCAAAAGTCCAACTTTATCTCAAATTTTGAGGGGGAAAAACAAAATACTGATACTACAAATGCATCCCACCCCAGCATAAAAAATTAATACAAAGAAAAGCTTCAATCCCATGATTAATCTTAGTTTTACTTGCCTGAACTGTAGGATAGTTATAAAATCACCTTCACTGAACTTTGGCCACTCAGATAGGGTAAAATATATAAGCATTCACTAATTTCTAATAACTCACTAACTGCCTTTAATCCTCAACTCTAGCTAAGCGTTGGATTAGGTTTCAAGGCAAAACAAGCTCTTGCCCCAACAGGCCCAGCACATTCAGAGAAACCTCCACTATATTTCTCTGTGCTGGTTTCTTCGCGAATATTTGGGATTGATCAAGAAGGGAAGAGAAACAAGCACAGCCACTTTGAAAACATTTAATCTATTTCAACAAAGAGAAATGGCCAATTGTACCACGCTGTCTCAGCACGGCAAAGCCTGCCCACACGCTGACCTACACCGGGCACCCTCTGCAGCACACTCCAGCCAGAGGATGCTCGGGGATGCCCACTACCCCCGGGTCAGGACAGAAAGGGAAAGAGTGCAGGACAGAGTCAAACGCTTTGCACAAGTCCAGGTAGACGACATCTGTTGCTCTGCCCTTGTCCACCAAGTGTGTGGCAGTATCATAAAAGGCCACCAAATTTGTCAGGCACGATTTGCCCTTGTTGAAGCCTTGTTGGCTGTCTCCAATCACCTCCTTATTTTCTATGTGCCTTAACAGAGATTCCAAAGGAGACTTTCAGAGCTCAATATGAGGTAAAAGATCTCCTGTGAGGGGTCAGAACATTAAGAATTGATTAGCTATGAAATTTTGTAGCCTTCCAGAACTCAATGTTTTTGTGCATATAGTTTAAAAAAATACTTATTTCACCTGCAAACAGTGTTCAGAGATACAGCAATGCTTTTTTTCTTGAGCTATACATTTATTACTATTTGTGTCAGAAATGTACATGCAAGCTACTCAACCCTAGATTACATTTATAGTCCATGGAAAAAAAAACCTGACCCCACTGCTCAGGGGGGAATTAATCTTATCCTAAGGCAAGCATTAAAGACAGGTCAGCTTTATCACCCTTGGGAGGCGCTTATTTGTCTGCATCAGCTGCAGAGGATGCCCAGACACAGCATTTTAATGCACAACTTGGGGCAGATGAATCCTACCAGAGGAGGTGGCTTCTAACCCTGTTAAATCTGGGCCAGTGACTAGAACATTGTTAGGAAAAGCTCCACGATTCAATACCAGAAATAAAGGTCACTTAAGTTCCTTGTGCAGATATGGCAGAAACAAAGGTGACAATTTAACCTAGAATTAGGGCAGGAGGAAAAAATACCAAACCACCCAGTAAAAACCCAATCCAAAAGACCTACTGTTAAATAATACCGTCAGGTCACAACCATCTCTAAACTATGTTTCAGGGTTTGTTGCGGTTGTTGATTTGGCTTTAGAAAAGTAAGTACAAGAAGCTTCACTTCTAGGTTCTGAACAGCTGAATCAAGTGGATTCCAAACACCGTAGACTTGGAGATAAAGAGAAACAAAGCTTTGCACAAGAACTTGTCTGCATAAAGTTATTTCCAGCACAGCTGCTCTGCTGTCAAATTTGGTTATCAAGGGACAAAAAAACAGCTCATTCTCTGCCTTGAAATACTGTCCTTTATCCTAATTGTGAAATCAAAGTGCTCTCTTCTCCTACCCAATGATGTGTAATAGTCTGTTTGCATTTAACAAGACATTAATCAAATATTGCCAAAGTTTTCAGGCAAGAACCAATAATTTCCATAATTTATCTCTTGTTTACTTTATATTCCAATATTTACTTTCATACTAAAAATATTGATTAGTTTTGCTTCCATGTAACTAAAGGGCAAATAATAAAGGTACACAAATGCTTGCCACTGTCACTTCTCTCAGGTATGCTGCCATCCTTTAGAATCATCTCCTCTGCCTGTTGTCACATACTTTAGGAGACCTATTTATATGCAGGTTTCCTGAACGTTTTCTAGATAGGACAGGCATCCTTGTGATTTTGTTTGTAAAGCCCCAAAACAGCAACGGTGACTGAAAAAATCTAAAATTAAACCCTTGCCATGGGTGAGAGGGAGACCCTTACCATGGCAAGGACGAGATGGCAGTTCCACCAGGTGAGGTGGGCAGCACAGCAATAAGTTATTCAGCAGCTACAGATGCCTTGAGGAAGCACTACCTCATTCTCCTCCTCCTCCACATTCATTCCCCATTGGAATGATGATAGAAAATCCACACTATTCATAAAAGACAACAGGCAAATGAAGTGCCAATACGCACACAGCAGAGGGAAAGCAGGGAGACAGAGGGACCTCTCCCTGCTTTTTCAAGACAACAGCCCTGACCCAGCTTTCTCCCTCTGTTGAAAAGCATCTAGACTAGATAGAAATATTAACAAAAAAATCCCACTAACCCACACAACCAAAAAAAACCTGATCAAAAATAGCCCCACTAATTTTAACAATTAGAGGGTTGAAAAATCCCAGACAGAACAACTCATATTAGAGAAAAAAGCATTTTAGAGCACCTCAGAAATACAATGGGATGCTTTTTAAAGCACACAAATAGCACAGAGGTCTCCTTTTCCCCTCTCCCCCACACCTAATCTCTCTCAGTTGTACATGCTGTAAACATATGAGCTTCAGAATATAATGAAACAATTGTGTGAAAGAACAAATTTGTTCTTTTCCGTTATTAAAACAAAAAGGCAGAAGGGGGATGGTTTGAAACATTCTGAGATGGGAAAGCAAAGCAATATTTGGTCCCAATGAGTCCTCCTGGTAGCACATTTTTGCTGCACTGTGGAACCAATGTTTCATTTCTCCTTACACCCCGAGTACCACACATACAGAAGATACTCCCATCCCAAATCTTCTGCCCCACTGAACCTCTAATGTCAACATTCCCATTTCTGCACAGCTGGAGAAGGGACTTAAACCTTCAAGACCAGTATTACACCACAGGCGTGGAAATCACAGCAGCGCTAAAAAACCTGCTACAAACTTGCACAGGATGAACGATCTCAGCAGCAACTCACCCAAAATGCCAGCCATCAAAGCCTGTTGACTGACAAATATTTCGGGGAAGAATTGCTCCAGGAGTCCAAGATAGATGGGAATTTGTAATGTTCCTGACAGAAAGCAAAACCACAGCTCTAGCAACAAAATGGACTTTTGACTGTAGGAAAGAACTAGGGATTAGCACAGCCCACTAAAAAAAAAAAATGATTAAAGAAAAATTGATCACCTAAACCACAAAGTTGATGACAAAAGCAAAAGAGTAGGAAGAAATTGAGGAAAAAGTCACCCTGCATATTACCTGCAGTAACAGAAGACTTAAACAGAAAAGCAATCGTTAAGAATATATGGCCCTCAAATTCATTAAAGCTATTAAATTAATTCACTGTAGTCTTAAATTACTGACAGGAGCAATTCCTTATGAACTGATAAAGCACCCTAACTCAAAGATAACAGTGAGTAATTGTGATACGCAAGGTTTTTCCCAAAGCTTAAGTGCATCTTATACCCATCCACTCCCCCCCATCCATTAAGGACAGAAAACACAATGCAATTCTTTGGCCACAGCAGCAGCAACTTCAAAACAAATAAATAAAACAACGCAGATAAGCAAGACATTCTCTTCCTGATGAGCACAACATAAAATATCTTCAGTCATTAATTGCTTACATTTTTCAGAGACCCCTGAAGGCAGGTCTTCAGTGTGATTTTAGCCTTTTATTGCACACTCACACTCAATTCCAGTACAATTAAATACAACTAAGGGATTCGATGGGGCTCTTGATGTATATCATATAAAGGCATGGAAGGGATCCACTGCCTGAAGAGGAACCATTCTTCTGGCACTCCTCAAAGATGACACCGATGGCAGTTGGTCACTAACTCATTCTCACCAACAGCAGCATCCAGAAGTACCTGTGACCATAACAGCCCTGCTGTTCCAATCTGCATTTGTGTGTGTGTGTGTGTGTATGTGTACACTGCAATTACTTTCTTTCAATAGATAAATATAAACAAAACGTAGGATTCAGTGTGGGCACAAAAAAACATTTATAGAAATTGAGGTTGCATTTAGAAAACCCTGATGTGCAATTATTGCATTCTCGTGCCCTACACAGAGCCCACATTCACACATAAGTACACAAACCTGGTCTCAAACTCCTCCGTAATTAAATCCAATTGCTATATTACAAAATTCCAGCTTACAGGTTTCATACTTTTTGAATTTACGGCTAAGCCAAAAAGAAAAAAAAGAATTCACCACACAGAGCCGTATTTACTGCTCAGATGTTAAGCATGTAGTTAGAGAACATCCTTCCTATCTTTTAAAATGGTAGAAGTAAAAAAGGATATGTGGGGAAGCAAGACATTCAAAATACCTCCTGTGGAAAAAAAAAATACAAACACAAATACTACTTCATTGATTCACCTGAGAATCAGAACTAACTTCATTTCCAGACACCCACATTCAAACCATGAATCACCATATTTTCTGGCAGAAAGCCAGCGCTGCGCCTGTAGTTACTATGACAATATTGATGCCTCAGTGCTCCTTATCTTACAGATAAAGGAATCATTCAAAAATAAACAAACAACTGGGGGGAAGAGAGGGAGTCTAGGCAAAACGATGCTTAAAGAAAACACCTCACAAAAACCGCTGATATAAAATTCAAAACCTACCGAAAACACAGCAAGGAAACAGTCAATCCATCACGGGAGCTATTTCTGCAACAGGACACTCCTCAACTTCCTCCGTGCCCTCTCTGGAGTGAAACTTCACTTCTGCAGCCTTCCCCCAGAGGCTGCCCCTCTTCTCATGGCAGTTCACACAGAGGAAAGGTCATTTTTTATTTTTAATTTTTTTTTTTTTCTGCTTGAACATCTGTTTGCTTCTCCCTGAAAGCGTACACTGTTATCCACATACAATCTACTAATCTTTGCCCCAGTTTTAACTGTTTCCAAATCAAAAATCCTTAGCATCATAGGAAGAAAAGGGAGCAACTCCTCACTCAGATGAAATTATTTTAATAAAACATCATGCCTGTTCTGGGATTCTCACCATTTCTCTCTTGATTTTACAAGGACTAAAATAAGCTTAATGCACAACATAGTCATTGTGTGGCCATCTGCGGAAAGCATCAGAATGGCAATTCAATCCCCAGAAGCCAGAGGAATCTCATTCAAAAGACACCTTTGACTTCTTCACAACTGGCAAATACACTAGGAAGTCCACAACACTCTCAATAGCAGATTTTGGAAGCTTTACATTCCGTACTGAAGTTCTGCTGATCTCACGCTAGTGCGGAGACACTTCCTTCGACCACAGGTCCCTCTCTCAGCCCTGCACCCTGGGTCTGTTTTCCATGACTACAGTAGAAAAGGGTATCTCAAAAAGCAGAGTAGTAGAAGTAAAAACAAGCACACGAGGAGTACAACACAGGAGCAGGCAAATAGCCCACATCCAAGCGTGTGTAAACAGTCAATGGCAACAATAGAAGTGGAGGAGAGAAATCTGACAATTCCCTTTATAGCTCCTATCACCCCAGCGCGTGGGAGCATCGCAGCCTTTTAAAGGCATTCATCCCAGTCAGCCAACTCTCCGTTATCATCCCTGGATGGAAAGGTCCACGGAAGCGCAGTTTCTTATCTCGGCAGCAAAGATAACTGGGGCGATGGAATAAAGCAGGTTGAAAATTAAGGCCTCGTTTACCTGAAGAACAGAGGCCACTCTGCCAATCCCCGCTGCCTTACGGTGGCACATAACGTGGTAATTAAAAAATATTTCGGTGTCCTTTAGAGTGTTTTTAACATGTCACTGAAGAAAGCACAACAGTGTAAAGCCTAGTGGATGGAAACTACCTGTTAGAGTGTCACCTGACAGGGAAAAGCATGCCACTGCCCGGGAACCGCAGGAGGAGGAACACCTCGCCGTGGTACGTACCATACCGCTCAGCAGCGCTGTTTTCATTTCGCCTGGAGCTTTTGAAATTAATTTCCATCATGGCAATAAACACCACTTAGATGACATAGACTGTTTATTTGCAATGTAACTGTTGTTACACAGTTGCACTGTCATTTCTGCTAATTATAGAGGACTCTGCAGTTCTCTCACTGCTACTGTACAAATCAGCAGTACGCATGATCTCTCATCGATCCCCACACTTCCCCCCCCTCAAATTACTAATAGAAATTAATATCTTATCCTTGAAAGAGCTTCTGCTCTTCTCTCTGGGCAAGGGACTTCTCTTGCGTTGCAAAGGACTCCAACACAGAGTCCCTTTTTGCATTATGGCCTCTATGGTTGTAGCAGAGAAGCACATCTGGCCCTCATTAGAAATGTAATAAGGTACTGGTGAATGTGTTTTCCCCTAAAACATGCATAAAATTCACACTAAATAATGAAATTGCCTTTTAAAAAGGGGCTAGGTCATCCAGTCATTCTGAAAACCTGTCTAAAAACATAAAAAAGCTTCCTGTAGCATTCTTGAGTCCTATTACAATCACCAGAATTTTTCCTAAACACCCTCAAAACTGCACTGCCATGCTCCTAAGAAAGCAACAATTAGTACTAGTCTCTTCCTTTTTTTTTTTTAAAGCTTCAGAGCTTGAAAACTACTTTGGCTAGAAGCTTTCTCCTGTCAAAAATAAAGTCAATAGTTTCAGAGACCCCCCCTTAAGGCCTGGTAACTGAGAAAGCAGCAGATTTATGAAAGTACATATGCCAGCAGAAAAGCCTAACAACCCCAATAATTCTAGTATCTCTGCTATATTTAAAGATTAATGCTTTACATAATTCAATATATGGCAGTTTAGAATTTCAGCAATAGATTCTCGCTGCTAAAATTACATGACAAAACTAGTGCAAAGCAGTTATCATCATGATCTTACAATTTCATGTCTTATGACTAGCAAAAGCTAGAAATACATGGGTTGGGTGGTCCAAGGCCTTTCAGGGTTTGCAGGGGTGGGGGCTGAGAGTTGGTTTTGGTGGTTTTAATTTTTTATATTTGATCTTTGGATTTTTTTTTCTTCTTTTTTAAAAAGGATATGGTTTTAAACCTACATTTAGGAAGAAAGAGAAGTTGTCTCCTGTATCTTCACATTCGATGGCTCTCTGAGATGATGCTGTAGAAGCCTCTAGTTAATTGCTCAGAGTAATCTCAATTCTTGAGGGCATCTTACAACTGTAAGGCCACTCTAACCACACAAGCACACTTGACTAGCAAACACGAGGTTAGCTATCAAAATATATATACAATAATAGAGAAACCTCGTGCCTCATACGTACACCTCAGTATTACAACCTGACTTTGCTACATACTACTGTCTGGCACTGAAAATACATATGGAATAAAGACAATTCATTCTTACTGGCAACACAAAATACTCTTGAGAGCCTACAAAGCCCAGGTGAGCACTGGAAACACAGCCTAACTGAGGCTGTTAAAGGATGCAGAACAGTTACAGTTTCTGGAGAGCAACATACATCCACCTTCTCTTTAGTAGGGAATTTGAAACAAGTTCAGGCAAAAAACCTATTACCGTGTCTCGTCTTGCCTGTCTAAGGCCTCCCAGGTACGCTGCTCTACCTGTATATTAAGCAATCACCAGGTAAAAGGGAGTTTTCTTTGTACTTAATGAGCAACACTTATCCTATGGTGTTCAAATTTGCTTTTTCTATAGTTTGTCCCTCATGGGGACAAGGTCAATGACAAGGAGGAGCCAAAAATAGCTGTTCCTCTTCCACAGAAAACAAATGGCTATTAAAGGCACCGAGTTGTCCACCCACATTTCAGGTAGTTTGAAAAGATTTAGAGTATTACTCGATGCTGATCTTGTCAAACCTCTTTGGAACAGCAGCTGTCTGTCTCAGGGACCAGAGCTCCAGGAGTGCAGAGTACCCGGAATTCCAGGTTACGCCTGGGGGTCTGGAGGGACTAGGCACATTCAGTACAAAACCACCAGGGAATCCTTTTCCCATTTCTGCCTTTTGCTGGCTCATTTTGCTTTACAAGTTGCATTTCCTCCTAGTCATTAGGACAAGCCTGCCTCTCCTCAACATACCCACCCCTCCTGGCCTCAAAGCTCTGATTCATTTCAATTGCCTCTTCCTCCCCACACCCAGCTCCTGGGCTGTGATCTGACTTCACCCCCTGCACGCTGCCTTATCAGCTCTCTGCTGAGCACTGAAGAGTTAACCCCCTCTTGGAAATACAGGCTAGAGAGGCTAGTCACGCAACCATCAAAGAAACATGAGACAGATCCAAGGACAAGCAGAACTAAGGCTGAAGATTGCTCTTAGTCAGCAGAGTTGTAAGTTACCACTGAAAATGAACAAAATTCAAACCTGCCTCCAACGCACTGTCCCTTCACTACAATCAGGAAAAAACAAAAACACAAAGCAAACCAACCAAAAACCCAGCCAAAAACCAAAATCCTGAAGCACTGTACGAAGGGATAGAATCTGAACTTCCCAACAGAGACAGATTTAAAAAAACAGCATGTTTTGTTTGGAGTAGTTACTCAGAACTGAGAAAATTCTGTGGAAATCACTGCAAAGCAGGAAATGAGCATTTTCTGGTTCAATTTATTACCAACGCTATAATGACACCAACAAGAGTCTTGCTAGAAAATAACTTCAGCAGAGCAGACTGCAAGTGAAGCATCCCTGTTCTGTTTCAAGCTCTAGACCCATTTTGTTTGACACAGGAAAGGCTCTACTGAGCATCTTTATTTCCCAATGACTTCAAATGCTTACAGTCTTTCTCCTCTGTGCTTTTGCTTTTTCATGTCCAGAATGGAGACAGCTCTCTTATTATTTTGTTTCAGAGCCCTGTTAGCAGCTCTAGTAGTTATAAAACACTGAGTTCACCAAATGAAACATATACACATGCTAAAAGTAATTGCGTGATCTTCCTGTAACTCTCCCTATATGTGTTTTTTTACTCCTTCCCCTGGCAGCCAAAATATGAGGAATATGAGTGTGGTCCACCAAGAAAACAGGAAGAATTCAGTTCAGCACATCCTGCATCCATTGCACACAAAGGCTGAGGAGTCATCGTCTGTCATAAAAGTGAGTGTTGAAAAGAAAAAAAAAAAGTTTTAAATCCCTGCCTGCAATTTGGTTCAGTTTAAATTATTTCTGAGGCAAAAATCCCAGCTCTTCACAAACAATTTGCTTTACAATGATTATCCAGCCTTAGCAGGAATGGCATAATGATCTCAAGAAAAGGGACCACTTTGTCAGAGGCAAGGAAATTACCCCGACTTTACCTTCGGTTTACCATCACCTTTAACAAGGTGCTTCTTGCTCAAATCAAGGATTCAGCACTATGCTGCTTTATGGAGCAGAAAATAAAGAAGTGTCTAGGGATGAAATATTCTTCACACAAGTGAAACTGAGAAAAGAAACGGAAAGCCAGTTGTAATAATCTAAGGTGTTACTATTAATCATTTGCACAGCAGCACTGTTTGAAATACATCATTTAATGGGGCTTTCCTTTAAACAATAAATTATTTCCAAGACTAGGAAAGACATTGCAGGCAAGATGATGGCTTGCCTTCCTGAGCTCTGGCAGGACTACTCCTACAATGAAATCTTTCAGCCTTATCCTTCAGGGCACATCTCAAGCCACAGAAGCTTTAAAAAAAAAAAAAAAAAAAAAAGGCCATTCCTGCAACCAGAATTAGGCTGTAAAGGACCCAAGAGTATTTCCCTCTCACATCCTATTGCAAGGCCTGTCCTGAAATGGAAATCAAGTATCCTTTATAGAGCTGCTCCATCTCTCCCCAGAGGGTGACATAATCAAACAGGATAGATAAGGTCCAACAAAGCCTCTCACTTTGTAAAAGCAGACTTCTTCCACAAGCTCCTGAGGATGGCAGGGATGTATTCCCTGCCCGGCAGTGACACAGTGCTCATTTTAACAAGTTCACAGCACGTACTGGAGGCCCAAATCTAACTTTCCAACACTTATAACTTCACTCAGTTTTGAAGAGCACAGAAAAATTGTTTTTTCATCACAGTTAGCTCTTCTCCTACCCTGTCCCAATCCTCATCTATTTCTACCCTTGTGAAGCAACCTCACACGTCGTGCTTCCCATTACAGGCAGAAAGAGCAATACCTAAACACAAAACAGTGCAAAAAACCCCATTCCCAGCCCTGCCAGAGTCATGCCATGTCCTTCTACCTTCTTAATTAATGAAATCAAAATCTGAAAAAAGGGAATACAGATGCAAGCTTTTAGAAGTGCCAACACCATCTCCAAAAGCACGTCATAGCAGGGTACCCTTTCAGGCACACATAGATACTTTCTTCTCTACAATCTGTATCTGCAGAAAACAAGGCATTTTTCTGCCATCTGTAGCTTGTTCACTTCTTCCCCACCACTTTAGATTTAGAGGGAAGCACCATTCACAACATCAATGATTTTCCCTCTTACTGCACAGCTGAGGTACACTATTTTTTTTGTCCTTTGGTCTGGCCAAAAAGCCCTTCACCCACCTCTAACTTTTCTGGCAAATAAAAACCTCTCGTGTTCTCATCTCTCCCACTAAAATAAAAACAAACAAAAAAATCCATTGTCACACAGTTACTCCTTCCTCCAACTATCTTCTAAACATCCACCACTCATCAACATTTTCACAAAAGCTTTTCATCTCACATTTCACTTGTTGTTGCAAACCCCTCCCCTCTGCCTTTCCTGCCATGTCTCATTCCTTCCCTTCAGCACTTCTGAAGACCCGGCATTACTAAAAACTTCACAGCTGTGACATTTACACTCTCTGCCACTATTTACTGACAGTAAATAATCTGTTTACTAGCTTCTGGAACCATTTCCATTACATGACATCCACAACGGTAAAGCTTCGGGTGAAGTTTCTGCAGAAAAGACTCCGTGCTCTGGAACTTTCTACTTAACACAAACACTCCCACTGAAGCAGTAATTATAATTCTCTCTTGATGTTTCACCAAGAACTTGAGATGACAAGTACTCTCTCCAAGAGCTCAAAGAATTCGATCTCTAATTCAGCATAACAGAAGTCATGCCAGGATATATGTGGGGGGAAAAAAGTCCGACCACCCAACAAAAGTTTGTGAGTTTAACAACTAGAGGCCATGAACCAACCAAGTACAGAACTGGGCTCATCATATTTATCAAGTTCGAAGCATTACCTAAAGCCAGGCATGGCACAAGATGACATTCTGCAGTCTTTCCTATAAAACCCTCCCTTCCTAACTCAATCCTGATTTATGACAGGGACTGCAATTCCGGCAAAGCTTTGAAGTGTGCCAGAGGTGCTTTATTCTAATGAAAGGTAAAAGAAAAAAGCAAAGGCAAAACATTCACCATTTATCCTCTTAAGAAAGAGAGGGTTAAACCCCTTTATTTTCAGCCTAACAGGATAGAACAGGCAAATGCACCTCTACGGATTAAAAAAAAATATCTAGAAGAGGGGGAGAAAATTGCCCACTGACTTTTCTCAGCGAGGTCCAAAGTCAGAAAAGTCATTCAGGACTCCACTTCAGACACAATCACGATGGCAACGCCACCTTGACAAGCTGCACAAAGGAGCTGATTCGGGGTGAGGGAAAAAAGAACCATCTGAAAAAGATGCAGTCTAATTTACTGATCTCCAAAGTTCCAGTCTGTCACTCTTCCTGCTCTAAATATAATCAGCAAAATCTGATTTAAATCATTTGTAAATAAAAGTGGAAGCCCTTCCCCATCTGTGGCTTAATTGGTGACTCATTTCACAGCATTGCTAAAGGATTTGTGCTCTCTTCCCTTCTTCCTCCCGCTAAATTCATCACCACATTCTGCTGCTTTGCCATTAAGCTTTCCCAGGCAAGCAGTGTCTCTGCCTCATCTGTTGCCATGGCAGCCACAAGTAACAGAATGCCGCCTTAACAAAAGATTACTTCCCCCCCCCCCTTTAATTTATTTATATGCAAGTAACCCACTGCGAGTTGACAATAGCAATGACTTCACATTCACACTACAGCAAAGGGGGTTTTTTAATTCGTTTTTTCCATACATGTGCTACAAAAAAAAAAAATTAAAATTCCTCTGGAGAGGGGAAAAAAAATCCTGAACTTCTCAGGATTAAGAAAATGCAGTAGCAGATCTGGATAGGATGCTGATTTGCTGATTTGGAATTAAAGGGGGGGGGGGGCAAGAGGCTTAACACATACACTGCTTGAGTACTGCTCTCCAGAAAGCTTTTCACTTTTTTCATCAGAGCTATTCGAACCAGCGAGAGGCTAAACTGAGAAAAGTACCTAATTCCAAGCATTTACATTTAATAAAATAAAAATAAAGAAAACTGAGAAAAAAGGAAAGCAAGCTAACTAGAAAAAGACTCTTAAATAAAAACAAAGCCTTTTGAAACATACCTGTTTCTGAAATGTTGGTTGAATTCAGCTGCTGAATTCCTCTAAGAACTACTTGTGTAAAATAAACTTCCTTAGAGATTCTGAGAGACACTTGTAATAAATTACATCCTGCATTTGGTGCCTCTTGTCTTATCAAAGAACAGCAAGACCACGTGGCGGGGCCCAAGCCCGCTGCACCTGAGCAGGACTGCCCCTGAGCTGGTGGCCAGGTCCAACCAAGAAAGAGTCCGGCTCATAAGGAGGGACCATGCTGTTGAGACAGGTCTGAGATCAAGCTGGGAAGTCAATCCATGGGTCAGGTCCAGTCAACACCAGGCAGGTCCACAGCAACTGGAGAAGGCTAAGGCCACACCAGGAAGGCAGTTTATGAGTTGAGGTCCAGATGAAGGGACTTTTGGGACATACACAGGCATGGATGTGGGACAGCAGAAGATCACCACTTCTCCAGCACAGCCCAGTTAAAGACTGAGAAGGTCTAAGGGTTGGACTTCCTGAGCCCATGTGGGTGGAAGCCCCAGGTGAGGCTCGTTGGGGCCATTAAGGTTTATTAGTGCCATCAGGGCTCTGATTGGTGTTTGAACAGGTGTATCATCTTCTGAGGCCAAAAACACTCAACTTTTAAAAAATGCTGTTTCCATCCTTCCCATCCCCATTACGCTTACTTAAACAGACTTTGCCCAGCAGCACCTGCCACTTAATAAACCAAATTTCACCTCTCTCACACTAATCTGCAAAGATGGATATGTATTTTAACCTCAGTAAATTCAGCTAGTCAACAGCTGTCTTCATTTTGCCACATCCATGCTGAGCTAGATAGAGAATTTCGATCAGAGTTATGGTCAGCATATATTCCAGGTGACTTCCAACTCATCACCTCCCAGGTCTGAGAGACATGGTATCTCACAAACAGTTCTTGAAGCACCTGCAGTGTTTTCCAAAGCTTGGAATTTAATGTCAAAATAAGAAATCCTAGTACTTTGAAGGCATGACAGCCACTTAAGATGGAACCTCTCTTCAGTAGAAAGATCTTATGCTGTCATTAACTTGGGCATTTTTAGAACTCGAAATATTAAACTATTTATAAATTGTTTAATCAGAGCAGAACATTTAACAATTCTTTATGCAAATGTGCTCACAACACATGGTTTGTCATCCTTCGTAGATTACTATACACGCGTAAACGTATCCATACAGTCCTATGCTATGCTGACACAATTTTTCCAAAACCACTAAGGACTAAATCCTCAACTGGTTGTAGCTCCAGTAAAAATCCATAAAGATGCAACAGTTTAAGGTGACTGGCCTTTGAAGTTCGCTGGTTCGATCATCTTTATAGACTGGGAGGAGGACCAGACCATCAGACACAGTCAGTTTACGTTAAATAATAACCTAGCTATGATTTTTCAACTGATGCCTCAGAGAGAGATGGTGCCTCCAGTATAGTGACTGGGAGGTGGTAATTCACAGGGCTACTATTTGAAAGCATCTGTTTCCTTCAGCTGTCCTTTCTACTCCGCTGTTATCCCTTGTCAGTTGAGGAAGATGAGACAGCAACACCCTCAGCTAAATTCCATGTCATCCCTCCATCCCTATTACCACCTGCATCCCACATCCCACTCTTACTATGCTGCCCTTTAGTGGGAAGATGGAACTTAGTCACTGGGAAGCAATAAAGTAAGAAAAATGAAGCTAACCTTTCAATTACAGAATAAAACAGTCAACCCAGGTTCTAGCTAAAAACTATACGCAAGTAACACCTGGATCTTTATGATATGTGCTGGCATCCTTGCAGCCTGGCTCTACAGAGTTCCTCCTGCAAACACAGAATTGCAGCTGCTAGAAAGCTGGGAACAAACTGCATCAGCATGGTGAATACGTAACACTTCTTGAAACATGGTACAATAAATGCGGTTTATTCTCAATGCAATTTACATATCTCCTACTGTATCACCATACTGCTTCCCAAAGCCACAGTAATGACACAAAGCTAAGGAAATAACAAGGAAAACTTCATTTGAATTCAAAGAAGTGGCACAAAATCAAGTGCTGAGACATCGCATGATACTGCCAACATATTTTTACCGATGTACTTAGCACCGATTATCAAAAAGAGCAGTACCTTCAGCTTTCAGTTAAGAACAGCATCTTCAACACTACCAATTATATGCAAAAAGCCATGTGCAAGAGTGATTTTGAAATGCTCAGTTTTCAGAATCTGAGCATTATATTTCTATCTTTAGATCTTTCAAGAATCTTACAGACTTTACACAACTGCACTTTACAATTCCTTTCCTAGTTTGGGGTAGGTTTTTTGGCAGGTAGGTTTGGTAGGTAACAGATGAAAATATCAACTCACAGAAGAGCTGCCCAAAATCACGCAGCAATTCAACAGTAAGTTCAGGATTATAAACCATATCTGACTTCCAGCTCTCAGTTTCCATCAAAGTTATCCATTTTTGAGACTAACTCATTGGTATATTTTGTAGATTAAATTTTTGATGCACAAAGCACTGATGTTTGTTTCTGTGCTTTAAAATCAGATGGTCTTAGTGAAAGGAATACACATCTTACATAAAAAAGTGCCTTGGGCCATTACCCTTTATAAGTATTTACTAAAATTTAACCGCATGTTCAGGACTGTACCATCCACGAAGCACCGGGATTCTGTCAAAGACCTTAATTTAAATGAAAGGGGAAAGACAAGCCACACTGGACATGAACTTTTCTACCCTGACCCCCACCCCAAATTTCTGACTGTCCTACCTTTTCTATTTATTTTTCCAGCCATCACAAGGTGGCTACTTCTAGGGGTCTGACTCAAGGGAAGGCTATGGTTTGAGACTTCACTAGGGAGAACCTTTGTATGAAAGATGGGAACATGCTCCAATTCCTGTTCCAGCACTGAAGTCATAACTGCGAAGTTTTATATATTTTTTTGCATGCATTTTGCAAGAGAACAAGTTAAAACATAGACTAAAAGTCAGAATTTCAAATACTAGAAAATAAACAATTTAAAAACAATTACAACAAAAAGACTGGGGGAAAAAAATTAGATACATGCATCTTCTGCAGCTTAACCAAGACAGATTTCTAGTTGTTCTTGTTAAGTCATATTGAAAATTTGAAGCTACATCACCCTGTTAAGAAGCATTCAAATGATTTAAATGTCTTACAATTAAGTAGCGTTTCCTTGAGCTTTTTACACAGATATGAAAGACTAGCATTTACACCAAAGAAGGAGCTGAGAAAGACTATCAACTATTTTATGGTGGGGAGCAATTCTCTAACCTTTCTTTGGCAAAACTCCACTGAAACAGGTCTATGCAATCTGGGGTACTTGACTGCAGTTAGATATCTATGTTTTAGATATAAGTCAATGCCAAGATAAATTAACTCCTGGGCAGCACTTGGCAGACAAGGCCTCAAAACAAGGATGATGCTGTAAAGTTGAATAAATTTTAAATATCAATCTGGGAATAAAGAGAGGACTGATTTGCCAGCCCAGAAATTTATTTTTGAGGAGGGAAATGCCTATCCTTTGTTTATACTTCCCTTTGGAACAGTCTGCAGCTACTAGTCTCTCCATTATTTAATTCTAAGTATCAAACACACAACATATGAATTAAAAACACTCCCCAAAGAAAATTGGTCTTACTTCTTGTTGCATATCTTCTGACCAACCAATTGCTTTAACAGCTCAATTAAAGAAAGCCTCTGAAAGGCAAAATAAATTCGGCATGATTAGTTTGCTAATAATGACAATGCTGTAGCTTTTAAAAACAGGAAGTGTGCCGTACAGCAATCATAAAAGATGAGCTGCTCAGATTTTTATATTTGAGCTAAGGCAGAGAAACGTTTTATTTCCAAGCCTTCAGGCCCCATTTACCAGATACACTTGCTTTTATGAGCAGATGAGAGTCTGTGTAGTTCAATGCATTACTGATTCAGAGAAATCCAGAGAAAGGTTTTCATATACAGATGTGCACACACACACACGGAAAAGGCAGAGAAGCAGAATGTGTGAAGACCTTATTTATATCAAGTGCTGGAGAAAAGGAATTTCATGCAATAAACCAAAAAGGATCGCAAGTCCCAGAATAAATAAATATTTGCAGCTGGAATAAGCATGTGATCAAACTCACAATCCCCTCTTCGCCCACAAAGCAGAGTTTATTTTGATGTCACCAACAGCAGCTGGATGAGAGTCAGGAAAGAGAGGAAATGTACAGATTTTGTTTTTCCAAGCAATAATTTGAAATAATTTTCTATTAGTTCTGTGTGCCCAGTGTTTCTTTGTGGTCTTTGAAATAAAGTTCAGTGAAAGGAGAATAGAATGCTAAGTTTTATAACAATATTGAGAATACTCTACTCAATGTATATTCATCTTTTTTTTTTCTGTAATCGAGGCCATTACTTATGGCTCTGACATATCATCACATGCCACCACTGTTTTGGTCTAACATCCCCATTGCAACTTTTATGAAACACAGGTCACAATTTCAACGTGCTAAACAGAGATATGTCTCCAAAGTTAATCATAAAACCAGTTCATATTTCTACTGTATTTGCTTCAGGGCACAAATTATTCTGCCTTACCAGAAGTGTTTTAATACCATGATCTATTCAGCGTGAATATAGAGTGAAAAATCCTGAATCAGCAAAAACACTTAAATAAAATTGACTATTAGAAACTTACTTCCAATGCATGCAAACACGTATTTGAGTAATTTAATGATATGGTAACTTCAGTGAAACCTAAAGACACACCAGCCTTCAGGATCTAGCACTAAGAGCAAGTACCTTATCCTGGCTCTCCTACCCACTTCCATTTGTGCTTGCCAAATGCATGGGGCCAATTCAAACCAGCAATACACATAATGTAGGGCTGTTCTCAAAGGAATTCAAAGAGACAAGTATGCTCTTTTGCAATTCAATAAACCACTTTTTCTCACGCTCAAGGGGTGACCTCCTCTTAAATAGCAAGTCACAGAAGAGAAGGTACAGCCAAAATCCAGGGTTTTGTCAGATAAAATAATGTACATTTAAAGAGGCACAGCCAAGCAATCTAAGCTTCAAAATTTTGTTCATATAAAAGAAAAGAAAAAGAAAGAAAAAAAGGAACTAGTGCTGCGGCCTAAACTTGGGCGCAGTTGAAGAACAAGGAGGGACCAGTGTCTGAGGCTCAATCAGCAGAAACTCAAAACAGATTTCCAACATCTATTGAGTAATGCACTCACATGCACAATGCACAGCCACAAAGCAGAGTGGTGGCCATATGTACTCCCAGTTGCCTACCAGATGCGTTCTTGAATAGCTGGAGTGGGGTCTCAGATTAAATGTACCCAGATCTAACACTGATTACACGGGATTTTATAAAAGATCATCCTGCCTGCTTGTAAAATGTATGTAATTATATTTGTCACCTACACAAACAGCTTTGTGGTCCACGTCTGAGCAGCACAACACAAGATTCAAGCATTGTCCACTACAGGGGTCATACCACGAGCCAACAGAGATGACAGCTTTACTGGAGAGGAAAAAAATGAGCTTTCACCTGGTTAGAAAGGAGAAAGTCTGAAAGAGAGAATAAATTCCAAGAACATGGGTGGCAAGAGAGCATAACCTTAAGTGCCTGCTACTGCAAAAAATGGCAAGAGAAAGTTATCCTCAATTTGCAGGCAGAGCAAGGCCACAGAAAGTAGCAGAAGGTCAGCACAGCGGAGTCACTCAAACACACCATGTTTCTAAGCTAAACTATCTCTTAACTTCCCACGCTGGGGATGGATGTTCTGAGACATGCTTGCCTGCTCAGATCATTTCCCAATTTTTTCCCCTATATGTTTAACTTGTTGAACTACATAGAAATGACTTTACCTACAGAGAGAGATGGGGAAGAATTACCAGGTTTCTTTATTAGAAGAAAAAAAAAATCTTAAAAGGCTAACAAAGCAATAATCAAGCTGCAAAACAAGTATGGAGGAAGTGCCCCTTTACTCTAAAAGTAGAGAGGAACGGGGTAGAATTCAAAAAATCCAGTAATATTCTGTTTTGCATCTAATTTCATCTCAGCATGTGCTTTAAGTTAGACACATAAGTTCCCTTGACATCAATGGGCCTGCCTGTGCTGACAGTTCAGCAACAGTTGGAACACTGTCCTAAATCAAGTGCATCTGCAACTTCAATGAATTGTGTTTATGACGCAAATTGTTGCTGAAATGTTTGGTTTTCTGCACCTCCAGAAGTGTGAAGGCTTGTAAATATAACTATAGCAAAACCTTCTACACTTTAGAGCGTTCCCTTTCCCATGTAGTCATTGTGGCTCAGCAGAATGTATCCTCACGTCTGGCAACCGCAGGTCTCTGAGCCTGTCAGCACATCCTGGGGCTGGCTGCTCTTCCACTGCAGATAAACTACACAAAGGCTTTTTAAAAATGTATTTTAAAACCAAGATGCTCAAATGAGCTGACTTAGACACAGAAAACCTGTTTATTAGCAAAGAAAAGAAAACAGAGCAACAATAAAAATCTCTTTAAACAAAACCATGTCAAGAAGGATACTGCTGTAAAGTCCCGTAAAGTTGGACTCAAATGCAAGATTTCGATGACAGGTATTATCTTATTTAACAGCGCTTCAGAAAAAAGTATGTTATTTCCCCCCCAAAGCTGCATTTTAAAGTTAGTAAATGTACAAATTATGTGAAAGAGCTCCATTAAAGCATTCACAATGATCATTAATGAAGGCTGACAGAATTATAACTAACCTGGCACGAAATACAAGTGAATCACAAATAGCTTTACTATAAGCACACATGCTGGTTTCAAGAGGCTACATATTGCTCAAACATCCTCAGTCACAAAATGATTCATTCAACCTGTGCATTAAAAAAAAAATAAAAATCCTTCTTCAGTTGAGGTTAATCATCTCAAATAATATTCTACAACATGTAGGAGAGTCCTCCTGCTACCATTACACAGGAGCCAGAAAAACTATCCATTCCATAACTATTCAACTATTCACAACTGCCTGATCTCTTTCCCTCTTTTTTTAGCAGAAAATATCTTATTTAGGACGTTTCAACTCCAAACGAAGGCACCGTGTTTCTAAAGCCACAGGTTAGCTGGTAGTTCCTTGAAGCTTTCAAGAAAGTAACAAAAAGGAAAAACAGCAACCAAAAAACTGCATTAACATCAGAGGCACAGAAAATTAATTCATTTGTTTTTATAACTACCTTGAGCCAGGGAGTTTCTCCACCACATCATTTCAAGCCCTGTCACGTTCATTACCTTAAGTTCTGCAAACCTCTCATCGCAAGCCATATAATGAATGCTTTTGCCTCAAACAAAGGAAAAAACAAATTAAAAAGCAGTGTGCAAGAGTGGTGCTTTACCTGTTCTAAAAAGAGACACAACCAACCATCATCAACACCCATGAAAAAAGAAAATTTCTTTTTAAGAATTATCTCCAAAAGCTAGATAACTCCCCCCAGGGGAAACGTATAAATAAATGAAAAGTATTTGCAGCGTCTTGGTTAACATACCAAATATTTCAGGTGTCAGCAAATCTCCACTTATGTTGGAGTGTTTTTCACTGAGACTACAGGGATTGGAATTCCCTCTAAAAGTTTTCCCGTGTTGACCTCTGTCACAGCCCTCGGGAAACCTCATAACCACGACACTGTTGGTTCTGCAAGATGCTACCTGCTTATTCCTAAACACTGAATGCTGACTTTCAAATCCATTTTAAGCCAGCAGGAGCTCAGGTCGCACAGCTGCATGAAGATACACCCAGAAGTTAAATGCAATCCCCACTGCGGATAATACTCGTGCTTCTGGTATTACTGGTGGTGCAGTTCCCAAGGTTACAGCAGTCGCTGTGACTCCATCCCCGGCCTTCTCACACTGCTCTGGTTGTATTCCCGACCTACAGCACTTTGGCAGAATTGGGTTACGGAGTGACAACAAGTGCAAGAGACTGGCAGACCTTAGGGGACAGCAAGAGGCAGTGAGAAGATGATAATCTCTCGCTGCAGCTGAAAAAGCGTGAGGGATCATAGCTTAATACAATGGGCAGACACTACCAGAGAGGAGGAGTTTGTTACAGACGATGGAGCTGAGTATCGGCTACCCCAGAGCACAATTGCAATTGTGTATTGTAGCAAACCCATTCCAGGAAAGAGTTAAAAATTCCCTCTGCTGGAAAAAAGCCACATGAGTCAAATAATCAACGTGTCTGTCAAAACCTAAAAGGCAAGAGAAGGTCTCATAATCCTCAGTTGCTTTTAAATTGTACTTGTGTGGAGTGTATCAGTGCGATTATATTAAGTACTGAATTGACAATGGGCTTTTAAAAAAAGAGAAAGAACAGAAAAACTACTAATCATCTACACAGATTTCAAAAATAAGTCTACCCAGAGGAAATAAGAAAAACCAAACCAGTTTCCACAGATGCAGAAGAAATGAAACAGATGGTAACTCTTACAGAAGTGTATATTCATGCTGAACAAACACAAATATGTTTTTGGTCAATAACATTTCAACTGTCAGAAACAGAATGGATAAAAATGACTTACTCAAAGATTCAACCCTCTCCCTTATCCCTGTGTAACTCAGAAATATTGTTGACAAAATTAAGATTACAGATATCCTCTACTGGCAAACCACGTTTAAAGTCAAATGCCACTCACCTTGGCAGGTGACCACTCAGTAACTGATGTTCTTTAACGCATTTTGTACTGAAAATACTGGATTCTACACCAAAGACCAGGACCAGGCTTCATGTGCCAGGACTGCTGCATCCAAAGTACACGCTCCCATTTCGCTCACCAATTCTCCAAAGGACTACAGCAACAAGACCACTCAACAGCAGTTTAACGAAAAAAGAGCTCCAGAGATTTCCACAAGAAAAAGCAGCAAAACTAAACAGTTGTTTGAATTTTACAACTGGATGAAGGAAGGGGAGAAAAAAAATAAACTCTGCAGTTGGGTCAGATGAAGCTCAAATACATTGACTTACATGAAGTCTCTCTCCCCCTTGGCATGTCACCTTTCTGCTGACCCTTCTGCTTTATGAGTGACACCTTAAAGTGGCTTGTGCATTGGTTTGAAGACAGTCGGAACCTCGATGGAATCACCTGTTTATGAACACACACTCGCTATTGAATCCATGGGCTTTTAGGCCCTTGCAGACCTGGACTGCTGACCCCAAGAGAAAGCACCCTGTGTGGGGAACTCACTGCAGAGGGTTAGCACATTCCAAGCGACATCTACATCACAAAGAAGTTGTCTCAAACTTTCAACAGACCTTATGGCCACTGGCAGATGGCTAAGATTGGCTTCCTGAACGACCCCTCTTTTAGAGCAGTTGAGCTGTGATCACAAGGCACTTAGATGAAGTCTCTCTCCCACTTGGCATGTTGTTTTCCACCTCCACTAAACTCAAGATCCTGTAAAGAACATCTTTTATCCTATCACATATAGGAAAAGGAAGAGCCTACTGGATTGATGATTTCGTGATAGTCCTCCAGGCAGTAAATACTTTGATACCATAGACAATTTATTTTACTACGGCATCAGGTTTTTAATCACATAACATTCTATGTGCATGGTTACACACAGTAAAATTTACTTCAAAATGCTAATAACTCTCCTGAATATGATCAAAGAGGTGTCAGTTGGCAATTTTAGGATAGCACAAAGTTCTAATGGGAGAGACCAGGAAACTAGTAAGTTAAAAAGCATGTTGTTTTATGTCTTCCCCAGAAGGCACATAGTTTTGTTTACATTTTAAGCTTATTTAAATGTATGGCTTCTGTAAGCAAAATTAGCACTCATTTTAACACTTTCACAAGGATATTTTATATAGTTAAGAAAGCCTCTTAAAATCTTCCTCTACGTTTTAAGCATTAGACTAGGCACCTAGATGGCTTCCCTAGCTTACACTTCTACCACACTTACTCAACCACTTCTCCATGCTCTAAAAACTAATTTTAAGAAACAACTTTATCTATGACAAATCCATGCAGATTTTTCAGTTTTGACTCTCCTAATCTTTGCAAAGCTTCATGTAAGTAGAGAATATTTTTCTCTGTTGAGCCTCACACCATGAGCTAAAAAAGCTAAGTAAAAACTCCTCTCCTTTACAGGCTTCTTACTATTTGCATTAAATACACTACAAGTACCAGTATGTAGCATCCTGGAATGATGCTATCTAGCCACACATCTGGAATAGAATGGAAACACAGGAAATCTGTGGAGGCTGCACCTTCACTTATTCACCTCAAATTTTTCTACCAGCTATGCATTTAAGTAACAAGTGTAGTAGCCTATATAAGTTTATTGCTTAAAACTTTTAACATTTCCTTTGTGAATTGGGGGGGGGGGGAGGGAAGAAGGAAAATAAAAAGGCAATATAGCAGAAGGGAGGAGAAACATTTGTCACTTTCTGTCTGTATGAACATTCACAAGGTGACTGATAACTCAGAGAGAAGCGGGACACATAACAAGAAATTCTGACACAGCGTGTTAATGGAGATGTATATCCACATTTCAATCAGACTGTTCCCAATGAGACCAGAGAAGACAAAGGCAGAATCAGAGTAGAAGAAAAATTCTCAAACTGTTTGTATACATTCCCAATTTTTCTTCATGTAAAGTCACAGCATCTGGTAGAGAAATGAGACTAACATAAGCTAGAAAGATGCAAGCAAGCTTAGAAAAAACAAGCCATTCTACATCCCCTCCTGTATATTTTAAGTCCTTTTTTTTGTTCCTCTTTTATACAAATCTACACAAGCACGTTTCACTTCATTTTTTAAAAATTTGCAGCTAGGCATATGCTTAAGAGAAATACTTACATTGAAAAAAGCAGTAATATAAAATCCAAATAAATAGTATCCTCATTGCAATCCCTACATAGGTCCAGCTGGAAGACATCAAACCCAACAGCAACTTCCATTGTGTCAGGAGTCACGCCTGGAAAAGCCCACTGAATTTTTATTCCCTCCAAAGCCTTTTCACTTCAACATAATCTCCCAGCGCTGAAAGGCACAATGTATCCTCCCAGAAACTCTACTATCTTAAAGTTACTTTTGCCCAGGTTTTGAGATAAGTTTGTTATTTTTCCCCACCCTCTTCTACCACAGACCAGATTTTCAACAAAACAACGCCACTTCTGACAACGTTTCTTCATCCTCACCAATTACTCTGTTTCAGAAGTTTGTTATTCCTGGGATGACTTTTAAAGACTTTACTAGAGAGCAATTTTTCCAGCTTTATTATTTGGCCTAGCATGTATTTCCATCTCACAGGGCTTAAGAGAAATCTAACAACACCTTGAAGGTGTGCAGGTAAAAGTTAGGAGAGATTTGCAAGTGCTAGTTGCTACCGAGACTCTCAGCCCTTGAAATGCTAAAATCTATTTACAACATTAAAAAAAGAAGAAAACAAACAGTCACAAACAGATGGGACAAACAGAAGAAAAGGGAAGTGTAAATTGATTTGGCCAGGACAATGTTGGAAGATGTCTACAAGTACTTAATAGAGTTAAATGTTTAAAAAAGGAAAATTATTTCCCTGTAAGTTCAGACACCGAGGTGGTAAATAGCACCGTATGTCATACCATATGTCAGTCAGCAAACAACCTTACCAAATCATCTTTCAAAAAGCATTCTCTAAAGCTACATGTTATCCATATTTCCCCACACAACCAGGAACTATCTTACTTTAAGCAGTGATGCAAGAAAATTCACGCGCTGTTCAAATGTTAATCCTTTCAAACATCAGGCAAACCAGCCCACAATGCACAAGTTCAGTGGCTGTAGAAGGCGTCAGTGTATTCTGCAAAGAAATCGGTGCCATTGACACATGCAGAGCTAAGACCACACAGTTACTGAACCCACGTGCTGCCCCCACTTGAAAACAGAGATTTTTTTTTTTGTCACACTCTTAAATGACAAGGGCAACCTGAGTTCTTAGGAGTTATTGATTTGTTAGACTTGCTGAACTGAGATCTTCCAAACCAACTACAAAAATCCATATATCACTGTCATGTGTTTTACAAGCTCTGTTGTTCCAAAAAGAAGGGTTAGCCTTTGAACACCACGTAGATCCGTCAGATTTAGAATATGCAGCATTTGGGAAGAGAACCAGTTGCCTAAGATGATATTTTGGAACGTTAAATATAACAGCTAGCTCTTTCAGATGTCTCCTCCTTACACAGTCAGTCAAGCCCCTCATACAGCACCCGGTCCAGCAACTTGCTAGTGAATTTGAGGCAAGAAATAAAAGCCTTAAGAGCTAATACTTGAACTTATCTATACATTATGCATTAACGTTTCAAGTACCTCCATCTTAATTTCTGAAAGTCCTTGTAAGTAGCTAAACTATCAGTCATGTTCATAACACTAGTCAGGAATGACATTTTACTTCATTTTAAGAAGACACCATAGTCTCTCCACTCTCAAAGAAGTTTGCTATGACACAGCATGAAGAATGCCTTCCAGGAAGGGGAAAAGATGTCCTTTGTCAGGGTATGCAGGAGCACTACATGTGCATGCACACACCGAGGCCCAGAAATTAATTCCACGCACACAAAAAAACCACAAAAAACCACTGCTATGCGTTACTGTCATTTCTCTCTGAGGCTGCTACATTTGTAAAAATTGCTTTAAAAACTTGTAAAAGTTCATTCCCCCCCAATGTGATTTTTAACCAGGAGCATTTTTGCATTGTGTGCTTCGGAAAGGGATCAGATCTCTGCCTCTCCTAAACCTTAGCCCATCCAATTTCATACGTGGGTTACCAGAAAACAGGTGGTCCAGAATCATGTGGTTATTCAATTACCAGTACCTTTCTTTATTGTCACAGTAATGATTGAGAAACTGAGAAACTCCAATACACAAATGATTTTCTGACTTGCTTGTTGATGTCCAATTTATCACTGTGAACACTTGAATTGCTTCCAGAAATCCAGTAACACCTTTCATAGAAGGAAGACCTATAGAAGATTTTACGCTTCATGCATTATGATTATGGGGCTGCAGTCTCCTAACTTTGAAATTTTCTGCCCTCTAACAATCAAGATTTGCTGCTCTCGTGTATCAAAAAAAAGAGAGAACAGAAGACCTAAGCCCAAATAGGAAAGCTTGTTATTTGAAAAATCTGGCTGATAAAAATCTCTACAGTATTTAAAATATAAGACTAGACTTGATAGTTCAGAATTCCAGAACTCAAACAACTTTCCCTAAAAGGATATTCTATTCAAATTTTGTGTTCAAAATAAATCTCAGTATTCCTATTGTCCCTTGAGTCAGCCTAAGTCAGTGAATTTCTAACAAATTTAAAAAAGACATTTAAATCACTTCACAGATTCCTCCTCAAAATGCACGTACCAAATAATTTGAAACTCTTGAACCACAGCAGGGAACGCCAAAAAGACCTTCCCCCAAACGAAGCTGGAAGCATCACGCTGTCAGCAAGTTTTCCTGAGATGACAAGGTCACCAGGTTAAGTATAACAGGGTCTTCTGGCATTAGTTACAGGATTCTGCTGACTTTGCTCTTCATACTGAAGAATTCTTCAAACCTGTTTAACGGGTTGTCAACTTTCTATTTGGCAAGCTGATTCCACATTCATTCCTCATGCAAATTGGTGCAATCTCCAGCAGAAATTACAATGCCTTACGCCAAAGCTGGAGTTCATTATAAAAACTCCAGTCAGGGCCTACCCAGTATTTTGAAGCATCCCTGTTTATGAAAAACTATTTTGAGTTTATAAAGTGCATTAAAAACTTTGACCTTAGGTCTGTTATATCAGAATCTAACTGTAATATATCTATGCATTTCTCATGCTAGCTGGCACCTCGAGAGTCCCGTATCTTCAGCAGTAGCAAGCTCCCACAGTTTTATTTATTAATGAATATTCCCTCCTATTGTTTGTGAGAAAAATGGACGTTTAACAAAGTGTCACTGTTCTCCAGACTCTGGCCACATGGGGTTACTTAAAGAGATCACCACCTTTATATTATAATTCCTGCTGAACTGTTTCTCCAGATGAACAGTCCAGTTGTATTTTGCCCTTCTTATTTTATCTCCAAATGTAGGCTACAAGTTTTCAGACAGGAATGTACTCCCTAAATCTGTTTTAGAATGCAAGTCAACAGTAACCTGCAAAAAAACCTTGAAAATAAGCATCTACATTAATTCCTCTTCTTCTCTTTATTTTAAACCTTATAAAGGATTAGGAAGATTAGAGAAGGCAGACCAAGAGGCACTTATTATGTGTCCTATGGACTCTAAAGCCATATATCCTTTTATTTGCCACTCCTGTAACACAGAAGTTGTGACCCAGGTTTTCTGAAGTGCAGTTTTGCATATCTGCTCCCACAGGCTGCTCTCAGCGCGCACACACACACACACACCTTTAGCACTTTGTGCCTACAGGAATACTCAAAAGGGAAATTCCAACATGCATATGCATAAGTTAACACTCAGATGGAAATCCAAAGCTACACAAAGAATTCAGAACTACATTTCTTTATGTATTCAAATTTTTGGAAATTTTAACACATAAATCAGAGAAGTAACACAGCCTCAAGAACTAGCACCCAGCGCCAGGAATTTCTGCACAACTGTCCCAGAAGTCACTGACAATATGGCCCTTGGCAAATCCTCCAACACCTCCATGTTACGGGGTTCCTCGTCCAAAAGGGTAGGGACTATTTTTAATTCTCTCAAAGGACTATTATGAAGATTAATTAAGGTCTGAGCAGTGCTTTGAAGATCAAAACTGCTATGCTGTTATTTAGTATTAAAGAACAACAAAGTGCATTCTTGTTGTCTATAATTCCGACTTCATAGAGAAAACAGTGAAAAAGCACATGTGCTCAAGTGCATAAATTAATTCTCCTTGCCCCAACAAGCTGTGATTTGCATAACTGCATTTTTAGTCACCAAAACCCCATCAGTAGATCTACACTTATCCCTTTGAAATATTTTAAAGGCCTTAAGGAATATAACCAATATAGTTTCTCTTCTGATTCTTTTCCAGGATAAGCTGTTCCTATCAGATATTTCTGCCTCAGTTCAGCAATGCCTTTTATCCTATACGGAGCCCGAGGATTAGTCACATGCTAACATTAAACATATTCTAAAATGCTTTGCTAAATCAGAAACTCAATATCCATTTTGGATGTTTCCACCTAAAAAGAGGAGACAGGGTGGCAGCATGAGCTGGTGAGTAATTTTTGGGGGGTGAAAAAAAAAAATCTTTAAAAGTATCACAATTATTTTGGATCTCTGGTTTCTTGACAGGCTTTCGCCATAATAACTAATATACACAGCAAAGTATTTCACAAAAATTTCCACTACTGAAACGCGTAGAAATATTACAACGCATAGTGTATCGCCAATCCACTCCCTTCAAATACATACACACATGCAACTTCTGAATCATTTACTAGAAATGCTACCATATTTCAATTATACTTGTATTCTTAAAACGTGGAATTATCTCTATTTTGACGCATCTCGGTGAAAACATGGAAGTGAGTAGTATTAACACAAATTAAAAAATAAAAAATAAAAATCCAGAAAAACTATTCTCAAGTCTTTCCACCACAACCGTGTTTCACTGATCTTATTCAAGGAGCTACAGCAGGAGATTATCCCGAAGTTCTCCAGTATCCCACCACTGGGATGTAGCAGAGCACATATTTAAAGAAAACAAAAATACAAGCTGTCGGTCCTAGAGGGTAGAGAGCACTGAAAACTGATGGAACCTGGACAGCTACTACCACCCTTATGCTTTAAGGAAATTGCTAACAAAGGGGCCAGTATCTACAAGATGCTGAGCATCCCTCCGGTGTGTCAGCCAACATCACCTCTTCACAGGAAATGCTTGCACTTTATTGGATTGCATTTTGGCTCTATTCCCATTACCTTAGTTTGCACTCGTAAGATTCTTAAGTCTGCAGCACATTCTTATTAAAAACACAGATACCAGATTGTGAACTTCTGTACTTTTTAGACTGCTTTCAGGAGAAAGTTGTGTTATATTTAGCAGCCATATGGCATCCCTCCTCCACACACATGTTTTCTAGAGATAAGAACTGACAAATTAAGTTTTCTAAAACACTGATCTATATGTTTTCATTTCCAATTTTAATCTTAGAAGTTAACTGAGGTTTAATTTTTACACCTGGCATTTGAGAAACAGGAAGTGCAAGGGGTACCTACAGAGAATGATACAATCAAGAACAATTTTTCTTGTCATCTAGGTTAAAATGTTCAAAAAGCTACTAAGCTGTATTCTAGACAGCTAAATTCTCCCAAAATTAATACACTATGGCTACATAATAAATAGCCATGGATGTATTGGCTTCCTTGTGCAGTTTGCAGTTGCTCTGCACAGGGATGACTGAAAGTATTAGGTAAAGAAGACTCCCTATAGTGAAACCTTTAAAAACTTATATTTTTTAATACTTGTGTATTTCAAGCTGCTCTATATGTTAATAGAGGAGGAACCGAAAGCACAGTGACAACCAACTGGAAAGAACTTCAAAGATACAAGGGCAACCACCATACAGTTTTCTCATCCTCCTGGGAGCCAGGTTTACATACCACCTGGAAGACAGAAAGCTCGATTTCCCTATAGCACGGCCTAATTTCATAGAAAATGCAGCCAAAAGTTAGAAAGAGAACAACAGTTTTAAGAAGCAAAAGAAGACATTTGAGACACACTGTCACTTGAGACAACTGAAGACACAGGATGAACATACAACATAAAAAGCTACATGACCTTCACCCTGACTGCTACCTCATAATGGGGAAAAAAAGGGACTCAAGCCTCTTAAAAATTTAACACTCAAAAAAAGAAACTCTTTTCTTCTCTAGCAGCGAGAAGAATCACTGCTCAAAATACTGATCTGTCAATTAAATCATACCAGAAAGAGGAGAAGCAAGCAGGCATCTAGAGCCTTTGCAGTTCCTTCTGTGCTTTTCTGGGGACCAGGGACCCAGAGAAGAACCCAGGTGATGCTCTCAGCAGCCAAGCTGGGTGCAGCCACCTGAATGTCGCTCCCCTGCGGAGGGATGCAGAGAGAGTGTCCTCTCCAACAGCGCCTGAACAAAGCCAGGCAGAAGAACTCCAGCTGCCAGAACTCATACTGTGCCTCCACCTTGATGGCACTGACCTCCTGCCAGCTTTGTTCCAAGTGGCAGGTTGCAGGGCAGACCCGATTCAATTCCTGAGAGACCATCTGGGGCAACCCCAGCCTTTCCCTTCTGTTTGAACAATTCCAGAGCAGCACTGAGTATTTCTTCAGCAAGAGGGACAGACATGAACATTACACGCATGCCTGAGCACACTTATGAGCTGCATGTACAGGCTGAGAAATATAAATGAACAATCGTGTTTTTTCCAGCTGGTGTGTTATGTTCATTACTCAAAGAAAAGTAATAAACAGTCAATACTGTGGTTTCTCTCCCTCTGCACAAAGCAATTAAGGGAATATGTTCTTTCAGCACAGCCCATCCTGTCTTTAAGCCTTGTAAAATTCATGAAGGTGAATGATATGGCACAAATCGCTGCCTGAAGCGGAACCTTCACGCTGGACAATCCACTGGAGACCTTAACCCTCAATGTGCCAGTCAACACATTTTGGGGAGAAATAGCAATTTCTTCAGAACACTGATTATCCCCACCTGTCTTCCATGAGGAGACAGCTATCACAGAATGAAAAATAATTGTGAAATTAGGACAACACCAGGAAGCAAGGGAAACAAATTGCTTCACAGGCCAGAATCATTAGCACAGAACATTTGAGAGAGAACAAAATGTTTAAGGATGCAATCAATCATTAAGATTTCTTCCAAAAGAAAAAAAAAGCACACACAATCATTTGTTTAAAGCTTGCCTCAGTGAAAAAAAGGCGACAGAATAACCATTCCTGCATACTTGATTATCAAATCAGAGCTTGGAGGGAAGAACAAGTAAGGAAGTCTTCCAATTAACCAACTTTTTTTTTTTTTTTTTTTTTTTTTTTGTTTAAATGTGGTCGTTGAACACTGCTGCAGAAAGACAGAGGGAAAAGCAGATCTCTGGTCTTCTGGCAGTTTCTCCCATTCTTGAACAATTTCTCCTTCAGATGCACAGCCACAAAGGTTCAAAGGTCCCCGCAGCCTTTGTTCTTGGTTCCAGAGTAGTTACAAACAAACTTTTGTTCCTGTTTCTTCAATGAAACAGGCTGCAGCAGTTACCAATGACTGAACTTTACATCTGAAGCTTGCCTTGTGCAGCATTCAACTGAAAGACTATGGAATCTCATTTATGCTTCAAGAATAAATTACCAGAACTTCTTCTGAAATTAAAAAAAAAAAACCAAAAAAACCCCCCACAACTAGGGTGCTGAACCAACCTCCCGCAAACTTATTACACTTCTGCATATACATAGAAGTGAGGAAAGACTAACACACTTTGGTTTACAGATTGCATTGGAGAGTTTTTATCTGAACATATTTATAGCTCATTCCTTGTGTGTTTTATTATAAAATTCTACAGATTTTACCTTTCCATGCAAAAGTGCTATATGTCAGTCATTTTAAAATACTCACATACACACACGCATATGCACACTAGAAACAATCAATGACACCCAAACAGCAATTTTTATTGTTTATATCTCAGCCAGACTGTAGGGATGAGATGATGATCATAAGGGCAAGCTATGGAAAGCTGCTACTGAAATACATTCATATTCCACCAAAAGCTGACAAGGAAATTGTTGATAAAATTTGTAAAGACTATCAAATTGTATCAGCTGCTATGCAAACTTTGGGGAATAAACAAGCAAGGTGCATTACTGCACAGGATAACAGCCTTTTTGAATTAAAAATAAGTTTTAAAAAGTACTGAAATTACCCTTTTAAAAGACTGTTCCTAGCAGGTAGAAGATGAGTCTCGCAAAACACACAACACAAGATATCAAAGTACTTTTTTGCCTTCTTTTTTTATTAATAAATTGTGCCTTGAAGCTAGAGCATACAGGCTGGCTGCTATGAAATCTAATAAAGATATTCATGAATCATAAAAAGGAGTAAAAGGGTAAGTGCCAGCAAATACTCAAAGGCTATTGCAATAATTAAAATTATGCTCAAACAGGGCTTGTCCAGCTACATTCTTTTTCATAATAGCCACACTCGCGCCTGTAGTGAAGTCAGAAAGTGTATGCCCAAATTGTAACATCTGGATTTGGAAAACTTTTGGTTTTGCACTGCCACCAAAACCCACCAAACTGCTTTAAAAACAACTTATATTTTTAACTGACTAAACAAACGTCTTTTAAAATGTTAAAGTTATCTCAGATAACAAAACACACAGAGGACTAAACATGACTTTCTTTAAGAAGCAAGAATTTTCAAACCACTTAAAAGAACCTAACTAAAAATAACTTTGATGGCAAGGTGTAAAACTGATTATCTCAATCTGCCAGTAAGTGATGACAAAGCTTTTAGAATATCACCTTTCATCCTTCTATCTTAAAAGCAACTTACAGGTACTAATTAAATCACTGTCATCTTTCTCTACCACTGGATTCTGGGACCCTGGCTGCTGGACCACTACTGTGTCTTACCGCTGAACTGACACAAGGCAGACTCACAGCAAGGGATGTCACACACTGTAAAAAAAAGTTTCACCTGATTTATGACTTTATGCTTTCTGTAAGCTAGAAAAGACAGAGCATGACCAAATTAAAAGTAACACAAGACTGACAACTTGTTCAACTAGCAGGAAGCCTGCTTAAAAAGTAAACTAAACACCCACAAGCTAAATTTGAACCGTCACGGTGAGTTTATCCAAGAACAGGGCTTTGCATCATATGACCCTTATGTTATACATCCACTACCAGGAGATCTAAGGCCAAAACTCATGCTGCGGCTGACCAACTGTCCCTCCATCCAACAAATAACTTCAGGCATATTTAAGCATTTAATTTTACCCTGAAATCCATAGGAAACCAGGCTCCAAACTTCTTGTGGTCCTGGTTTAACGAATTAATGGGGGAAACAGGAGAAACTCCGCTTTCTCTGATTCTTAAAGAGTTATAATGGATACACTAAATCAATGCTTTCCACCCACAAACATTAAAAGCTAAGATGTGGACAGGCAAAAGCACTGAGCACACCAGGAAGGGAATGGAGAGGCAGCAATTGCAGCTTCATCAGCAACAGGGATTGAGATGACAAGAGGAAGATTCAGAGATCAGTAGCTGATACTGAACTATCGTGTCAACCAGTGACTTCAAGCCACATCAACAAGACATGCTCAAAACATTGCAACTTCACTACAGAAACAAGACTGAAAAAAAAAGTATAGGTTCTCAAAACAGTGATTTTAAAAGTGGAGACTAAGGGGTATTTTATATAATAAATTATCAAATAAGAAACAGGAGCTGTTATAAGATTCATAGATAACAGAATGTGTGGAACTAAGCACAGGGCAAAAGAACATCCAGTGAATAGTAACCGTTAAATGTCATAATCATCACTTGACAATACCATCTAAGCACACTCAAGCCATTAGTATGATGACAGTTAATATATTGTTTGATCAAAAAGCAGGACAATAACACAAGGAAGCATATACATGGCACACTTACCAAACTGATTACAATAAATCTGGTAGCACTGGTTTATCAGCTTAAACAATCAGCAGCTAATTAACTGTGCACTTAACAACTAGGTAATAAAGTTTCTTCCCAGGGAAAATCAGATTGGAAAAATCAACATCAGCTTAAACACGATTAACTTCCTGTCCCACTGCTGGTAAAGCAAATCCAATTTACTAAATAGTTTAAAGTGCAGTTTTTAATTATTTTGCACAGTACTGAAGAATCTAACACTACACACACAAATATGGCAAGGTGATCTACTCCAGTGCATGTAGGATCCAGCAACACAAGACACCACTTAAATAAAACACTCAAAGGCTTCTTAACACTCTTAACAACAGCCCCAGCCTAGTAACTTGTACTGCAGGAGCTCCCATGGATGTCAGCTGGAATTTTTACAGGAGGGAAAGCACACACAGTTGCAGCATGTAGAAAATACTAACTTGGAGCACTTCTTTGAGAATTTTCCATTATTTCCTATTTCTAGGGAACAAATATGCAGCAAACAAATAAACTCTTATGAGTGAGATTTACATATTTTACCTGGTTTCGACTGGCACGTACACACCCTTCGGAACATACGCACACAGACCACTCAACAGTCTATATACCTAAAGGGCTTTACACAGCAAAAATTGAGGCAACAGAAAAATGATGTGGGAGAAACACAGCAAATCACCATCAGAAGCAGGATTCAAATGAGCAGCTCACAGCTGTAGCAACGGAGTGACAGCTTTGCTGCCTACCCACACTTTTACCCAACAAAATAATTAAAAACTGAAAATTTAAGTTTTCCAACTTTAATTCTTCAAGCACCAAAGGTAACAATTTCTTTTCAACTGCAACACGGATTAAAAACAACAAAACCCCACAAAATTATTGCTGAAAAGAAACAGTTTCAACCAAACCCACTGAGAATTGCTAAATGACTGCTGACCCGCAGCAGTATATCCTCAGGTTATGCGATTCTCCAAATTCTGGTTGGTTGGAAGACCTAATCTGCATAACAATAAATACAAAAAATGGCTTCCCTTTAGTGTCCTCAGAATGCACATCCCCTCTCTCCCACTGGCTCACAGCGAACCGCCAGCCTGTTCAAAGGATTAGCATAAGAATAGAAATCACTGTGAAAATCCACATGCTCTGACTGGCCAGACTTGTTGACCTGCTTCACCCCGATAGCAAATCGACTTATTTTTCCAAGGAAAACAATTATGGACTGTAAAGGTGATAAACACTTCATTTTGCTTCTTTTATATTATAGTATTAGACATCCCGAGGGCAGCTACCAGACCCAAATGGTGAATCTGAACAACTTTCACTGCTGTAGGCACAGACATCACAAGTGCAAGAATTTGAACTTGAAGGTGGAAGAGAACGGGTCTGTCAGGACCCTTCTGGGCTCAGACCTTCTGTGTTCATCATAAAATCCCCTCTTCAGCAAGTTCAAAGGCCGTGCTGGTACAAGATGCTGCTGCAGAGCACTGAAGGCTGAAACCAAATCCAGAGGCACAGTTCAAGAGCACAGCTGTGACAAGGACCTGGCCACACACGGTCACAAGCCTCACCTGACAGAAGCCACCCATGCTTACAGTCCCAGGAGAGCAATTAGTCCAGGTTTTTGCGAGTAAACTTTACAAATTTACCTACTTCTCTTTTTATCTTCTTCCCTTTCTGCCTCAACAGTATTGAGCCAACAACTATGAGACGATAGCTCCTGCCATTGTCACTGCCACTTGAATCAGATAGGAACAACTATATGGATAAGAATACTTTGAGAGGAAGTGTGAATGAAAATAATCCCCCAGTTCATGAAGAGGCCAACATCTTCCTCTTATTTGTGGAGAGGAGAACACAAAGGCCAGGGGAATCCATTCGAATTTTTTCTCTCCTATACAAACTCCTCTAGCCATAATAAAGTATGAAAAACATCATTTATTTTTGGAAATAGGTATGTTCGGTTCCTGAAAAAACGCACTGAATTTTTGTATAAACACATTACAGAGTTTGACGTGTGTTTTGAAATAGGGGAAGCTGACTGAAAACATCCCCATAATGTGGTCTGACACTTCATGCAAGACAATGCATTCAAACAGCAAAATGACATTTCCTTTTCAGAAGTTCACAAAAGAAAGAGAAGCCCAAGGAAAAATGGCCAAAGCAGCACTATTGCCCTTTTTGTAAGATTTCCTCCACTCCCTCTGGGATCTCCTCCCCGGCCAGTAAGTCACCACTGCAATCCTTCCCCCTTAACTTCAATGACATCATCGTTTCCCTCCCTTTGCATTACAGAAAAATAGACTATTAAGAACTAGCATACTGATATTTCACAACTCATCAGCAAGTGGCACAAAAACACTGCAACACCCAGCTACAAACCATACATAAAATCTGAAAAGTAAAACAATTCCCCAATGATATTTCTGCTGACCTGCCACAGATGCTCTTTGTTTCTTCAATAACTTGACAAATATGCCTTAATCAAACAAATCCCAGATTAAGACCACAAGATGAAAGATTGAACAGTAATTTGCTTGTGGCAACGGATTAATATTTCTGTACATTGCGCATGGTATTAATACTACATTAACTCTTTCTCTTCCGTTGTTTCCCCAAATAATAGGTTTTGCAACATGCATACCGCCGGACTCACCCCATTTTCCCCTCCCCATTATCATCTCAATCACTACAGGCCCTCAAAGAAATAAAATTTTGATTCTTCCAGATGGCTCTAATATGTTCAAACATTATAAAGCCACCAGCTTTACAAGGGTCCACACCCTGGCAGAGCACAAGCAACCTCCGGTAAGTTTCATGAAAACAAACCAGTCCAAGCACAAGAACTATTTGCTTGCTCTTTTATCATGAGGAATATGTAATGTTTTACTTACCAGTCAAAATAAATCATTCACTCAAGGCTAACCTAATTTTGCAAGACTGGAATGAAAATACATCTGTGCAGCGGGAAAGAAATTGCGTGGTTCTAAATAAGCACGTGCAGGACATTTGTCCCTGTTCTGTAGAAAAAGGTGTCCAGCCCATGCCCAAACCTCAAACACTTGAAACTGACATTCTTGTATGAGCCTTGGAAACTTCCTCATTCATGTCTATTTCAAAGAGGAGTGTCTGCTCACTTTCAGGTAGTACACTTGAGGGTTATAGCTCTTTCTTGACATGAAATAGTGTGTTTTAAGCTTCCAACTTCCCACCTTTCCACCTCATCCTTTAAATTCCATTCTCACCGCTACTAGCATCAACCAACGCAAGGACCTGGATGCCCATCCCACGGGGGCTGTCCGAGCCTCTGTCCAAAGTGCTGTTTTCTGCATTATCTCATGCGGAAAGGACAACGTGGGAACAAAAAAATTACTCGTTCCCATCACCTTCTTACAGTTCAACAGCCATCCATCCGACACAGAGCAGTGGTTTGCAATATGAGACAGGTTCTCGGGGAAGAAAGAGAAGGGACATGTAGTTTGCGAAAGGAAAACAGTGCAACACGTGCAAGTTCCAAAGGTTAATTTACCTCTTCCTCAAGTTGAAGCCATTGCTCAGAGTCCAAACACGTTGTGAACCTTTCCTCGCAAGCCCCTTCACCTCTATCCTTTGCTCACCTCCCTGTTGCAATTTGGTGGGAAAGCTAATCAAGATCTTCCAGATAACGGAATCATAGAAATGTTTGGGTTGGAAGGGACTTTAAAGATCATCTCATTCCAAACCCTGTGCACTGGGCAGGGACACCTTCCGCTAGAAGAGGCTGCTCAAAGCCCCATCCAACTTGGTTTTAACCACCATCTCCAGGCACACCAGAGGTCTGTTGGGCGCTCCTCCATATCATAGTTTCATGGCACATGGACGTGGCTCTCAGAGGACCCTCGGTGGCCCAAGGAGACCCGTGGGCCCTCGCTGCACCTGAAAAGCTCTAACGAGGCGTAACGAGGGCCCCCCTCACCCACCACAGAGGACAGCCCACACAATGGCCAAGCACAAAGCCGGACGGCCGCTGCACGCTGCCACAACGCCGCTTTCTCCTCACGGCCCGGCTGAAACCCCCACTATCCTTCCAAATTATTACCCAACAAATTACTGCTTGGCAAGAGGCGATTTTTTACCCACCTCGGAGACCTTCCCCAGAGGACGGTGAAGGCAGGAGAAGGGGGGGAGGCGCGGAGAGGAAGAAGCCACAAAGCAAGCAAACAAAAAAAAATAAAATAAAATAAAAATAAAATAAAACACCACGGGATTTCTTTAATTTCTTCTTCCTTTTTCTTCTCTCCCCTCAGGGAGGGCCCGCGCGCCACCGGCCGTTAGCGCTAACGGCCGCGCGCGCGCCCCCTCCCCTCCCTTCCCTTCCCTTCGCCCCTTCCCCTCGCCCACCCCCGGCGATACGGGCGCTATCGCGACACGAACCACCCAGCCATGTCGGTTCCCCTCCCTCCCCACCACCACCACCACCACCCCCCTCTCTCCTTCGAGCCTGCTTTTCCCCCGCACTCACCTCGCTCCGCCACAGCGCGGGGGAAGGGGGGGGGCCGAGCCCGGGCGCCCCGACCGCCGCCTACCAGCCGCGTCCCGCCGACATGGCCGCCGCCGCCGCAGGTGAGGAGACGATGGGGAAAAAGCCGCGGGGCAAGGGCCCTGAGCGAGGGGGAACCGCGTCCGGCACACGCCCCCCTCACACACACACGCTCCAGAGAAAGGCTGCGGGGCCCATGCGCGGTTGGTGCTGCCGCCGCCGCCGCTGCCTGGCTCCTCCCCGACGCCGGGGAAGGGCGGGCCGATGCCGGGGACGCGGCGGTGTGAGGGGGGGGGCCGCCCGGGGTCGGGGGATGAGGCGGCGGGGTGTGATCGGGGAGGCATGGAGGAAGGGGCGAAGAGTCAGGTTGGTGGAGGAGTCACTGAACTTAGGCTACTGGGAAGGGTAAATCTGTGGGCCTGGGTACTGGGGGGTGAGAGGCTTAGAATCATGGAATGGTTTGGGTTGGAAGGGACCTTAAAGGTTATCTCATTCTACCCCCCTGCCCTGGGCAGGGACACCTCCCACCACACCAGGTTGCTCCAAGCCCCCTCCAACCTGCCCTTGAACCCC
>JAOQGH010000010.1:1626336-1764532 GCA_025769975.1 Gallinago jamesoni
AGGCTGAACCCCCCCAACTCTCTCAGCCTGTCCTCCCAGCAGAGGGGCTCCAGCCCTCCCAGCATCTCTGTGGCCTCCTCTGGCCCCGCTCCATCAGCTCCATGTCCTTCTGCTGTTGGTGGCCCCAGAGCTGGAGGCAGCACTTGGTGGGGTGTCTCCCAAAGCGGAGCAGAGGCGCAGAATCCCCCCCTCACCCTGCTTGCCACGCTGCTGGGGATGCAGCCCAGGATGCAGGGGGCTTCTGTGTAGAGGGAAGTGTTTCAAGGTGCACCCGAGGTTTGGGGTCAGGCTGCGATGGGGAAGGGTTTGTCTTCATGTCAGGGCTGAGCTGTAGTGGGGTTATTTGGGGTTGAGGGAAGGAGGTGCTGAGCACGGTGCTGGGGCTGTCCCCACAGAGGGACGGAGCTTGGTGGGGCATGCAATGGCCTCTCTGTGTGCTGGTATTGAGGCTGGAGCCGCTCCTGTCGTTTCAGCAGTTGTGTTGGAGGAAGAGTAGTCAAAATCCTACCCAAGATGTCCTGAAGTTTGGTTGGTTGGTTGGTTGGGTTTTTTTCAATATGGCCAGGCATTGTCCCTCTTCAAGGGATGGGTCCAAGCCAGGAGGGCTATATGTCAGATGCCTGCCTGAACCAGGACCCTCCTGCCTGCAACTGTGATATTGCCAGATCAAGAAATGTGCTTTTCCTCAGTCACAGGACTTGTTGTTTACCCGTGGACAGACTACTTGCATGCCCTGTCCGCAATACAAAGCCTTCCCCTCTTGTTAAGCTTCAAATGTATTTAATCTAGTCTTGAGACAGTGTTGTTTCATCAGAAAAGGTTAACTTAATTCAAACCTTTAAGTGAGATTTAAGTGTTAACCACAAACTCCATTCTCCAGATGTTGAATGAAAGGACCTGCAATGCTTCAGTAGAGGATCTTTTTGATAGAGGCATTGCCCCGGTGCTGTGTTTCGGTAGCTGACCCCAACCACTTTGTAATGTGTTTTATAGATGCTTTATCGTGTCATTAGCGTTTTCAGAAACGCACGACTTGATTTTGCTGGCAGTAGGCAAAATCCTTCCAGATAATTATGCCATTTGATGACCGCAGAGGTTAAAAATCTGATTGCTGTTGTATATTTATTCCTTCGTAGTGGCACTGCAAAGCAATTACTCTGAGAGCGCTCTCTGCCTTGGCGTGGGCCCAGGGGCAGAGCTGTGAGTAATACGGAGTCGTGTTGTGGATCCTGCGTGTTGCCATGCACCTGGCAGTTCATGTGAGAGCTATGGTATGTACTTTGTCTTAATCACAGGGTGACAGCTACATTTGCATTGCAAAAGCAAATACGAAATGGTCCACTTGATACGCTTTCAGAAATGTTTTAAATGAGAGGCATAGTTGAAACTATTCCATGGGCTGGATTTGATGCTTTTTGGTTTTCATTTCCATCTGTGAAACACTGTAAATATAGGATATAATCTACATTAAGACTACTCTGGTGATAGCAGCTATCCAGAGTGTTTGGATAAACGATACCCCTGTTTGCTAATGTATTGGGCGACTAAGAAAAGCAAACCGTATGCATGCAGAAGTTCTGAGTTGTGAGCTGTAATTTAAAAGATTTGAGGAATTTTCAAAGCCTGTCGTGAGTAACCGATGATAACTGTAAATGCGCAGAGTCTGGAACAATAGCTCTGAGACATGTGAACTGCTTCGTGTCAGCATATGCCGTGCCAGATGCCAACAACCAAAACTGTAGTTAAGAACATTGTTGGGTTTGGGGCTCCATGTGTAAAGAGACAGCAAATCATGAAGATGTTGCACAGTATCCCCTAAAACAGGGAAGAATGTAATTACTTGGGTTAATAAACAAAAGAGGATGCAGAAAATACATAAATGACAATGATGACAAGGCAAGATCATGTGATTGATTTATTGTGTTCGTGTGTGCTACAACCTACAACTCCCATCCTGTCAAACCTGATGAGTTAATTGGGATAAGCTGGGACCATACCCACATGGCTCACTGCTGATAAAACCTTGGGGCACCAGGACCGGGTTTGTTGCTTCCAAATATAGAAGATTACAGATTTAGTACTCTGTGAGGAGGTGATCCCTATCTATCCCTCACTGATCTGAGTGACTTTGAAATTCCTGGATGAAAGGTACCCAGAGCATTCCCAAGGAGTTGAGCCTTTCCCTCTTTATAAGATGCCATCATCTCTTTTGCGGTTTTAGTTCTTCCTTATTTTGACTGGCTGTCACTGCAAGATTTTTGCAAGGCTTGTTTGTTGCTCTTCCCAAGCGGAGTATTTTTCATTATGTCTGTCTAACTAAAAACAAATGGTGGGCCGCATATGGGAATGCAGCTTGAGAAAACTGGAGATCAAAGAAAGGTCTTGACTCAGTGCTGAGGATCCCTGCTGCATTTCCCCTTTAACTGCCTCCCACCAAGCTTGTGGCTTGTGATTTGGAGCTCACTGCCTTTACTTTTTGTCTGAGCATCTTTGCTTTTAAAATAAATAAATAAATGAAGGAAGAATATTTTCCCAGCTCAAACTTTCTCTGTCTCTACTTTCTCTCTTTCTTGGTGGTCAGTCCTCAGTCTTGCTGGTTTTCTGGAAAACTTTAATGCCTCTTCACTGATGAGAGGAAATGCTTCAACTTGAGTACAGAGCCCTTGTATCCAGTTCACCCAAACAGGAAAGAACTGATCTGAATTGCTTCAGCCCTTGCCAGTTATAGGTTGCTGTTGTGTGTCCAGAGGGCCTGTCTGCCCTTTTCATGTTGGATCTGAAGGTCACTCGGCCCTGGTCACCCCATCAGCAACTTAGCCAGTGCTTTCAGGAAAAAAAAAGCTTACCCAAAGGATGAGAAGGAGGGATATGGCCAGGTGTCACTTCTTTCAGATCTGAGTTTTTAGTTTCAGCTTTAAAAAACTGGTGCATGTTTATTTATTAGCAAGAGTATGATTTTTATCTTTTTTTTTCTCCCAAGTGAGGACTTTTAGAGCCACGTGGCTTGTTACACACATACTTTTTTTTCCACTGAGGAACGAGATTAGGGAAACTGAAGAAGAGGATTTTTCCTGGCTAAGAACTGTTGGGGCTTTTGGGGTGGTTTTTTTTTTTGTCCAGGAATGTCAATGAAAAGATGCTGAGAGAAGCTGTAGAGAGCAGCTATGCTGATAGCGAGTTCAAAGTTCTGTGTTGTTTTATATAAGCTGGACTGACTGTGCTTTGAGAAGATGTTTATATGAGATGACACTGTATGTTTCCTTCCTTTATGTTCTGCTTCTCTTAAATATTTTTCTTGGCGTGAAATGATAAATATTTAAGACAATCAGTTGCATTTGGAGATTTCTTCTGAGCTTTATATGTTTGTTTTGAGAAGATGCTGCTGCCATTTGCCAAACAGTACTTAGACTCTATTTACAAAATAAACTGGGACCACAACAAAGAAGTGTGAAAGAAAAAAAGGTAGGGAAAAGGAAGAGTGAGAGACAATGTATTTCTGTCCCTGAAAGCTGCTTTGCATTTCTATAGCACCTTTCCTCCCTGTATTTCAGGGCACATCACAAGTATTAGTCATGCCTCATGCTAGATTTGGGAGATGAGTGAGGCAATTCCTGCCACTGTTTAGAGACTAAGTTTCCTGGATATATATAACCCAGGGAGAAAGGCGAATCCTGTGGGAGCCAGGCAGGTCACTATTGTACGTTTAGAGAGCTTGCTATATAGGGGTTTTTAATTTGGACTGGGGCTTCTGGATAATCACTGCAGAGAGAGATTATCTAATTTATCAGAATCCTTACAAAGCTAAACTAGCCAGTTTTGCCATCAAGAAAAAAAGCATCAGCATAAAAATGCGACTAGTTTCATTAACTTCAGTTTTAAACTAATCTTCATTTCAGTTGGTAGATCTTCTAATTGAATTAGGATTGAGATATCAAGTGTGAAATCTTGCCTCTGCTGACGGCAATAGGAGCATTGCTATTGACAATTGAAGCCAGGCTTTTTTTTTTTCACAATAAGATGTTAGTGATAAGAGCAAGAGACTTCATCCAAGTAACAGTAATGTCAGTAGCAGATTTGGCTTGTTTGAGAAGACTCTGGGGGAGAAGAGACAAAGACTGTCTATACCAATATTCCTACTCATGTGTTTCAGAGAATAAATATATCTTTTCCTGGCAGTGGATATATTCACTCTGCCTGGCTGATTGCTCAACTGGTCACTCTGCGACATGCTCTGCTCCATTCCCAAATGTTTTGTATTCAGACACCTCCGCTCTGATTCATCAGACATAGGAGAGAGATATTTTTTTCCCCTCCAGTATTTTATGGCTACATTATTATATTTTTTTTAGTATCAGAATCCCCCTGACTCATGTAGGACAAACCCCAGAAGAGATTGATGTTTTTAAAGCTCCTCATTCTTGGAAAAGGGAGGGGTGTGGTGTACACAAAATGAAAGAGATACCATTCTGTGACTGCTGCATAGAACAGAGTCTTGGCTGTTGAGCAGTCGTCACTGATGATGCCACAACTTGTTGCTGTTGCATGCTTCCAGTCGAAGTGATAAACAGGAAGATAGCTAAATAATGCAGTCACGTCAGGTGTGATGCTTGCACAGGCGTTGTGCACGGTTAGCAGCAGACTTAAGTAACTCAAAAGATTTTATTGAAGGTTAAAAAGTGGCTATGGAGATGAACCTCACTATACCTTAGGTAAAACAACCCCCAAATACCAAAGCGTAGTTTATGCAGATCCTTTAGTCGGCCACATTTCAGTACACGTGCACAGCACAGTAAATCCAAGTGAATGCTAGACTCACAAAGATATGCATTCAGAACAACTGAGATCAGATTTTTAATGAACCATTCATTTAGACTATTTAGCAAAAAAAATTACCATCCTCTGAAATGATTTGGCCGAAATAGTCATTGAATGTTCAAAATGCTTGCAGACAACAGTATAAATTTGCAGTATTCTGGAGCCTTTACCCAAAGAATTGGATATTTTCCCACCCCTTTAAAATTATTACTATTCTGTCACCCCTATGGAGAACAGTGTGTTTGGTTATATGAGGCAACAAGGAAGACTAGAAGTGTGACTGAATAAACTGATTTTTAAAGCCCTGAACCTCTTAATGTTTACAAAATATTCTTAGCGTACACACATAGTCTCTGGGACTATGCATATGTAAAGTTCAAGTACATATAAATATAAGCAGAGCAGAATATAACATTCTATTCCAGCCTGTCTCTTTGATGGTCAAATCCACCCAGATGAGTGAGCAGGCTGCTGAATGGAATCCTTCCAGTTATTGGGCTTATTTCTCCTTGCGTGCAAATGTGATGCTGTGCTTGGGACAGAGTAAAATTGCTCTTTTGACTGCTTGCTCTTTAATCCCCCCTTTATAGTCTCATAAATGTTCCTGGAGCTATACTGCCATGAAGCATCCGTGAAATCAAGTGACTGTTTGGGTCAATCACATGGCTGTTTTTCTGAGAAAGCAAACTTCAGGCATGCACATTCCAGCTGCTGTGACCTTGGTGAGAAGGGAGGAGAAGCGTTGCAACTCCTGGCCTGTTTGAGAACTTGTGAGCAATTTCTCTCTTTGGACTGCTTGTCCAATTTTCTTGAAGTTTGCTGACTTGAGGTTTTTTGATATAATCCAAGATAGATCCCCCAGCTGAGCTGTCGGGTGGGCATTGCACCATCAGTTTTCCAAGTAGTTAAGGGCACTGGTGTGGGTGGTGAACTGCCTCGGCTTGCTCTGGTAATGAGACTAGAGATTGAAGTGAGCCAATAAAACATGTAAGCAGAGGTTCTGCAAGACTTAATAGACGTAACACCTGCTGTGCACTTCTGTGACTTACTAAGCAAGTGCTCGAGATCCTTGTGTAATAATTTGACACTTGGATATTTTTCCTATGGAGAAATGACTGTGGGTTTGGGAAGTCATGGTAGCATGGAAAACGTGCTAGCATTATACTAACTAAAGAGCTGAGAAAGAATATGAACTTAAAACACCGTAGCACGCCACTGAGTAAAGACACTGGGCTGAGGGAAACCCAGCAACGTCCTGGAATCCAGCACTGTCCCTTAGCTGGGAAAGACTGTCTGAGGCACTGAGAGATCAGACGTGCAGGGTAGACCAGCCCCTGCCTTGTGTTCACAGAGCCTGATTTAGTGCTGCTCCCCGCCATATTTAATGCAAATTATGTTGTGTAATATTTTGTATATTTATGACTCTGTGTGGCCAGAGCTGCCTGTTTCTATTCATGTCTCTCCATTGCCTGCAGTGAGTGAACCCAGCAGATTGGATCGGGCCTGAGGTCTAACTACACAAGCTGGACAAGTATCCTGTGGGAAGTGCACAATATCTTGCATTTTTAATCTTAAATTTTCTCCCTCTTTGGTAGAGGGTGGCTTAACTCCTGATACAGGAGCTATGACACCCAGTTGTTGTAATGGTGACAACTGTGGCAACTCCTAATATCCAAGTGTTGGACGTGGGTTGGCATAGAGTTGGCTGCTGTAGCCCTGAGCAGGTGAGACAAAGTCTAGATGCTCTTTAGTTTAGAATAAGGATGAGAAGTTGAAGATGCTAGATGGGTGCCTGAAAACACCAAGGGAGGGAATCTGGAGGTGGACTAATGAGATGGGGAGAGCTTAAAACAAAGTGACGAGCTGTCAGGGTGGAAACTGGGATGAGCTCTGAACTCTGCCTTTCCAGTCGCACCCACTGAATTGCAATCCAGCAAGAAGAGCAAGCGAAAGGAGGGAAGACGAGGGGCTGTGCGGTGCAGGTGCTAGAAATGGCCTCTGGTACCTGCCAGCAGAGGCAGAGCTGCTTTCTGGAGCTGGGATGGACGTATGGCATTTCAGGGAGCCTCTGGGAGAGCCTGATGGAGCCGTCATGTGTGAACATGTCATACATGATGCTGATGTTAGGCAGGCTCTGATTTACAGAAACTTGGTGACATTTTCCCCCCACACATGCGCTCTGGACATAGCCAGATACAAGAAAGCTGTATTTGGGGAAAATGCTAGCAAAATGCATAACAAAGGTAAAGGCTGGCCTGTCAAGAGGGCTCAAGACCAAGAAGAACAAAGCAAGACCTCATTATTTTGCTGTGTCCCATGATAATTTTCTATTTATTCCTTTCTTGAACTGGACCACTTCATCTGGTCATTGTGTAATTGTGAGATGTCTGGAGTTCAGCCCCTGCACTGATGACCCTGCTGTGCTTCAGCTGGTTTAACCAGCATGGGGAGAATCACTGAAATTTTTGGTGAAATCTTCATCTACCTTAGAACTTGAGGGCTGAGGCAGCTTTTTTTTGCTGTTCTGTTGTTGTTTCAGGAAATTCATTCCACATCCAAGGATAGACGGCAGTTTATTTTTCAAACTTTTCTTAAATTAAATTTCTTCCTTGTTAACAAACATACCATGAAATTCAGGGATAGGTAAAACTTTCCATGACTGGCTGTAAGAGGAGCCACAACTGAACCAAGTTCTTTTATTTGGCTGCAAAGTCTCTGAAAGCTCAAGGTGGTTACTTACATCAGATACACAAGCTGAGAATTCCTCTGTCTTTATACACTTACACCTAATAGTAGAATTTTTATTTTCCTACACCCATCTCGGACTGGGGGAAGCCACAGTTGATACTGGCTTCTGAGAAATACGTAATTACTATCAGCAGCAGTTGGTGTCATAAGATACTGGTGCTCTTTGCTAAACAGGAATTAGTGTTGCATATTTATTTGGAGGACAATATCTACAAATCTACAAAAAGAATATCTACAAATATCTATAAATATATTGTTATTATTAGAAGACGTATTTAAATCTTCTAGTGGGTGGGTGTCCCAGATACAAACTGATGAAAGTAAGGGAAACCTCCTCATGCAAATAAGTTGTTTGGTAACATTTCATCACAGGTTTTGCTGCTTTATATAAATTTTCATGGGCAGGGCACTCAGTTAAGCTCAACCATTCATCTGATCTTTAGCAAAAATTATGTCTCAAGTGTAAATATTAGTGGCAACTTGCCCCTGTTGTGTGCGCTTTACAAAATAACAGAAAAGGGGCCTCTGGAAGACTTTATATGTTTTAGAGAACATTCTTTAGTAAGAATAATTAACTAATGTGGCACTCAACCAATGGTTATTTGCCTAATTTTTTAGCAAAACTTTTGTTCACCCCAGATACTGCATGGTGCCTTGTTTCAGAAAATAAATGATTCTGTAGGAATTCAATGATTTTACAAATAGATTCTAAGAGTCTTTTAAAGTGAGTATCACCTACTCTAAGCCCTCACGGATTACCTGTAACTAGCTTTGAGCCATACAAAGGTTAACACAGGCTACAGAATGATAAAGCTGAAGATGGTAGAACTGCTCAAAGCTCAGTACTTCCCTCACAGAACGTATGGTAGAAAATGATGAAACTACTTTGTAATCGTCTGAAATGTCCCCCTGACTTCTGCTGTACCAAGGGTCAGTTTCTAATATTGCTGCAGTAAAAACCAGAAATCACAGTAATTTTTAAGGACAGTCTGGACTTTGCCACATAATTCTTTTTGGCTTGTATAGACATTATTTCACTTAAAGTACTGTATAAAAAGCTTAATCGGTAGAATAAAAGGAGGCTAAAACTGCAAAGTTTAACTTGAATGAAATAGAAGATAGGTAGTAGGCAAGCTGAGGATATGAAGCAGTGCAGTTCAGGGCTGCTATGTAGCTGCAGAGCTGTGCAGATACCAGGACTACAGTATTTTTTACTGGAAATAAGAGGTGATTATTGCTGGGAATTGTCAGACTTCTGGCTCTTGGGATTAGCCACCCCAAAAGTCTGGAGTAGGAGGGGTAGATTTCCTCAATGGAAGAAGTCGTGTGCTCCAAACCAGATTAAATCTCGTGTGAGTTAGTAGAAAAGGTGATAAGAACTGTGCACAAGAGATGCGGCGAGTTCAACAGCAGATATGAGATACTGTTCCAGTGTTTTGTACCTACAGGGCATAGCAATAAAGGGGTGAGTAAAATTCTCTTGTAGAAAATGTCTGCAGGAACAGAGCTGGTGCTGGGCTCACCCTGTGAACCAGCAGATTAACTTGATGGTTCCAGACTTGCTCCACAGCCAGCAAAGGCTACTCTGGCCCTTGGGCACCGGTCGAGAATCCCAGATAAGGGGAGGCAGCATCACAGAGGGAGCCAGATAGCTTAAGGGGCTGTGGGAGTGGGGACAAGCTGGAGAAGAAAAACACTGGAAGGAAGGGAAAGGTTGAGGGTGGCTTTGGGCAATGGGTAGGAAACAGAATGTGTGAAAAATAAGCAGGGAATTCAGCTAAAAGGTTCCATTGCTGATTGATTTAACTTACACTGGAGAGAAATTGGCCTTAGGTCAAGTCTGCAGTGCTTTTATGTGATTGCTCTCCCTCTGAGCATCCTAGAATGACAGTTGGGCCAAGCGTTTTGGCCTGTGGGCAAGAAAACAAGAAAGGCATAAGAAATGTCCCCTACAAGGACATATATGCTTTACTTGCCAAGTCAGAAGTTGTAGGTCTGTTTTACCCGCTGGGCTCCTCTGTCAGGAGGTGGATAGGAAGTGCACCTCCTTGCATGTGGAAATTTGTTGAAAAATGCTGCATCATCAGTTGTGGCACTTTTTTGGAGCTCACTTATGATATGGAAACTCTCAGGCTGTCCTTGGAGCAGAGCCATGTGCTATCAGTCCCTTGAATACAAGTTGATTAAATATGTAGGTCAGAAAACAGAAAGCACATCCCAATTTATTTAATAGATGAGAGTTTCGTTGCCTAATGTTATATCACTGAAGCTGCTGGTCGCTTTTTGAAGGTAATATAATAATGGCTTTGTTTTCAGCTCAGGGATTAAGGAGGGTCACCAGGTATTACTACCCAAAGGGCAGGTGCAAATTTTTCAGTGGCATTAATAAATAAAAATACCTGCCAGGGAATTAAGTTACCTGTGAGGATTGCTGTGATAGAAGAGCTAACAAGGAGCAAAGTCTAGTAGAATCTATCTCTGTTCCATGAATAGGCAAGACATAAACGCACGTGCACCTCTACAGTGATGTCAAACCAAAAATAAGCCAGGAATCCTATTGAAGATTTTTTTACCCCTGAGCCTTTATCATGGCCCTATTTTTTTTTTTTTCCTCATCTTCCAGCTCCCAAGGAATTGGACAGGGAGCTCCTGTCTGGCAGTCTGAGCTGTATCAGCCTGTTCTGTCCCCCCCTTGGTTACCTGCTGTCTGTAGCAGCCTCACACAACCCCGAGCAGTTTTACATCTGAAATTAAAAAGATGCCTGGGACTGACTGAATCATTCTTCATTATCTCAGCGGGCAGCAGATTTAGGAGCTAGATTTGCAAAGAACATTTATTAGATTGTGTGTCTTCTGGGGATAGCTAATTTTTTTTTTTATCAACAGATTCCATGACTTAGCATCATAATTAGCTGTTAGACATATATACTCCAGTCAAGAGCTGCTTTTTTTTTTTATTTTTTTAAGCCTGCTTATTCTAAGAGTCTTTCTTTTCTCATTTATAGGGGAGTTTTGCACCATTCTTCTGACAAATGCAAGATAGCCGGTGGGAATGAGACCCGTAATTAATCCACTGAATGCACAGAGCAAGCAGAAGAACGGCTCTTGGATGAAGTTCTTTAGTCTCTGGAAGGTATCTGACAAGATGGCAAACAATGTTAGTTAGCGTGGTAGGTTTTGTGATGTCAGTGCTAGGAATGGCACCCAGCAAATTCATTTCATGTGAGCTATCGAGGACACGAGGGAGAAAATTATGTATTTCAGCATTCCCCTGAATTTTGAAGTTGCATATGCATGATTCTGCCCTTTGTCATCAAGACATGGTTCACTGTGTTTCTAGTAAAGAAAATAAAGAAAGCTTGAGTCCATTTTCCCACTCCTTCTTGTAGGGGTGTGTGTTGAGGAGGGTGGTGGTGTTAAAAGATTGGGTCCAGCACTGAGAGCATTGGCCTGAACTGTGGGAGGTCCAGATTCAGCTCTTGCATTGCCAGAGACAAACTGTGTGACTTCAGTCACGTATCCTCATTGTACTTTGGCTTGGCATCCATAAAAATAACTTGAGGGATTTTGTGGTGAAGTGAGACCCCCTTGGATGCTGCACTATTAAGGTGTCTTGTTGGTTTGTCACAAAAGCATTAAAGTGGTGGAAAGCACAGGGTGAGGATGGTTGTCCCTTTAAATTAAGTTCTTCTTTTATGTAATGCTACTTGGTTTATTGCACAGGAAATATCTTTGTTTCTTAGCTCTCTAGCAACTATAGTACCTGTCATTTACTGCAATTTACTTCTGAGACTGTTTTTCTAACTGCCTTGTGTTCTTGGATCAGATACAACAGCCTTTGATTCCTGTTGTCCTTTTGTCTTTGCTCGCTTGGCTCTAAACATTTTGTTCCCTGAACATGGGCCCAGGTTCTCCTTTCCCCCAAGCTGCAGCAAATCAGGAATACTGCTTCTGAAGCAATTAGTTAAGAAGCATTGACACACACAAAGGGAACTAGGACTGGTGATATTTATTTTTTTTCCAAGGTTTGACAGACATTATGTACTGCTCTTCCCAAATCTTCCAGTATTAGTTCCAATGTGCAGACCAATTCCAAGACTGAGTGACTGCACTTTGCCTGGTGATGATCCACACCGTATTCCCAGCTACCTGGTTCTCCTTCACTGCTTTGTAGTCACAGCACAAGCTACACCCTCGAGGGAGTTTGTGTGTGCAGCTGCCTGACTCCTGCCTAACTCAGCTGGATTGATATCTCAAAAGCCAGGCGTGTCCAGACAATCATATTCTCAAGGCAGAGAGCAAACTCACTTATTTGATCACAAGATACTCAAAATGTTAGGTGAAGATCGGAGGGTCGCTGATACAGAACGGTGCAAAGTCTGTACGAGTGCTGACCCTCAAATGAGAATCTGCAGGCAAGACCTCTGCTAATGGTTTCCTGGTGGAGTGTGCCAGAAATGAGGAAAGAAATTACTTTCTTGATGCAAAAGCTGCTTCTCTATTACCTCTCCTGATCTCCAGGGAAGAGTTGAGTTGGTCCAAAATGGAAAATAATTAAGGTCTGAGCAGAAATAGTAACTGTCCTGAGGTTTTCTATGTTATTATGTCACAGCTACTTTTCTTCGGACTCGGTCCTTCTCCTCTCTTCCTGCTACGTGTTGTGTCAAGAGGTACACACCTCACAAACTGAGGTTTGAACTTCCCTGTGCTGCTGTGTTCAGTTCCTCTGCGCCGTGCCACTGCACACATCAGCCCCTACGTGTGTGTGGAAGTGGTTTACATGCAGCCAGCTGCTCCTTCCTTGGTTTTATGGCACCTCTTGCACCCATATCTCAGAGTCGGATAAAAAAAACAAAAGGAGAAGTATCTACAGTAGGAACTAAGTGGAGCTTGAGATGTAAAAAAGCATTGCTCTACTCTCCTGGATTATACTGAGGTTTACGCATGAGTTGGAGCATTTCCCTGCTCAGATCAGGACCAGGTAGGGTCTGTGCAAATCTACAGGTACCAGGACACTTCTAGGTTAATAAGAGAATCCTGAATTAACACACTTCCAGCAATGCCTGGGTACTGGGCAGAGGGGTTGTGGCTTTCAGTTTAAATGCCCATGAAGCTCCCATGTTAGGTGCCCAAGATCCCATCCAAGAATTATTTATTTTAGATTATATTTAGCCTTAACAACCTGACAATAGCCAGCGTTGCTGGTCTTTTAATATTGCTGAGAGAGGAGAAAAATTGTTAACCCTGTTTTGTAAATGGCCAAAGCCGCATAGACCGGCTGCAGTGGAGCAGGGACTGTAATCCCTAATTCTAAATTCTCTATTAAAACCCTAATCCTTGGGCTATCCTTCTGCTTCAGACAGAGTTTGAGATGGACAGTGTATAATTTGTCTGAAGTGATGCACCTGCCACTATTTAAAGCTAGTTATTTTCTTTCTGTCCCCATGTCAAAGTTGCTTTTTCTTTTTCATTGTCAAATTCTTTTTTTTTTTTATGGAGTGATTAAAAATTGAATTCTATTGCTTGCATTTTATAGGTCTCTGTTAGAGCCTTGTGATTCAAATCCGAATTCCATGTAGACTAACAGTATCTTGGGACTGATAAAGCTTGATGCCTGGACTGTTTAAAGGGGAAGAATATTAGCATGAAGTTTCTAGCATTCAGTGGGTGGTGAGAATAAAAACATCTCCTGATTTGCCTGAGGATCATAATCTTTTTGAAGAAATTTTCATTGATAATTTTTTAATAGAAAAAGCGGGGGAAAAATGCAGATACTTCACAGAGAACATAGACAGAAAAGAACAGCAGGGTAGGGGGAATGTGAAAGTAGGTCAGATGCATTGCAGACAAAAAAAAATCATTATTATGATTAGGAGAGATTAAGGAAGGCAAGAGCAAACAGCATCAAAGGAATCCAATTTATCAAGCCATTTAGACAAGAGCATTCCTTGCAAGGCAAGGTCTCCATACCGTACACCAGTTTGGAGCAAAATGAGAAGAGAATGTCCCATGCTATGTATTTAATTTAATATCTAGTCTACTGTATATCAATCCATGAATTCTTGAAGGAACCTTTTTTAATTGTCATGAGGAACAAATGCTGCAGAAATTGTTACCCGCCCTTCTTTGCTTGAGTTCTTTTAGATTTTTCATTTTTAAAGCTATAATTATCCAGTTAGGTCTCTAGGTGAAGAAAGCGCCCAGTGTAATAGTAGTGCTTGCTGACAGCACTCAATCAATTACTTCTTCGGCACATTAGGTGCTTTACATAAAATAAGGAGATTCTCATCTCAAAGATTTCAAATAAAAGGCAATTTATAGCTGCGAAGTTATTTCATCTGAGGATGTTAAGAAACTTTGCAATGACAAGTAGATTGTGTTGCTTTTTGTAACTTTTGGGCAACTAGAAGTCTGGGAGATCTGACTGGGATGCTGTGACCTACTCGGTCTCCATGTCTCCCCTTTTTCTTTCTAGTTTTGACTGGCTGCTTTGCCCCACGTGCCGTAACAGCAAGGAAATGGATTTTGATTTGGAACGCAGAAATGAATAGTGAAAGCTTTAGCTCTCTAAAACAGAGCAACATTCTTCTGCTCCAGCACGTCTTTTTGATGTACAGAACAATGGACTTTAATAGTAAACACAGGCAATGCCTCTTGATCTGTGTAAGACAGGTCCTGTGCTGTATGAATTCTGTTATGAATTTGGGGCCCGTTTCTGCCCAGCACTGTGGGCACTTTTTGTGGACCTAGATTAGCTGCATTTTCTTTAACTTCACACCGAGCTCGAGCGCTCCTTGAATGTTTTTAACGTTGGCTTGGGCCCTCTAGACAGAAACCACAACCTCTGCGCTGTTTGACAGAGCTCTGCCATGTCAGATGTTCCTTAGCAGGAGCAAGCTGTCTGATAAATTCAAACAAGATGTGGACGTCTCTTAACAGTGGGTTAAAATACTGGCTGAACATCTTCCTAAATAGCTGAAGACTGCTGCCAGAGGCCACGGGCTGGTTTGCAGCCTAAACCCAGCCCCGCAGAACTGCTGACTTGCACCGAAGCATGGAGAAGGTTTGGCGTTTTAGAAGCTTTTAATTAACAGCACATTTTATGCCACTCATTAGTTTCCTATTCAGGAGGAATTGGTGTATGAAGCATGCTAAAACTTTAAAGGAGTGGTTACCCATGCAGCTGAAGTTACAGCTGGTGCCTTCTCAGCCTTCCAAGCCGAGAAGTCGCGATTCTTTTCTGCTGCCTTTGCAGCGATGTGGGGGCAATACAAACCCAGACTTGGGCTAACGCTTTTACTGCTGACTGGCTGTCACATTGTCACTCCGACAATGTCGCCTTTCAGGTCCAAGCACTGCCAGAACTCACTCTGCCCTTTGTGCAGCACATGGCAGAGCTTTGATGGAAATAACCTGGCTCTCCTTTGTTTAGGCAATAGAGTGAACGTGTGGGGAAAATCTCAGCCCCTGTCTTTTTTTTCGACCTTTTCCAAAGATTGGCTTAAATGTTGAAGTAAGATACTTGTCTTTCTATTTTGATGAAACTCCAGATCCTGATGCTTTTCTGTACTTTAAATACTGCCTTTGAGTCTTGCTACGACAGCTTTGACTGGTTTAAGTTGGTGTAGAATTTCTGGGTTCAATAAAACTATGCTAAATTATACCTGGTTAAGGTTTCGGTCTCTTTTTGCTGTGTGTTTTTTGCCTAACAATACAAGGTAACTCAATATCAGCAGTCTCCTGTTGCTGTAGTCCAGCACCCTGTGACAATTTGGGGTATGACATTGCAAGGATTAGTGTTTCAAGCACTGCTTTGGAGTATCTTTGCGGTGGTGGGTATCGATCCAGTCTGGTGGTATGTGGGCTCGGAGAGAGAGAGCAGCAAGGCGTGAAGAACAGCTGCTTCTTATAAACCAGCACACTAGAAACACACTTTAATTACATAGTGAAAAGGAATAAGGAAAAATTAGGCCTTACCATAATTGTCTGGATGTTTGGACTCTCTTCCTAAATGTGTTACTGACTCCTATGACACCCTGCAAGGCCTTTTAAACCACTGCGTGCTTAAGATTTCCCATTTACAAAAGCACTGGCAATGGTTTAAGACTGAATATTGATGAAGAACACTGCATTGCTTTGAGAGCTGCTGGAAAAAATGGCAAGTCTTGCCATTATTATTATTGTTATTGTTCCATCTTTAAGCTGTCAGATTATATAAATCTAGGCAGATGCCTTAAAGCATCGTGTGCAGAGGAAAGCTCTCTAAAGGAACAAATTTCCCTTTTCCTTTGTCTTGGAATAAAATGTCATAATTGTATGGGAAGATAGGACAGCTATTACTGAAAAGGAGGTATAAAAGCATAGGAAAGAAGCACTGGGAGAAGAAGAGATGGGAGACAGCTCTTCATCCAAACTGATAATGTAATATGAAGTATTCCCAGATCAGCCTGTTAAGAGTCTAATAAATACTCTGGAATGCAAATATAATACCCAGCAGGCTGAGATCGTTGCACTTTACATGCTCCTTATGCTATTTCTTTGTTAACCTGACAGTCTCAAAGGTATTTTAAAGGCATCAGCTGGACACCCAAACTCAGTTTCCACCTTTGGGGCAGCCTTGTCTAGCTGATCCATAAACTTTGTGCTCGGAAGTTGAAAACCTTGACTTGACTATTTCGATGTGGAATTGTAGATCGAGGCTTCTATGGGGATTCTACAGGGTACTTTTAACCTAACGTGAATGGGATGAACAAAATTATACTGATGTATCTATAAGTGAGAAGTATTAAAATGTGTCATCCAGTAATCCTGAAATATTGATGAATTACCACTCTGCATTCTGCTTTCCTGAATCCCTCTCCAGAGCCTAATACAGAACTTTTAGGATCTTTCTAAGGCTGCTGCTGTTGGTTGCAGTGCACGACCAACTGCTGTGACATATCTGCTGCATTTTGATGAAGTTACTGGAACCGGAATCACTGGTGGTGCAATTATTTCTTATATAGATGCTTTAATTACAGCAGTGAGATGTTATGGGGTTAATTAATTGTTGCTTATTAAGTGCTTTGAGACTCCTGAATGAAAGATGCTACTACATACGTGCAAGGGATGATTATTAGTTATTAACAGCGATGCTCCCAGCTATTTGCAGGGGAAAAACAATTTAGTTTCATTGTGAAATATTAAATTTGCAGTCTGGTCGGATCCATGGCATATTTCAGGTTGCAAGCCAAAATCCAAGTGTATACTTTGGTAGTGATGCACAGTGCCAAATTTGGCTCGTGGGAGTGGTCCCATCAGTTTCCGTTGGAACAGAAAAGAGCTAGAAATGCATGAGGTTCTAGAAACTGGAGGATGGGATTGCGTGGGAGGAGGTTCCGCAGCTTTCAGTGAAATCGGTAGGAAATGGAAGAGCTCGCAGGAATATTGAGCTACAGGTTCTAGTTTCATGACCTTTAAGCTGTGGTTATTGAACAGCATCCATCTGCAGGTGTGCAGCAATTGTGGTTCCATTACCTTCAGAGCCACCTTCTTTTTAGGCCTTTTTTCTAAACATTTTCTCCATCAGCAGCAACTGTGGGCTTGCCTGTGGGCATGGACAATGTATCTGTGTCAAAAATCAGGCTGCCTAAGCTCTGGTATTTATCCTGGCACTCAGGAAGCACTGTTGTCTAGAGAGGTATTTCATCAGTTCTCAAAATTTAATAACTCAGTGTGTCAAAATATGAGCTGTTAAATTACTGGAATTTCTTTACTCATTTCAGACAGATCTCTGTTCCCTTTGCTCCTTCTTGCCTTGTATTGAGAAATAAACATATTTACTGGTGAGAGAGGAGGAAGAGAGAGACTTTTGTCCTCTTGTTTCTTCCCATGAAAAAGCACAAAGTCCCTGACAAGGCTTGGTTGGGTACCTGGATGTTCAGTATTTGTCTCCATGCCAGAGACGAGCCCTCTTGCTGTGGGAGTTTGTGTGAAGGTTCTGCAATGCCTGAAAGTGGAAGGAGGGAAACACAAAGCAAGCTCACTGAACATTCTGCCAAGCCAAAGATGACTAACACCATTAAAATCAGCTGAAGAGACCGGCTCTTTCTATCTCTGGAAAATGATTATTGAAATGGATAACTGTAGCAGCTCTTCGGGGTGTTGACCCATCACAAAGGTGGGGACTGGGCATGTCTACAGAGGCAAGGGGTGGCTACAGCTGCTGTAAAAGATCCCCTGAGATGGAGAATCTGGCCAGTGGGGCTTGGCAAGGGCAGCGTGTGATGTTCTGCGAGATGGCAAACGCCCACAGCTCCTGCTGACTCGCTCTGAAGAAGCTGCTCAAACTGAGGACTGTTGAATCCAGGAGAGACCCAAAACAGCTGCCAATGGAGGGACTGGAACCCATGCAGCATACTTCTAAATTGTCGGGGCTTGTCCCAGCATAGAACAATATAAGCCACCCTACAGAAAGAGCTGGAGGATCCCAGCCCTAGAATAACATGTCCTGTAGCTGCACAGCTAATGCACTTGACTTCTACACGTACAGCCTTCTATCAATCTCCCTCTCACAGCAGCAGTGTTTGTCTTGTCAGGGAGGTGAAGGACTGGCACATGTCTGTTCAGGCATTCTGTGTAGTACACCATGAACACCATAGATTCATTCTGCATATGCAGATTGTCTGTGAGTTGGATGCTTAATAGCTCCAAAGTTTCCTGGAAGTGTTACTCTTGCTTTGCAGGCGCTGTAGCGATGAGCTTTACATACCCAAAGCACATGTTCCAGAGTCCTGGATACAGAACTATCTGATCAAAGCTGCTGCTGGACATCAGAAACCCAGGAAAGTGTATGTGTCCCCTTCAGTTCTGCTCAGATAAAATTTCCTGGCAGGAACAACTGAAAAAAAAAAAAAAGATCTAGGAATTCCCATGTATCTGAGAGCCCTAGATAAAAGTATGGATTTTAGCAAGTTGCTCTGGGGTTTTTTTTGTTAGGTTGGTTGTTGGTGTGGCCTTTTTTTTGTGTCACTGTGCTGTGCAGTGTCAAGTTTAGGACTGAAGTGTGATGTTCAAGTGACACAACTTTATAAGAAACATAAAAGGGTGTTCTGAAAGGTTCCTCCCGATTAACTGTCATTATCCCCTGGGAAGTTTTCACCAGTTGTAATGGACCTAAACCTTTCCTTGTTTGCAGCGAGAAAAGATTTAGGTCTGTTTTCCAGCTTGGTGGTTTGGGGAAGTTTAATTTTGTATCACCTGGCTTTATTTCCAGAGAACGAAGATAACTGTAAGTGGAAATCACTTTCTGAAGGTGTGGAACCAGGCTGTGTAAGGGTCACAAGTGGGATGCAGCAAGTGCGATGGGATAAACTTCCTTGGGGAAAGTCTGTTCCCATTTTTCTGTATGTGTACAGCAGCTGTACTGCAGAGCCACGGCTGAGAATCCGAGATGCTTCTGCAAAACAGATGATGATAATAAAAATACCCTGCACCTCATTAAGCAAGTCAAGGAAAACTCCAACAAGGATGCAGTTAAAGCTTTTTATGTTCTGATGATGCAGTCTAGGTCTGTAATAATTATTGGCAAGGAGGTAGGGATTTCTGGCTTCAAAAGCAGGCCTGGGGAGAAAGTTAGGGCAAATCCCATTGAAAAGCCTGCATACCTTGAGCTGTTCTGTAGTAAGAAATATTGCAAATGCTACAGCAGATAGAAGTACATTTGTCTCGGTTACTGCTACAGCCCAGAAATGCAAACATTTCCTATGCTGCAATTGTTTTGACTCAGAAGATTTATTCTCCTTTCTGTGTTCTGGCTTTCTTGGACTCTGATCACCTCTCAGCCAAAGTATGCTGCTAGACAGAGGCAAAGTGAGAATGGCTTGATGCCCATCTTTGTGGGTGAAAGACTATTTTATTAAATCTTTCTGGACAGTGCGTTTCAATTTCTATTTCTCTGGGGGATCTGGAATCCGAGCCAGTCAGTAAAACAGACCTCCTGCTCTTAGAGGTGCCAGAAGCGATCTGCCTGTCTGCTGAGTGGAAACGATACAGTCATGGCCAAGTTTTGTGTTCCAGGATTCAGCCCACGCCATCGATTTTCCCATTGTGGCGGTGTTTAGAGACACAGCAACCCCACTGGGGAGATGCTGGGTGGGTCAGGTGAGACACCAAAAGAGCACGCATCTTCAAAAGGCAAGGCAGAAAAGCAAATTGTTTTTCTATGGATGAGTTATCAGAGAGTGACTTACTAAAGGAAATATCTATAATTTGCAATATCTGGTTTACAATTTGCAGTATCTGTTTTTCAGTCTTATCCATGAAAATATTTTTTCTCTTAATACTCAATCCCGGCTCATGGGCTTGACGGAATGGTAAAACCATAAAACCATCTGTAACATTATTAGCAGTCTCGGTATAAAAGAGATCCTTTAACAAGGTGTTATGGTTGTCTGTTGTCTTTGTCCTGCTTCAGCCAGCCCCTCCACCCGATCTCTATTTTCCCTGCTTAGTCAGCACGTTCTAAAACAGATTCAAAGCAAAGCAAGGATGAAAGCAAACAGCCCCATAAATGCTGACTTCTCAAAGTGCTGCACCCCATCATTCAAGCACCCAGGGACAGAAGTACAACCAACATCTTCCTAACAGCAGGCTTTAATCTCCTTCTAAAGGTAGATGTGTAAAAGGGAACATAATTTGCAATGATGCTAAAAATGAAAAGCTTAGAAGAAAGAATACCTTATTCATCTTAAAGCAGGCAGCATACAGAGCAAAGAGGAAAAAAAAGCAAAACCAGTCTTTTTTTATTCTCTTTCCTGAACATAATATATTTTTTAAAAGCTTGGGTAGACCAGCCTGGTGTATTAACCGCTCGGGGTGATGGGGGGAGTGTAATCTGCAACCTGCTTGTCATGTCTCCCTCTGTTAGAGAGCCATCTCCCTTTGCTCATAGGTAGCATTTCTTATGGCTTTTTTATTCCTGGACAGAACCAACTTTGTCAGCCCTTTACAGCCTGACTGGGAATATATCCTGAGTAATGGCTTCTGGTGCTGTTTTCTCCAGCAATCCCATTGGCATTCCCAGTGATACCATACTGCTCTTACTCTTCATTTTCCATTAACTTCTCCAGTCCCTGTTGTCTGACCTCTGTGCACTCTGGCAGGATAACGTGATGCAAGTCAGCAGTGTGTCCAGGAGCAGAGAGGAGATCTGGTGCTGCACACCCATGAACTGGTGTCCCAGTTCTCTCCTCGTGACAATCTGACTGTCTACAGTGAAAGTAAAAGGACTTGGTTAATGTTAATTTAATGCCCAAACTTTGTGTGCCTTTTCCTTCTATGTAACACAGCTCCCCCGTTTCCCATAGTCATTTAATTTTAATTGAGGTCTCTGGACTTCTGTACAGGTAATAGAATACCGTTCAATGAAAAGGAGCTTATCAAAGCAGGACAGAACAATATTGTGGGGTGGTTTTTTTGCATTTGCTTCTGTTTTGCCAGCTGGCTGAGGCACCAGGTAGTTCTGATTTTGCATTCCCTGCTGCTGCCCTTCACCCTGCAGGGTCAGGGCTGTCTGTGAAGAGCTAACTGGTGTCTAAAGACTACTCTCTCATCTCTCTTGCCTTCAGTGCGAGCTTGCCTTTGGTGCATCCTACCTGAGCAGGATAAAAGAATCCATATTCAGTGTGTAACACCTACAGCTCGAGCCAGAAAAAGACCCCAGTGAAAAAAATAACCAAACAACAGCAAAACCTTCCTGCTTTGAAATTCACTGATGTTTCTTACTTTCACAGCTGCTTGAAGGACCAAAGCTTTTAAAATCTAACAGGACACTAACTGGATGAATAGCAGCTGATTCATCCAATAATGTTTCTTTAAACTTCTTTTTAACGCAAAATCTTGGGGTTCTATACAAAGCAAGGTCACCATTCTTCAGAATGGAAGAAAGTGAGACACAGATGACATAGATGACTTACTCAAGATCACATAACGAGCGCTGAGAGTATCAAGAACTACAAGATGATGTCCTTATTTTGAGCGTATTGATGCAATCCTAAATTCACAGTGTATCCCATAGCTGTCCTGGTGTGGGAAGTCCAGCCTGTGTGACTTTATTAGCGGAGTGTTGGATTGTTCCCTTTTTCATGGGGAAGATGAATTCTGGAGGTCCTGCGGACCTTTGGGGATGCCAGAGAGCACTTTCTGAAAGAGTAAATCCTTGTCTTAGTGTTTGCCTTTTGTTTGTCAGTGACCTGTGAGAGATTCTGCTCTGGAGCACCAAAAGAAGAGAGGACTTTGCGACCCTGGGATGCTATAAACCAGTCCTTGCTCTGGGCCTCTGAAAAAGAGCAGAGAGACTGTCAGAAGCGGGGAGAGGGGTGGTGTGCGAGTAAGAAAAGAGGGGGCTGAAATGGCAGGAGAGAATGAGAAGGGAAGAGGGCAAGAAAAATATGTGAGCGCGAGAGGTTCAAAGACATTCTTTGGCTGCTTCTGCCTCCTGTGCCTGTGCTGGCTCAGGCAGTGCTGGGGCCATGAAGACCTCTCTTAATCTACATTTCCTTTTCCTTTTTCACTGGGAATGGAAGAGTCATGTGTAAGTGACCCTGCTCTCCCCCTCTTTCCCTCCCCATTTCCTTTCCCAGCAGCGTCTCTCTGGGATACGCAGCCATCTGGCTGTTTATTGCAGCATGAGCTGAACTCTTAGATGTATCCTTTGGAATTTGGTGCTGGTTTAATGATTTCCTTATCATTCCTTTCCATTTTCTATACGTCTCATTTGCGCCCCTGGAGCCACTGTTGCATGAGTGCATTCTGTCCTCTGGTATCCATGTGCTCTCGCGTTTCCTCTTCTCCCCAGAACTTCTCGACATTCTTACTTGGTTTCTATTATTTTTATTTCATTTTTTTTTTTCCTCACGTTTCTCTGCTTCCTGTTAGCACTCCTGTTTCCCACTCCGAAACAGTTGACTGAGCGTGGGGATCAGCCTGCCTCCTGCTCTAATCCCATCCATCCTGGGTCAAGACACTGACCTCAGAGGCATTGCTGGAGGCGGAAAGGGAAGATGCAAACGATTCCAGAGGAAGTTCAGCCTTGAAGTTCAGCACTGGGAGAAGGAGCAAGAATCCTTAGCTTCTCTCCCTTGTGCTAGGAGTAAAATTCACAGTACAGTCTGCTTAACTCCTTCGCTTCCAGGAGCAAGCAGAGATGCTGTTAAAAAGACAGGGAAACAAAAAGGAGCATCTTGCATGAAAAGTCCATCTGTTCTGTATTGGTGAGAGAGCACGAGGTATTGAGAATATAGTGGTCTGTCCTGGGATACTCCTTTCTTCTTAAAGGATATCTCAGAAGATAATATTATCCATACAGCTGCTGCAAATAGATTTCTTGATGGACTTCTTGTGAAAGAACGGATAGATGCTGTGGAATAAAATCTTCGTTTGTGTCTGGTGGTGAGAAAAACCATGAACATTGTAAGGCTATTTTTCTAGGCTCTTTTTGAGTATTTAAGACTTTTTCCCTTTTATTTCATTCCTCTTGCTGTAACAGTGAATTTCCCACAGTTGTTTGCCTGTGCTGGATGCCATCAGGGCAGGGCTGAAGATAAAGCTGATGCTTCCCGTACCATCACCAGTGTTTTATGTGAGAAGTGGCGTGCAGGGATGGTGTGCTGGCATCCATGCCGAGGAGGCTGAATGGCCACTGACAGCTTCCCAGTGGCAAAGGATGTGGACCCAGAATAATTAAACAACTGTGTCTCATTGCAGCTCATGACAGCTTCCAGATGCTGCCGTAAGTGATTCCAGATGTGTCCTCCAGAACCTCTGGCTGGTGAGAGCCCCCATGCATGGGGAGGGTGAGAGCTACTTCCTCTTCCAGGGGTGCTTGTGCCATCACTGTCTTTTCCTTTCAGACTCGCGTGGTGGGGATGAGACCAGCAGCATTCAACAGTGCACCCAAGGGGCAAAGCCCTTTCAGTAACCGTGTGGAGAGTTCACACGCACAGCTGTGCAGCTGACCAGGGCACAAAGGACTGGCTCTCTCTATTGCCTGTAAAACCATTTTCTTCCCTGTGCACAATTATTTTCAGGGCCCGCAATGAAAGATGGGTGTGGAAGGCAAGGAGAACCAAAGAGACCATCGTGATTATCTTTTCTACCAGCCCAGGGCAGGAATTTCTCTTGGTTATTCTCATGTCTGGCCTGATACCTCCCCCTGCTGTTCCTTGCCTGTTTGGCACTCAGCATCCAGCTCCATCCCAGCTCCTGAAAATTGTATAACTCCAGAGCTGAGGTCAGACCCTTGCATGATGCAGGTGGCAAGAGAGCAGAGGTGGGACAGTGGGTGCACGGCAGTGAGGCTCCACAGATGTTGCAGAGCAGGAGGAGGGCTTCAAAATAAGATCGTGGGCTTGGCATCCTGGCTGAGCTCTCTGCCTGGGGAAGCACTCAAGGCAGAGGGGTTCAGCTCTGGGAACCCCAAGCTTGGGAGCCAGGAGAGCTTTCTGATACTCACTGCAGGTACTTGTCTCAGTTTCCCTGTCCTCAGGACAATGCCACCCCTCTCTCTGCCCCCCTAGGGCTTGCTTTTAAGCTTTTAATGACAGTTTATGCGCTCAGTCCCAGTGTCATTAAAGGCCGCCTTTTGTCCTTCCCAGCATGAACACTTCTAGGCTGAGATTGGTTTATATTTTAGCGTTTTTAAAGTAGCAAATGTAATGATACAATTATGGGAAAATACAGAAAGGAGGAAGAGTAACAAAAGCAGTGTTATTCATGCTCCTTCAAGCCCCTTCACTCTGTAAAGCCTCTTGTATGAACCAGGCAGGCAGTTTTACCAAGGTGTGTGGAGACACAGTATTCCCTCCGACAGGAGCTGCTAGGGTGGGAAAGATATTATATTGTCTGTGGGGGAGCCCCCAGAGAAACAGAAAAACATTAGATAGTAAAATCTTGGTGAAAGGGACAGCTTTTATTGCACAGTGATTGAGCATCCAGCACAGGGGGTGCTCATCCCAGCTGAGTGCCATCCTTTTAAAAGTAACTATTGCTTTGCAAAATAAAAGTAGCTATAATAGTAATAGCAGTAGAGTGGGAAAGACAGACAAATGAGAGGTAGAAGAGGGCATGCAGTGAGGATTTTGCCCGTTATGGTACAGATGTTCAGCCTGAATTCTTCAGTAAAGCTCAGGGGCGTTTTGGACTTTTATTTTCTCAGGTTTCCCTGGTTTGAGATGATGATTCCTGTTGCAGCAGCAAGGGGTGACCCCTGTGGGCTGGCTCTGAGGCTTTGCTCTGGAGGATTGCCATCTGCTGGTCTCCTCTTGGAAAGGCAGGGCTGTAGGGAGTGGTGATCTGGGATATTGCAACCCTTTTTACCTGTGCTGCTGGGCTCATCCCTGCTCCCTCCAGTACCTGAGCTGGTGTGAACCCTGGCAGGGCAGAAGCACCTTTGCTAACTCCAGTCCAGCCAGACTAGGGAGCTGATCTGGACGTTTTACAATAGCTTTCCAGTGATTTATGTACTTCTTTACAGCCGATTCATCCTGCTTTCAGTTGGCAATATTATAATTTATTATTTTTTTAAAGCACACTTTTATAAACGCACTAAAAGGCAAAAGAATTAGTAGAAGTTGGAACATTAAAAATCAAATGCCAAACAGTCTTATTAAGTCAGCACTTAGCTGCTAAAAGTGAGTGCATCCAAATGAGATGCCATTTTGTAGTGTCACATCTCAGCAGGTGGGTGAATTCTCTGTTTCAGGATGCCATCAAGTGAAGGCTTCGTGGATGCTTTTCTAAAGATGCTCTTTCACCCCCAAATTACTAACCAGAGCAGTTCAAGGACATCTGCACTGAGCCATCTAGATAACTTTATGGTACGTGCTTTAACTCTATGAATGTGTTGCTAGTGCTTAGTAGGGAGGGTGACCGGAATAATGGGAAAAGAAGGCTGGACTGGGGTTCAGATTATGTGTGTTATACTTCTGTCCATGGGAGTAAGTGGATGGCATTTAATAAGATGAGACTGGACAGCCCTGTCTACATACATTTGGTTAGAAACACGGTTATACTGGTGCAACACAAGAGTACAAGATCTGTTACAGTAAAGTTGCCTACAACGGTTTAGATTTTAGCTGCAAATGCTCTGCTATAAACCACGTTGGTCCTCACAAACCGTAAATCAGACAGTGCCCACCCACAGTTTTACAGTGGTTTTAGGAAAGTCATACTTGGACTTAAAGCTGAGGAACTCTGTGTGGACTGAGCCAGAGTGAAGACTTCTGTTCTCTTTGTGGGACACGTGGATGTGATTCATGACCGCATTCCTGCCTGTGACGAAGGCATCTGAGAACATGGATACACAAGATATTCCTGATGGACAGGAACTAATTATAAGGCTGGTAGTGACTTAGGAGAGACCTAGAATGAGGCAAGATGGTTTCTATATAACAAGCATGAAAGACTCATCCCAGTCCTGTTCTCTAATCTTCTGTTCCTCCATTTTATACGGCAACAAAGTCTGTATCTAACAATGTGTTACTGTGAGCCTATTGCATTTTAAGAGTCTTAATAACTTCTTTGAGCAGAAGGATGCAGACATCGGCTGTGATTTTATTTGGTCCAGCTGGTGAACCTGCCCTTGGCTTGTCAGGAGACAAGGGAAAAAGCTCTATTTCGATGAGTCGAGATGCTGCAGGGAAGGACTGTGACACAAGACATCTGGCTGCATTTGGAGCGCTGCCCCGCAAACCACTCATTTCCCTAGACACGTCTCATCCTTCATCTTTGCCTCCAATTCCCCACATGTAAAGAAAATGATAGTCTTGCGAGATCCGCGGATGCTCTGAGAGTGAATCCACTCATACTTGTAGGGCACTCAAATTCTGTGATAATATGCTCAGAGAAAAGCCAACCAATAAAGAAAGTGATGAATAACACAGGCCAATATAAACCATTGCTTGGACATGGTACAAGAGAGTTTTAATGACTCATGGTCTCGTGCAATGTAAAATAAAACCATCATTTCTGATAGAACAATAGTTTTATATTGCATCATGCACTGAGTGCTCACAGACTTATGCACAAGAAAGACAGTTTTATGTTTTATACAAGTATTCTTTGCAGCCTTCTGCCCTTCTACTTCGTAAAGATTTAAGGGGGGGTTTATTCCAACTTTGCAGCAAAGCCAGTGTTTCTTCCTGAAGATTAGTAATTAGATCCTGTGGCAGCACTTAGAAATTTTGATGATGGGTCCTTTAAAAGCATCTTAGATTAGATAGTCAGATAGGAATGCATGATAATAAACTGAGCAGACAGGGCCATGTGCTGAGTTACTCGTTATCACTCCAATCCATTCTGAATTATGTGAACACGCCGACGTTAAAAAGGGAAAAAAGTAAAGTGGGCTTCTTAAATGTAATCCTGTTTTTTTTGCTCTCCATAATTGATTATATACATATGTTACTGTAGAAATGGTTCAGAAGAAAGGATGAGGAATGCAGCATCTTACCCTTGCCTGTCTTTTGCTGGCTTCCTTAAAAAAAAAATGCAACTTCGAACAGACACGACAATACTCTGAAAGTTTAAATTACTTTCTATGAAAAACTTTCCTAATGGGTCCTCCGTGAAACGCCAGCTCTGACAGTAGCGAGTCAGGCTGTGTTTCAGAGGTTTTCAGTCAGAGCTCTGCTGCCTCCAGACACAGGATTGGGCATTTGGAGAGAGGAACCTGATCCCAGAAAGGCACTGCGGGATGCCATTCACAGTTATGATTAGAAATGTCCCAGGAATGCGTGGGGAAGGATGAGTGTACAGTCTGCTCAGAGAGTGCCAGCGTGGCCTCCAGCTCGCTCGGAAGCGGCCAGATGGTATTGTCTTTTTTTCCCAGTGATTTTGATTCGATAAGGTCGTCTTTTCCATGCGCTCCACGGGAACAGCTCATTCCCTCGGTCTGGCTGCAGGGGACCTGGGAGAGGGGGAACATCTGACTTGGATCTTGGATTCTTTCAGGATTTGCTGCTGAGCCCGTTCCCCAGCGCTGGCACGCAAGAGCCTGCTGCAGCACTCCAACAGCACAGGGACACCACCCAGCAACTTCTCAGCCCAATATCCAAATTTTCACTCCCATCTATTTCCAGGCTCTGCAACTGGCCTCTGGCCATTAAAAATCACAGAATCAGAATCACAGAATCACCTAGGTTGGAAGGGACCTTTTAAGATCATCTAGTCCAACCAAAATCGTTACAAGAGTCTTCCCTCTCTCTTGCTAGTGTAATAAATCGAAAGCTTTGAGATCATTGTACGAAGACATCACTGCAGGCGTCTCTAATAACATTACTAGGGTTAAGTTAGCCAAAACTGGCTGAGTTTAATTCCTTTAGCTTTTTTCAGTTATCTCCAGGCAGGCTTTCATTATTTTTTTCCCCTGACATGCAAACTTTGTGATTTATCTGACATACTTAGCGTCGAGCTTTATTCACAAGGAGCCTTAAGTCTGCCTCGGATTATTTAATATATTTTAATTTTTTAATTTAAATCCTATTTTTAAGAAGGACTTGCAACTGCAAATTTTGCCAGAAGGGGGAACTGTAGCTCCATCTCCCAACAGCTGCTCCAGCACAACTGGCAGGCACGGACTTATTAAAAGCTTTGGATTCAGTTAGTCCTTTCCCTCCTTCTCTTGACACAGCTGCTGGAAAGAACTCTTGGTAACGGTCAGAGTGGATTAATAATTCTATTAGATCAGTTTTATCCAAAACCAATGATCTAAAAATCACATCAGCTCTGAAGGGACTTTAAGTACTCATTTAACAGCATGAAGTTTTTATTATTACAGATGCTGCTTGAAAGGAGCATCTTGTGCTTTTTTTTTTTTTTGTTCAGTCTTTTGGTGGTTTAGCTTCTCAGCAGCCAGAGTTTGTCTGACAGAGATGTGACTGTATTTCTAGTAACATAACTCAGGAAGCTGAGAACTTTAAGAAAGAGTGTCATCACTACAAACCTGGTGATGAACTACTGAGCCAGCAACACTTCAGACCTCAACACTGTTGGCCACCTGAAGAGAGAACTGGGAGAGGCTACATTTCCAAGGCATTGATCAAGAAGCAGGACCCACACGTGAGGGTGCTTCTTTTCAGCTGTACGTGCAGTTCTCCAGAGAGCTGTCTAAGCAAAGAACAGCAACTTTTCTAGGGTCACGGGGCTGGCAAGTGGCAGAGCCAGGAATTGCATCCACCTCCTGAAAGAGAGTTGTTTGCAGGTGGCACTGTGCCATCAATCATTTATTAATTGTTCGATTTAGCAACAGATCCATTATCCGTCTCTCCCACTTTTTTCTTCATCCCTACCCTAGAATCTCAAACCACAACAAAAAACCCACACCTCTTTCTGGGGAAGAGAATTCTTCAGAGAGACTCACAGCCTTAAATGTAATGGAAACATTTACTAATGAATGAGCCCTCGTTATACACATTACAAGGAAACACTTAATTGACAGTGGCCACCGGATAACAGGGTTTAATTAATAAATCTAGGTGGCGTCAAATACACCACAGGAAGGGATTACAGGGGTTAATGTGTCTGTCTGTTGGACTTTTATGGAAGAGTTGTGTTGCCTGTCTTTTAACAAGAGCACACACTGCAGTGTGAAAAGGTCAGAAAGAGTCCAGGACTTCTAATCAGCCTGTCTTTTGATAACATTGTCATCCCGTACTATTTGCATGTATTTAGAACGGTTAAAATGCTCATTTTCGAGCTGAGAGCATTTATTTGTTTGTAAAGCACAATGGGGCAATGCTCACAAATGCCACCAGCCCAGGAACGCTCTACCTGTACCCACACTTGCAGATTGCTTGGTGCTAGTCACTAAGTCCTCAGAACCCCTGCAGGGGAGACAGAAAGCAGCAGCTGAGAACACATACCTTTGCCCAAGAGACCTGTATCTCCTGATAGAATTTGGCTAAGCCCCGCGGAAGCAAAGAGAACCAGCCTGATTTATCCCAGCCCACGATCCAGGCTGCATATCTACTGTTACTTCTGTGTGTAAAGTGACAACTGGGCGTTGGGTGCACAAAACTGGCCTCTGCTTGCAGTGCCTCATCTCAAGAGAGCCCTTTGGGTGATGGAAGGGTTGTTTGTACTCCTGTCCACGGGAACATCTTGTAGCAATGTGGCCATACCAGTTCTACTTAAAACAATTAGGAACAGAAAACCCTTTAACCTGCTCTTTGCCTTTGCCCACAATCATTTGTGGCCAACCAGTACATCTTAAATCACTGTCCTTTGCCTGGTTAAGGTTGTCATTGTCATGCCTTTACTATATATATCTAAAAAACCAAAATCACACTGGAAGTTTCAAGGAGCTTCACGAAGATGCTGCCATAAGCTCAGAGCAGGTCGTTATTGTTAAGCAGTTATTTACCCTGATCCAACTTGGACCATGGAGATCTAATTAGCTGGTAATTATTCTCAAGCTTTGCCTCATCTGGATCACAAAACAGATCTTTATCTAGTATCAGTTTAGTCCCATTGCAGGCAATGGAACAGGATTAGTCTGTTAGGATTGTGAACAGGATCCAGACTAATATTCTGGAAGACCCTGGGAGTTTTCCCACTGGTGTCTTGAGAAACATAGCAGCCAACAGCAAGTGTTAAGCAAAAGGCTGAACTGAAGGTAATGACCATTACAGGTCAAATAATCAGCACAACAAGAGGGGCATAGACCAGCTACTGGAGTTAGCCCTCTGCCTCCTGGCTCATCCCTGGCCAACCCCCTCTCCTTTCTGCCAAGATCTCTATTTGCTTCTTAGCTCTCACTCCTCCTTTCATGCTCCCAATGCCCAGGTGCCCTCAGCTCCCCCACCTTGCTTTCTGTTAAGCATCCATAAGCTGCTTTGATTACGGGCAAAGCTAAAACAGGAGACTCTCATGCTGGAACGTCTCAAGAGCTGCCATCAGCTGATTGATGCACGTGAAGTTGATGGCTTGCCTTCCTCTGTCCAGGTTAGCTCTGCTTACTGGTGTCTAAAATATGTGTGGAATTAGTGGCACAGCAAATGTCAACGTTCAGGCATTACACCAAGACAGAAACACCTGTAGTTTACTGTCAAGCTCTCCAGGTAGTGATGCTATTACCATTTACTGTCATCCCCATCCTTCTCACCCCAGCTGCCCAGCCATGCCTACCCAGAGTGTTTTTCTGGAAGAATTATAGCAGAGATGCTGTATATTTCCTTTATATGTTATTTGACTCTATTACTTAAGGGAAGAAAGCCTACGTCTATCATTCTAGGAGTACACATCTGATTGTAAAAGAACAGGCTGAAGTAAGGTGTTTAATTACTAATTAACACTAACAGATTGTGGCAGTAATAAATTGAAGGTTGTTTTACTATTAAAAAAAAAAAGTGTTTTGGCTTATTCTCCAGCTACAGCTGAATCTTTTCTTTCTGCTCGCTTCACAGAAGACTTTTGATAAGCCTTAATTCTTCTTCCATTTGCTAATGTACTTATCTACCTTAGTGTCTATATCTTCCATTCATTTACTGTTTTTCTACATGATAGATCTATAACTGTGATAAATAATCATTTTCTTTAATGTAAAAAGAACAGAGGGAAAAATTGAAACTAAGAAGTCTCAGAATGCTCCCTAACTTCTTGTTTAAGGAAAGTTCTTACCTACAACAGGGATCCATAACTGATGTGAAGTTTCATATGAGTTCATAAGATTTCAAAGACTAAGTCATGGAACATTCTTCTTTCAGTGCTAGAAAATACAATGTTTGTTTGACAATTAAAATTGAGACAAAGAGAAAAAGAACTCTATAAAATAAAGTGTAGGCTAAAATAAGATGCTCTTACCAGGAGATATCAGACATTTTTTCTTCATGGGTAGGGTTTTTTTTAACCAATATGGTATAGTTACAGTCTATAGAAGGTCTTTCTATATTGACCTTATTTATTTTAACAACAAGAACACTTTGCTTTCAAATGCCGAGATTAATACAGAGGTTTTACCACAGCACAACCAAAAACCATAACTATTACAAGTCTCTCTAAGACTGTTCTGTCCCCTTTTTATAGCACAGAAGGCACTTAGCACTCGTAATTAGCGCTTGCAGGTGGAAATGCACAGGTGTGGGCAATCTTCCTGTCTTATAAAAGGGGGAAGAGGAGGTTCTTTTCTGTTTGTTTTAGCCAGAGTTATCTGTTCTTTCTCTTCCTTGTGTTAGAGAGACTTTCAGAGCAAAACATGGGTTGTTAAACAGCAAGGAAGGTACCGCTTCATCTCTGGTAACGTAAGAAGAAGTAATTAACAGGAAGAGAGAGAACAAGATAGAGGTAAGTTCTGAAGAATTTTGAATGTGAAGTATCAGTGTGCTAAGCAGGAACGTCTCTGGAGTAGAAAGAAGTGTTATGATTAGTGGCAGAGGGGTAGATAAGTAGAGGAACAAGCCTTCAGGCAGAGTTTAAGGAGCCTTCTTTCCTGTGTTGAAGATGTTCCTCAATTGCTCTGTTGTGCTCTATAACCAGCTGGAGAGTGGAACTTCACCTGTCTTGGGAAATCTCTGGAATACGTGGAAGGTGCATGAGAACAGTTCTTGCTTGCAAAGAGACACGACCAAGAACTGTGAGGCCTGAGTTAAGCCCTGAAATAAGACACTGTGTTAAATGACAGCCAGCCATCTGCTTGATCAGTGAGCAGGTAATCCCAGGCTCGAGGCTCCCAGGAGTGGTAAGGTCCCTGGCAGTAGGAATTCAGGTCTTTCAAAATGTCCTTGGAAAACAAATGTTGAGAATGTTTTTGAGAGAGCAGGTGAGGAAACAAGTAAGGGTGAGAACACAAACAGCTCCCGGTCAGTCATAAGGCTGAGATTACAGGCAGAAAAATGGGATATCTAAGTCAAGGAACTTGAAGGTGCTCCTCAAATACTTGGGGATTGGACACATGTACCAGTTGTTTGATGTCCTGCTCCCACACTTACATTGATAACACAATAAAAGCTCAGTGGCTTAACTGTTGGCACCAGGGTCTTAACAGCTATGGGTATTTTAATGTCCTAATTATACTGAATAGCAATTGAATTCCAGTAGGTTTCTCCCTCTTCTCCTGGGTACTAGCTGTTCGGTCTGAACCTGGGGGCAGGGCTTGTCCCTGCAGGGCACCGGGATCATCCAAAAAGCTCCTTCTGCAAACGTGTTGCAGCAAAGGGGAGGGAATTGAGGCAGAACCAGTTGTTGTGGAGGTGAGCAGTGGCACAACCTGATGGATTGCAGATTCCTGCGGGTGCCTCGGCTGCAGTTAAGCAATCCAGAACGTGACAGATTGGCTTCCAGAACCACGCTGGCGCAGAAAGGTCACTCTTCAGGGCCACATCTTTTTAGCCCAAGGTTACTCCGAGGGATTCGGTGTCACAAGTGGTTTTGATTGAGCTGGGGCTGATGAATGGGAGCCCAATGCTGGCAGCCCAGCTGTCTGTGGAGAGTCCCCCCCTGAACCCTCGGAGCTGCGTGCTGGTTCCTAACTGATGTTGAAATACCCAACTGCTGCAACCCAGGCAACAAATCCTTCAGGGAATGGCATTGTTCTTCAACTCTGGCTGTGGAATTGATTCCTGAGCTGTTCCACAGGTAGGAAATTTATGCAGAGTTTGTGGCAGGTCGAGGAAGGACCCTGAGCATCATAGGTAGCCAAATTAGGCACTTTTAATAGGAGGGAGACTCTTCTCTGTGGTTCAAGCACCAAAGCCTGCCTTAACTGGCTTCCAGGCACACAGCAAACCATTTGCCCATGAGCAGGATACCTCAGAAGAGTAAATTTGGCCAGAACCTCTGAAAGGGGGTTTTCCACTCTTGCTGAGGTTTTGCTGTTTCCTTGTTTAGAAGGATTTAATCTATAGGCATGAAGGCGCTGCTTCTTGGAAGTCTCTCTGCTTTTCTCTTAGTATGAGGCAATGAAAATCTCAGCCTTACCTGTGAACTCTAGGGACCCAGCAGCGTACAGCAAATTTTGGCATGTTCTGTTATTTATTGACTCCCAAAGCCTCCATCTCTCCTTGTTTCTCCTTGTATTAATTAAAGGGGAGTTTACTTACATCAGTGTATTGCAGCAGCACGACCCCTGGATAAGTGAAGAGCGAGACCTGGGCTCTGTGAGACCTGTGTGCTGTGATAGCTGGGCTTCTTGCAGGAATTCCTGACTCTCTGCAGCCTGTTTGGGAGGGGAAGCCTGAGCAGTTCATGTGGGACACACAACATCTGGGTTCTCTCTGGAGATGGTGGTCTTGGTTTCTCTTGAATGGCTGCGCTGAGATCCATCTGCAGGTTTGGATTTGGGGTCCTGCAGAGCCCGGGCTGATGAAGGCTGTCTAGAAACCATTTATAAAGATCAGTACTTGATGGCATCAATAACTCCCTCTGGGCTTCTTGCAGGCTGAGATAGTGGCAGATTGTCAAAATTACTTAACGTCCTGGAACACCACCCATTCCAGTATGAATAGGCTTCTTGTGTACAACTCACATGATCATGGTGTTTTTCTGGTGTCTCTATGGAGACTGGAGACATTCTTCTGGTCTATTGGTTTGGGATCTCTTTTCTTTTTCTCTGCTTTCAGGTAAGTTGTCTTGTAGGAATAAAGAAAACAAACAGATATAATCCTCAGGAATAATGAATAAAGCATCAGTCGCAGAACACCAAAACATCCTGGCCCCTTTTATAGAAGGAGTTGGAAATATTTTGATTTTTCTTTTTTTAACATACTACCATCCAGCTTGGCAGAGATTTAGCAAGCCTTGTGCAAAAAATAATTGGCCTTAGGCAAAGCTGGATGAAGCAGTGAGCGTTCACATGTGGATCCTCATCCAAATTAGGCTGGAGTATGGATTAAAGAGTGAAGTGGTATTAGATTTGGGAGGCCTCCCATGCCAAAAAAATTGGGGGAGCTGTTTTAAGAAACTGCAATCCCAAACGCTCTCATTCTTATGAGATCAGATGCTTCCCCTTACTGTTGGCTCCAGTCCCTCGAGGGAAGTGGTTTAAATGAGACTTTTGTTACCTTGGCCATATTAAAAAAGGTGTCTCAGTTTTCATTGGCATCCTGGCGAGGAGAGCGACGTTGGTAGGATGATGAGGAAGTGACAGTTTTGCAATGTGGAGTTCTTGGAGATATGAATTCATGGGGAAACCACTGTTTATGTACCATTAGTATTTGGGATTAATAGTAGGGCTCATCTGTCTTGCCCAAACTGGACCCTCAGGTGTTGTCCTTAGGACAGCAGTAGGAACTTCTGTGATATTCTCTGGGATTTTTTCCTTCCTCAGCAGTGGGCCTGTCCTTGACCGGTACGATCTGCTACCTCTGCTCCACAGCAAGTCCCATTGGTGTGTTTTATTGCTCAGGATGACACAGAATGCTCCTTTGCATTCCTGGTTGCCGCTCCCAAGCTCCTTATCCCTAGTTTACAAGTCCGGATTCTAACCTCTTAGCTAGAGCATGAAAAAACAAATCCCCACTTGCTGAAAGATGGCATATGTTTCTTGGCATAAACTCTGGTGTACGTGGTACCTATACAACACCCAGAAAATCGGAGCCACCCCATAAAATATCTCTCCAAGTGCCTTTAGTTCTGCCAGTGAGTCTGTCTTGGGATTCATAATGATTTATTCTATCCAGTTTGGTGCCCTGGTAATGCCCCTGGTGAGCTCATGGAAACCACTCCATCCACCACCACCAATGGCAGGATCTGGTTCGATTTTTGGTAGCAGTTGAGCTTAAGAAAGGAAAAGCTGCTCAGGTCTTGTGTGTCGTTGCAAAGAGGTAACTGGAAAAATAGCAAGGCACTGTCTCACAGCCCCCTGGGCTGTTGTGGGGAAAAAAAAAAAAAGAAAGAGGTCACAGGAGGAAAATGCTGGGATGTAGATGATGATCTCCACCTGGAGAATGCACGATGTTGAGTGAGGTCTGGCTTCTGTCCTGAGGATTAACAGAGGGAGCCTCTGTCTCAGTTTCTCTGCATGTAGATCTGAAACCATCTTTATGTCTCCTTTCCAAGGGACTTTTCAATCTGTGTGAGGAGGTCTGAGTTGTGCGTTCTAAGCCTGCTACAAGCACTGACAAACCCAACTAATATTAGCTGTAATAGTACTTTAAAGTCAAGCATCTTAACACATGTGGGGACCAGTCACTGGCTTCACCTTCGTGGTAAGTAGCATTATACTCTATTTCTAGGTGATTCAAAGTTGCCTCTAAGCAAGGGAGACTCGGTTTAGGACTTGTGGCAGAGCGACAAAAGTGTCCTAATCGATAGTTCAGCTTTCACTGTAATTTTATTGAAGAAAGTAACTCCAGCCTTGATTTATTCTGACCGTCAAGGGGGTTACTTCATAGTGCTGTTGCTGCCATAAGCCCAGGGCTGTTCATTGAGGGACAAAACCTGCAGCATCACAGTGGGGTAGGGGGAATAGGAGGAGAAGCCGTTGGGCTTGGAATGAGGTCTGTTGATGCTCAAAGAAGCTGCAGACAGATTTAAAGGTGAGGATTAGAGACAGACTCCATAACTTGGGGAGCTGGAATCGCTGGAGCTTGGAGCAATCCTGTTCTGCAGTCACTTCAGCCAGGAGTGAACTTTGCTTGTAAAGATAAACTGGAAGCAAGAGCCTCCCTGAAGCCAAGGGAGAGTGTGAGTGTGTGTGATTACCTCTCTGCTCTGCCATTTCTATTACATCTCACACTTGGGTGACCAGTGGTATCATCCTGCCATCTGCAAAGGGGCCAAGGTAAAGTTCAGAGTCAACAAACACTCCGTGGTGTCACCCTGATTTTACAGAGCCCTTCCAGGAGATGGGGGAAGATACACCCTGCTCAGAGCTTCTTTTTTTTTTTTTTAAATAAAAAAAAAAGCTTCCTGCACAGATCTATTTTCTCTGGCATTGGGCAGATACTAGAAACCCTCTGTACTTATGTGAGATGGATGCTGAGATCTTTTCTTCAAAGGGACTTTCATGCACTGAGATCTTTCACGCTGAGAGGACAAAGGCTCTGGATATGCTTCCCTTGAGCAAAACACTGGCCCAAATTGCACTTCCCCGGTTCAAGCCTCACATTTGATTTTTCTATTCTGGATCAGGTATCAAGCCCACTATCGTGCTGGAAAAGGCGAACACTTAGGATCAGAGTGTTGATGTTTAACAGGATTGGTTCTGTCTGTATGAATCTGCTTCCACAGGTGGCTGGATTTCACTGGAAAAAGGACTTCTCTAGTATTAAACATGGTAATGTCAGGGACTTGCAATAGGTATCTTTGCACTTTTGATAAGGAAAAAGGAATCTGCAACTAGAATCAATACTCTTTAAAGCTTTGGCACTTATTTTGATTGAATGGGCAATCAAAATGTCGTCTTTAAATGTGAAAACTAGTGAGCTGAAAACCCACCGGACAGAATTCCTCTCCTTAGGCAAATGATCCCAGTGTGCTGGGCAATGTACAAATACAGAAGCAAGTAATCCCAACCAGCTTGCTCTTCCCTGAGCAGAGCCAGGTACTTGGCTACTACCTAAATAACAAATTTAGTAATACAGCAGCTTAATTCCTATGGCCTTAGTCACCATCTTATGATAATGTTTGTGCTGGGACTAAACAAGTCTCATCTAAGACACTTAATCATTTTCCCGAGGTGCACAGCCCCAGCGGGGTTTCCAGTACTGCACACAGAGTGCCTGGTAGCACAAATCGTCTCCAAATTAAAACAAATTGTCTCCAGAAACCCTAGTTCAGAAGGTCTCCTGCCAGATCTTTTTCTGATTGAATGCCGTTGCCCTCCTGGAGGATCTACTTTCAGCTCCCTGGTGGAGGGCTGAGCTCCCTGCTCTTAGTCACTAACAGCCCGCAGCTGAGTGACAAGCTCAGGGCAGTGCTATTTTCCTCCTCGCTCCTGACACTGCTTTTACACACACGAAAAAATGTGCCTCAGTCAGTGAATTGCAGGATGGTGTCCCTTGGATGAATTCCCCCTTCCCTCTTGGAAAAGGACACGTGCAGAAATCCCAATAACTGGCTGTCACGCTGGCATTTTTGGAGTTGCAGGTGGTGGGTTCACACACGCAAACTGCCTCAAGTCTTCTGCTCTCCAAACCTCTCCGAGCATGCCTTTTTGCTTTCCACCCTCCCCGCACGGCCCCATTTCTCCACCGTTAGAGAAACCTCAGGGAGAAGGAGCTATCGGCGGGGCTGTCCTCCACGGGAAGAGTTCTGGGGGCTCCAACAGCTGCTGGGGGTTTGAGTCCCCTTGGCAGATGTTTGCTATTCCAGCCACTTCATTAATGTTGGAAACAAAACCCCTGATTATTCCTGACCAAAGCACCCCCTTTTTGATTGACAGCCAGCGTGTGTTTCATACGACATAACTCACCGTATTGCTATGGCCACTTTTTTTTTTTCCTCCTTTTTTAAAAAATGATTAATAAAAGAAATAAAATTTCTAGAGAAGCGCCAGGGTACGCTCATCTCACCTGCCAGTTGATGCTCCAGTGAGGGCAGCAGTGTTTCTAGAGCACAGGTAGAGGTGCCAGCCCCCCCATCTCTGGAAATCCAGCCCTTCAGATGTGAGAAATTAGCTTTTTGGAGACAAACGGAGCCTCTTGACTCGTGGTGGGTTGTGTGCGGCCGAGGGGAGCTGACACTCTTCTTCTGGGCTGGATCCCTTCCTCAGGGAAGACTCTTTGATTTCCTGTGCTCCCAATTTAGCAAATGGTCCTCTGCTGCGTCTCGCCAGGTTTTGGGAAGCCAGTAAATGTAAAATGGATTTGGAGTGGGGGGCAGAGGGGTTGGAGCTACTGCCCAGACACCGAGGAGACGCGGTGGAGCAAAGCGCCCTTTGCTGCTGGTTCCTGCTGCTTCGGGATTTAAAATCAGTTGCTTCCTCAGGATATTGCTTCAGAAATATTCTTTGCAATAATTATCAGCAGGCACTAATTGTTGAAGTTAATGTTACTGGTAGTTATTTTGTTTTCTCGAAAAAATACCTGTGAAAAAGAGGCAAAGAAAGCGTGTTCTTAAAATGTCTTATGGCTGAATTAAGAAGTGAGTATTCATAAAGCTACATTCGTAATGAAGTCAGCAAATCTTAAATACTCATAGTTTGTTTAGCAACAGCTTAAGTAATGTAAAAATAGTTATATCATCGGGGGGGGGAAAAAGTCCTTGAATTCCTTAGTGGTTGGTGTTATTCTAGTTAAATTCCTGGTCGCAAGATCGCTTCAGTTTCTCAAAATAAAAAGAAGTAAAACCATTTCCAACCAATGTATTCGAAATGCGAGTGCCGTTTAAGTGAGCAGGGCGCTTTGTTTTATCTTTGTTTTAATATATTTTGCCATGTCCTGTTTTTTTAAAACCACGTAACGAGTTTTTTTAAGAAAAAAGTTCAAAGGATATATCAAAAGTATTATGTTTCCTTGTTCTGACAGTGCGCGGACAGCACGAATATCTTTTTTTTCTTGGTTTTAGGGCTGTCCAAATCAGCAAATGTAGCTCCGAAGTTTTAAAGCCAAATGACACTTGTAATTGGAAAACAAATAGTGCTTTTGCCAAAGAGATTAAAGATAGTTTACAGATTTTTTTTTTTTTTTGGAAGGCTCTTAAAAATATAGACCAATAAAATAAAAGTAGCTCAAATAGTTTATAAGTTTGAGACTGGTGTTTCCTCCTGCAAAAAACAGATTTTCTAATAGAAAATAAAAGTTTGCTGCCATTTGGATCACCAAAGCACGAAAACTAAACTGTGGCTGACAATGTTTTGTAGATTATACTGAAATCCTTGAATTATGCCTGCAAATAATTTTTTTTTTTTGGGGGGGGAGTTATTTCCATAACTCTCTTCATCCGTTTAAATTCTGTGGCCACAAGTAACTGCGAGCTGTTGCGGTTTCTGGAAAACCACGCAGCAACTGGTGGAAATTGGGAAGTTTCCTCCTGATAAACCTTCTCCTGAGTAAGGTGTCCCTGTGATTCCTGTGCTAAACTCCAAACCGGGCAAGGTGCAGCTTCTCAGGGGGCAAAATTTGGGAGCAGCCCCCCCCAGCCCGTGGGGGAAAGTGCCGCGGAGAGGCCGTGGAGCCGGGGAAATAAAACTCAGGGCTCAGCCTGGGAGAAAGAACAGCTTTAAGGGAGAAATCTCAGCACCCCAATAGTGGGCTACGCGGGGTCCGGCCTCTGCGGGAGGGGCTCAAAACTCATCTTTGCAAAAAAAAACAGCTGAGAGAAGCAGGGATCCACCAGTAAAGCAGGGGTACACCAGTAAATCATCTCGGGCTGCGGGGACTGAGTAACGCCGCCGCGGAGCAGGCAGCGTTTGCTTCAGCGAGGCACCTCTAAATAGTAATTTATTTATTTTTACCCCCACCCCCTCCTCCCACCCCGCCGCTCTCCAGCACTTTGTGGCCGGGGAATAGATTTGATGCCGATTGGAGAAAGCTCCTGGGGGGGGGTGGGGGGGGTGGGGAAAGAGCCTCTCCTCCTGCATTTGCGGGGATGTGCGCTTTTAATTTTTTTAAAATAATTACGCTTGGAGGGGGAGGAGGGAGAGGGGAAGAAAGGAGGGGAGAAAGAAAGAAAGAAAAAAAAAAAAAAGCAGCCAGCCCCAATCTGGAACCTTTCCTAAAAAAAAAAAAAAAAAAAAAAAAGACAGACACACACCCCGGTATCTTAAAATAGCGAGCAGGGAGGGGAGAGGCTGGGAGGATCCTCCCAGGCGGGCTCAGGGTGACAATGGTGCTCGGTGGGGAGCAGCGGGAGCCCTGATTGACAGCCGGAGCCTCCTAAAAAGGCCGCGGAGAGATGCTTATCGGCAGGTTTATATAGCGGGGGCGCGGAGCGGGCGCGGAGCGGCGGCAGGAGCCGGGGGCAGCGCTGGGAGGCGGCGGAGAAGGGTTAGGGTTAGGATTAGGATTTAGGGTCGGGGTGGGGGGGGTGGGGGGGCTCGCCCATGCCCGGCCGGCAGAGGGTCTGGCAGCCCCCGCAACCCCGGCGGGCCGCCCCGCAATGCACTGCCAGCCCCAGCCTCGGCTGGTCGCTCCCGGCCGCCCCAAGGCAGGCAGGAGGCGCTACAAGACCTTCATGATCGACGAGATCCTTTCCAAGGAGACCTGCGATTACTTCGAGAAACTTTCCCTCTATTCCGTCTGTCCTTCTCTCCTGGTCCGGCCAAAACCGCTCCACTCCTGCGCCGGTAAGTCCCCCCCCCCCCCCCCCCCCCAGCCTCCTTCTCCCTCCCCAAACCTGGCTCTCCCCAGGGAACCGAGGGATGCTCTGGGATGCAGTGGGATGCAGAGATTTGCCACCCGAGCCTCTCTCACCTCGGTGGGACCAGCAAACTCCTCCCGAAGCGGAGACCCCCCCCCAGTCCCACCACTGAACCCCAGTTTTCACGCCCCGTCCCCAAGGGAAGGGGTTGCGTTTGCCCCCGCTCCCCCTCTTTTCCAGGGAGGTGCCATTATAATTAATCCTCAGGGCTAATTGCAGCGCACGGTGGTGGGATTCAGCTTCGGGGTGTTCACAAATCGCTAATTGATGCAACCAGTAATGAGTTAAGAGGAGCACAGGTCCTCCAGTAGAAACCAGCCTCAAACCTTGTGCTTCTGGAAACCATTGGTGGATTATTATTTTTTTGTCATTGCCATCTGTGGGAGTACAAAGAAATTAATAGAAAATTTGAAAGCTGCTGTTGAGGCACGTTATTTTCTACCCTAAATTCTGCCTTCCCGTGAAAAGCTGTTTCTAACAGAGAAGATGTGGAAATATTTGTGTTGGTTTTGCAGGTAGGGGCACCACAAATAAATACAGACGAAGGGATCTCTGTCCTGGAGAGATCCCGCTGATTTTGGCGCAAAAAAAGGAGCGATTGGGTTTTGACTATGAGCATTATTAAATTTCATAAATATATTGGTCTAATGTGAGCTTTTAAAAATCCGTGTTAAAAATAAAAATATTATTCTTATAATGTATTCCAGATTTTTTAAAAAAAGAAAAAAAAAATCCCTCTTTTTCTGGCGAAGTAGGCAGTTTTCCAGATTTATATTCTTCCCATAAGGCAAGACTTGCAGGGGTGATACCTAATGTTTTAAGAGAATCAGATGATGAAACTGAAACTTAAAAATACATTCTTCAGAAAGTCTTAAATGTCGAAAAATATGTGTAAAGGACTAACCCCCAGTAAAATAATATCAATTTCAGGGTCATAAAATTCTATTTTTCTTCTTTCTCTTTCCTGGGAATGTTCGTTTTGCGTTTGTATTGGTGTGTTTAAAAATTTGAGACTGCGTTTTGGCTTCGGTTTGGTGGTTTCTTTCTGAATTCAGCTTAGCTGAATATAAATAAGAAGCAACTTTTTGGGTCTTAGTAGAGCTGTGTTAATATAAAACTTGCTGTTAGGTTACCTGAGAGTTTGATGAGTAGAATAAACCCTTGGTCCAAGCATAACTCTTCCTCCAACCTCACTACTTACTTTGTAAATATTAATAATTAAAGATTCAGAAGCGATTAGGGGACCGGATCAGAATTAAGACCCACGATGGCCAACTTTTTGAAAGAGGTTAAATGCACAGTGTGATCCTCATTCAACATTTATTTCTTCCGATCAATCCGTGCCATATTTTTATACAAGATGATCTGGTTGTTCATCGAGATACTGCTGACAGGGGAATTTTTTCAGAGCTAAATCCCTCGCTTACTGCGTAGACGGTGAAATTCGGTGCTTGGCCAAAATAGGCATGAATGTCCCAAATGGGTGGGGGGGAGCTCACGGTTCCACGGCGAGGGCCCAATTCTGCCCCCGTGAAAGTCAACGATGTCCCTTCTGCAAACCCCACTCTGCCAGGAAGAGGGGAGAGATTTCTCTCTCCCTCTGCGCAGAAAAAGGAAGCGACAGAAAAGAAAGCTCCCTTTAGCACCAAAAAAGAATATTCACCTGAATATTCACCAGCAGCCAGAAGCACGTCCCATGAACTCCACGTCAAAAAAATGGGGTCTGAATGTCACCTTCAGGCTGGGGGATCCTCAGCATTTTCCATGAGTGGGGCGTTTCCCAGCAGCTGTTTGGAGAAAAAAAGAGAGAATTATTTTTTTTTTTTTTTTAATATGTACTTCTGTCTCAAGTATAGCAAACATTGTCTTTGCAAGACTAATATAAATTCATTAAACAACCATTAATAATCCTCGAATGATTCAGCAGTGGATTCAGAGTGATGTTAGCATGACTCCTGTGGTTACTCTTCAATTAAAGCCTTATTTCTCTTTGTGCCTGGGCTATTTAATGAATTTGCCCTCAAGACTGTGTTTCTAGCCCAAGCTCTGGCCTGTCCCCTTGTCGGGATGGGTTGTGAATATCTGCTTCTACTGGAATAAGCTTTATGGAATCGCGGTGCTTGAGAAGTGAATACAGGGAGAGGTTTGCTTGTGGGATTAAAGCCATAAAAGAAACTTCTACAAAAGGTCAGCGATTCCAAATTGTAAGTGTCCTAAGGTTTAGAGGGATAACTGAAGTCCTACATGTATTAGATAATGGGATTTTTTTATTATTATAAGGGAGAGGAAATTCTATCATTGTCTGAGAAATGGACAATACCACAGAAGATAACTAAATATGAAAGAATTTGAAAAATAGCCGGCACAAATCTGTAAAAAAAAAAAAACAAACAAAAAACAACCACCACCCCAAAACAAAACAAAAAAACCAACAGCAACAACAAAAAAAAACCACCAACAAAACAACCCAAAACTCAAACTCAAACCACTCAGAGACTACAGACTGCAGAAATAATGTGCCAGGGCATTTAACTTGCTGCCTGCCTTTCCTTTGTCTCTTGAGTTAATCAGCACTTAGTCTCTTTGCGGTCTAGAAGAAATGAATCTTAATCTAAATCAGAGAAATTTCCCTTGGCAGCAGAGTCACGGCTGGGGTTTGGGAGGGTTGGAACCGCTAATGAGTGATTAGTTCCTTCAGCTGAGCTGCTCCTCGGTGCCATGGCTTTTTCTCCAGTCGGGAGCCGAATTTTGTAGGCGTTTTCATGGGCGAAAGAGTTAATAGTTCTTTCATCTCGGGTGAAGTCAGAGAAGTCTGATATGCTTTTATAATTTATTTGGAGCTGAAAGATAGAAGCCGTTTAAGTCGCTCAATATGTGTGTTTAACAACATCCTTTGGAAAGTGGGGAGAGCTGGAAAGTGTTGGGAACCAAATGGAAAATATTTTTTTGCTTTTTTGGCTACGATCAAAGAGTAAATATTTAAGCCTGTGCGGCTGATTTGGGACAAAACACAATTATCAGGCAGAGGGCGGTGGGGGTAGGAGGAGTGTTCGGGAATTTTCCTGCCTCCCCCCCTCCATCCATCCATTCCTCCAGCTTCTCGAATCCAGAGTCCCAACTGCAGCTCTCTCTATTTATTATTATTTTATTTTTATTTTTATTATTAACAATATTTGGGTGGTGAGAAGCTCAGCCGTCTCACTGGGGACGTTCCCAATGCGAAGAGCGTGCAACGAGCCCCAACCCAGATTTTTCTTTGGAAAGAAAAATGTAATTCCTTGTGAAAACGATCCATCTTTAACTTAAAATCTGGTGTGTGAACACGTATTGTGGGATTTATTGAGCCAAATAAACAAGGCTGAACTCACCCGGAGTCTGTGACAAAGCGCCCAGGTTCAGGGCCATTATGATAACGAACAAAAAAAAATAAAAATATTTAAACAGAAATATTTTCAGATGGTGGTTAACACCTCTTTGATTTATGCCTTTTTGGATTGTGATGACATGGTGAAAACATTTCTTTTGTTTCATGATATTTATATTTTTATTGGCTTTTTCATGTTATGTCATAACTAATTAATTTTTACAAGTAATGATGACAGTGTTCCTGTGTCCCGTGCTTGCTGTGCTGTCAGGATTTCTGAAGGTTGTTTTTGACCGAGCAGAGTCCGATAGGAACCACTTTTCAAACTGCCTTTAAATAATTTTTCAATTTTATATTTAAAAATATTCGTAGGTGAATCTATGCCCATTTTGGATTTTTTTTAAAAATCTTGCTTTGGTGATACATTCAAAATCCAAATGCCATATTTGTAGTTGAGGGCATGATAAAGAATCAAAGGACATTGTCAGTGTGTGACGTTAGGAGCTCAAACTGGAAATGTTTCGTATTTATCAAAGTCACTAAAATAGCTTGAAAAAAACCAAACACGAGGGTGGTTATGGCCGGGTGTGGGGGGAAGTTTTGTGCTTTTCCCGGTGACGGTGGAATTCCTGACGTTGTGTATTGATAATGGATTATACTGGTCTTACGTGTTCTTTCTAAACAATCCCAATTTAATTAAGATGGCTAAATTAAATAGAATCACGTTGCCTATTTCACGAGAGAGCTTTTTATGAGTTTTCAGTTTGTTTTAGCTGAGTTTGTAGTGCAAATTATTTGTTATCTATGCCGCGTATTCATTTCTACCTGCATCTGTTTCGGAACTCATAAAAATAGCTCAAATTTGAAATAATCTTAGTGATTTTTAACTTAAATTCCGATGAGCATCCGTGGAGTTTATTTCTGTTCCATACCAAGGTTTTTCCCTGGTATCTCGGATGGGACTGTGCTGCTTTCTCTTTTTATCTCCTCCAGGAGCTATACTTCAACAACGCCTTGCACGAATGGGACTTTGTAGGTAGAAAAATGTCTTATATCGGTGTGGTTTTGTCTTCTGAGAGAAATAGCTACTGTAATATCAAACATTTACACTCGTGTAATGGGAGTTGTCTTTAAAAGGGGATTGTACGGCTCTACAGATATTTTAAAGTGCCACAACTTCTGGAATTTCTCAGCTTTTTTGCGTCTTTTTGAAAGTTTACTGCTCTGGTGCCTTTAAAGACCACTAAGAATTATGACTTGCTTCCATGAAATTATTATTTTGGATTTTGGGGTTTTTTTGTTTGGTTGTTTGTTTGTTTGTTTGTTTTTTTTTTTGGTGGGGGGGAAAACGAGTCGAGGTTTTAGGTAGGTTTAGGTTGTATTTCATTTCTTTTGTCCGTCTTCTGCTGTCTTATCTGAGGGTAAAATTGGGAATGGCTTGTCCCAAAGGTTTTTTCGAGCTCCCATTTTCCTGGTATATTTGATATTTTTGCTTTCTGGGTTAAATTAAGCAATACCTGCAACCACTGGGGCCTGCGGGGAATCATCGCTTGTGCGATAAAGTGTGAGCTTTGATACTTCTGGTCTTTGGTCAGGCTTGTCAGCCTTTTTAGTGAAAAAGTAGATTTATTGTGTCTTAAAAGAGCTCAGTTTTTATGTATAACCTCACAACAAGATTCCTTCTGATTCTGTTCAAAAAGGCCTTGATATGGGCAAGGTTTGAATTTGCTCTGGGAATTGGGAATTACTTAAAATTGGGCTGGAAGCCGTTTCTTTTGCTCAAATACTGCCTGAACCTTTTTCCTTTAAATTTAATAATTTCCTTTAAATTAAATGGGTATTGTTACGGAGTTCCTGAGGGGGGAGCATGGCACTGTGGGGGGGGAAAGGGAATCCATGTAGCTTGAATCCCAACGTGGGGGAAAAATGAGATGCCATCCGTTCAAAGCGCGTTATCTGGAATGTAACAGCTGGATTAATCCTATTTAAAAAAAATAAAAAAGGAAATACCAAATTGTGGGTGTACCTTCTACCAGGCTGGCTTGAGTGTGCCCAGCCTCCCCTCAGCCCAGTATCTTTGTCCAGGGTTGATGTTGCTTCTGTAGGTGTCTCTGATCCAGTTTTAAGGAAGCGGTCAGATATTCCTACTAAAAACAAGATAATTCAGAGATGATGTTACCGCGTGCAGATCCCAGAAGATGCAGTCACATTTAAGTTGCCATCTTGGAGCCCTCCTCTAGAAAAGTCCAAATTTGCTGTCGGAACTGTCTCCCTGTGTGATTTATTCAGCTGCAACCTCAGGAAAGCATGGGTTTTCTCAAAATTCCTGGCCAATTAATTCCCCATCCATTTTAGCCCTACAAGAAGAAGTCTTTCTTTAGCAACCACGCTGAAAGCAGGTTATCAGCCGAGGTAAACTGACCTAAGGCTAGGGGCTTTGAAAGTGGATCCATCCGTAACTGCTGGAGCACAAAATTTAATTTGAAAGAGCTCAGCACTTTTCAGGATGTCCGCCTTGGTTTTTCACGTGTTTTGACGTCTTTAGCGGAACACTTAGTTCAGAAATGCCAAAAAGTGGTGCGTGAGGGATAATAATGGCCTGGCTAATAATAACTGTGTGCTTGGAGAAGAATCTGTCAGTTTTCTCCTTCAGATTAGATCCCATATTAGAGCTGGTATTTCAGAAGCAAATTCAGATCAGAATCTGAAATTGAAAAATGAGGTTCGCTTAGACTGAGCAGTGAAATCTGGCTCTGCAGAAGTTTAGGTGCTGGATATTTAAAAATTTGGAACCAAGAGTGTATTTTGCTGTCTCTACCTCAGTACTGATAACAGGGGGTAAAGGAAATGAATGGAAGGCAAAGCGACATGGAGCAAAGAAGAAAATCACACCCTGTGGAAAGTAATGGGTGTTGTGGTTGAGGGTGAATAAGCGTTGCGGAGGAATGCTCTAATAGGAGGTATTAATGAATGTGGGATTCCACTGGGAAAATTGACACCTACACCTTATTTTCTAAAGCCTCTCTTTAGAGGCTTGCGCTGAAGTGCAGATTAAATCTATCCACACACCGGTTTAGCTTTAGATGCTGTAGATTTGTGAAAAGCATCCTCACTTTAGACGCTGCTCGTGGAGATTGCACAACAGAGAGCCAGTGCCACAGCTCTCTCGAGTTATTGTCACGATTATTTTTATGACTTTTCTTCAACTTGCTGCTGTAAAATGCATCCATACACCAGAGTAGAATGAATGCCCCCCAGCGTCGCCGCCTTCGGTACCGGTTGGGTATGAGCAACCCAAAGGTGGGGGGAAAAGGTGGGGGAAAAGAAGTGTCTTGAGCTGAGGAGTTGAGGTGTTTTGAGCTTTTGAGGAGAGCGGTAGCTAAGGAGACTCTCTTTGTTTTTTCCTCTGTTTACTTGTGTGGAGCATTACGTTTATTTTCCAGTGAAAGGGTACGGCAGGGGACAGCTCGCTGTATCAACAGTCTTGGGGGTGTCTTGATCCAGATTTAACGCCGACAGGAGCGTTGACAGCAGCTTTGGATGACGGAAAGAAATCTCTGCCTTCCTGACTTCTAGTTGCTTCTGTGCCCTCGGCACAAGCCTGGGAGGAAGGAAGGTTTACTTGCACCTCTCCGTGGCAGGTGGCAGAGCCCATCGTCTGGAATCGATCTTCACATCAGGAACTCATCTCCGTGGACAACTTGCTCGCTGGAGTTGTTTCTCAATCCACTGCTGGCGCTGACTGGGGTAGAGAGAGGCTCTGCTTTGGCTCACTGTTGCTCAGATGATCTTAATTTCTTGATTCTGCTGATCTTTTTCTTCTCCTCCGTTCCCTTGACGGAGGGAGTCCAGGGAGTCTACCAGTTAGAGGTAGATCATGAACAGCCCTGCTTGGTGGAGGAACTGGAAACGTGGGCTTGGCATTTACAGACCATGTATGAATTTTCCCATCAAAGCAAAAAGGCTAGGAGCAGTCAGAAAAAAAACGGGCGATTTGGTTTGTTGGTAGGTAGAAGCAATAATAAGCCATTCTCCTTTTCAGTTCACAGTGAAGCAAAATGGTTTGGATTTATTTCGGCAACTTGAAGGTTTAAAAAGTGTGTGTGTGTGGGGGTTCAGATCAGAGAAAATGCTTGATCTGGAATAAAATATTGAAAACATAGCTTCTGAAGCCTGAAACAAAAGTTTCCAACACCTTCTTTTTTTTTTTAATATGAGACATTTGGCAAAGCTTTGATGTTATTTTCTGTATTGCAGAAATTTCTTTTTTTTCCTCTTTCTGATGAAAGAAAGTTACAAGCAAACGTTTTCAGTCAGTTCTATTTAAGAATTGCTCCAGCTGGACTGCAGAAGCCAGAGCACATTAACACGAGCTTCATTTGATGGGAAATAACAGTTCCTTGGAAAGTTTAGGGCCTGATTTGTGATCTCAGCTGTATTTGTGTAAGTCATGAAGCCCGTAACAGAACAGGATCACAAGAACAAGCTCGTGGGAGCTGGGCAGTAGATGTCCTGAGTGCTCTTCTACTTGGTGGCTCTCGTTTCTCCCTCTCCTACGAGGAGTTTCCGTGCCACGGTGTGTCTCATTGCTCCCACCATGGATTGCATGGATGAGATGAATGCAAGAGTTTCAGAGTAGGCTTAGAGGCAATAAATCGTGAGGTCATGTTAATATTACCATCCAGGGAAATACTGGAGATGGATTTCTACACCCACCCCCCCCTGGTTATCTACTATTTCTTGTGTTCCTGGCACTCTGGGAGAGTCTAGCTGAGAGGCTTCTAGCCCTTTGAGTGATGTGAAATTCCCAAAGCTACATTTTAATGACATCTTTACAGATATATACAGATTTGGTGTTAGGACCTGGCTCACACAGTAAATACTTCATATTTTCCATCTTCCTCTTGTGTAACTTTTCATTTTGACTGATTCTTGGCATCTTCTTCCCTCGTTTCTTTTGGCCAGAGCGCAGCTCGGAAGAATACCGCGTTACCAGTTGCAGATATTTCGGACAGGTGTTGGGATACTCAGCGCTGAGACCTGTCTGAGTAACTAAAGGGAAGGTTGAGGAGCAGCCTCCAAAGTCCTCCTTCTCCCTGAAGGTGGACCCTTGCACTGGTATTCAAATCTCTTCCGACTGCCATCAGCACGTCGCGGTGTTGGAAATGAATTTATATACTTGCTGCTTCATGTATGTCCTCTGGACGTGTCCATGCCCTCAGAGGGGACAAGTCCAGTGGGGTCTGGGTGGTGCTGGTAGAACATGTGGCCATGAAGATGATGGAGGTTTGGTGCTGCTCTTAGTACCTGATGAGATTTCACGAAGGTGGGAGAGTTCTTGGGGTCCACATCAGTTAATTGTCTGTGTAAATCCCTCTCTCAGTTTTCCATATGGAAAGGCAGTTCAGCATCTCTTCCTTATAAAAAAAAAAAAACCACCACAAAACCCCCAACAAACTACTTAATTTCCTTTTTTTTTTTTAAATTGTTCTCTGCATACCTCTGTTCAGAGATTACACTTTTGTAGAACATAAGCATATGTAGTTCAGTAAGAAGAAATGACTTTCAGTAGAAACAAGAAGACATTTTCTAGAAGAACATCTCGGCATGTACGATGAGTGGGAAAAGGCAGTCTTCTCCCTGTATAAGGTTTTTATAAAACTATGGTTTTGGCAGTATTTATTTCCAGAATATTTGAGCACTCTCTAAAACACAAAACCTGAAAGAAGACTTCCCTTAATCAACAGCTCCTAGACAAAAATATCTTTGTTTTTTTTTTTTTTCATTTTTCTGTAAAAAAAAAAATATCACACTCTCAACTTTTTTTTTTTTTGAAGGAAGGAGAAAAACAGTTTTCCAAAACTTCCTATATAACAAAAATAGAATTCGCTTTGAAAATGTGATGACAGAAGAGTTGCAAATACTTATGCTCTTTTTTTCTGTGAGATTCAGAGCAACAACCTCACAATGACCTTAAAATGTGTTTGGTTGTGCGCGTTCAGGTCTTATCTTGTAAATTCTTTAACATGCCAGTGGTTTTTACTCATGGAGTTAGTTGGCTGAGGGACTACTCATGCAAAGAAGGATTTGAACTGGAAGCGTTTGTATTTCCCCTGTAACTCAGATAATCTCACTACTATTCTGTGGAATTTCTTCAGAATTAAGAGAGTTTTGATGGTAGTCTTCAAGTCGTCTTCAAACAGTTGGCTTTGGGTATTTCTACTAATGATTATCTTGCAGGTTGTGGGACAGTTTATGGCTAATTTTCCTGCTGATGGGATTTCACCTTCCAGAGGTTGGGTTTCCTCTGAATTGAATTTTAATAGCTGTCTCCAGAACTGATGTTTGGAGCAAGAGCAGGTCCCTGTAGCTTCGAGATGTATTGCCACATCCCCCGTACGGGGATGCCTACCTCGATACGTTTAAAAAACAAAAGCAATGTTGTGTAAGCACCGAAGGGTTGAAGCCTTAATAAAAGCATCTCCTTTTCTTTTACAAGACAGAGAACCGTGCGTGATACGTCTGGCTGTGGTTACTTCAGTAAGGTGCTCTATGACAGATTAACCTGTCAGTTTTGAGGCAAAATTAGCCATGGTGGGTACCGTCTTTACGGAGAGGAGACTCACACACTGTGCGTATCACGTAGGGAGAATGGTGTAATTTTAGACATCTTTAGGAAAGCCAAAAGTGCCCAGGCTTGCTTTTATTCATCTCTGAAATATACGGGGAAAAAAATATGAACAATCTCCCTGAAATAGAGAGTAACGTCATAATTGATACAATAAAATGGGGATTTATTCTTTTTTTTTTGGCCATCAAACATTTGCGTGAGTTTGTGAATACATTTTGCTTCACCCTTCTGTCTGTTTTTGTTCCGAGCCTCCTCCTGACAGCTTTGCCAACAGTTCATTTTGTTCCTGCGGTGACTAAGTAGTGGAGGAGCTGATATTTGAAGTTTTCAGAGGACAGTTCTAGGCAGTTCTTTTGCTTCCCTTGGAGCAGATTTGGTTTAGGTTGCTGGAGAAGAGCGAAATTCTCCACCGAGGGACAGGAAGCCGTGCCAGAAGTTCGAAGGGTTGGTTTCACCTTGCTGCAGTAAATTACAGAGCAATCAGAAATGATGGGAAGGAGTTTGATGAAGTGGGTGAGGAACAATTGATGGATTATTTTAGTTAAAATTACTTAGAGCCCAATCCAACTCCCACTGAAGTCAATTAAATTGTCGTTGGAACGGGGCCAAAATGAGTCAAATTCAATTATGCCTTAACTGTAAACATTTAAAAGCACGTTATTATAAGGCAGTTTAGCACTTAAATTACATTAATACGAAAGCATTTACGAAATGTCCCAGACTGATAGTATTTTATTTGTACAGCTCTATTGAAACTTTCTTCCTTGGGGCCGAGGGGCAGAGACCTCTCAGACGGGAGCCTGACCCCTCTGGCACCCGTCTGTGGTGAAGAGATGTCCCAGAAATTGGTTCTGCAGAGGGATTTCTGTCCATCAGGGCCAGGCTGGCCGGCGATGGCGTGAGGAGAGACAGGAAAAACCCCTGAATTGTTTGGAGAATTCAACTGGAGAAACCCTGGTGGTGTTTCATCTAATTGTCAAGGTTTGGAGAGCTTATTGGGGGAACTGTCAGCTCCTGAACCGCTGAAACCTTTGTGTGAGCTCATCTCAGAACTGCCCTGGCTGTAGATACTCATCTCTGCCTCCGCTCAACAAAGTGTAACATCCAAAATATTCATTAAAAAGAAACGATCTATGTGATAAAAAGATGGATTTATAAACATGTTCAGGTTTAACAACATATGGTGGTGTTTCCAGAAAATCAGGGAGATTATCTTTCAGGTAGTGATTTACAAGCCTGCTTTAGGACAATTTATGTATTTTTTTTTTTTTTTAAATAATTTCAGGATTGATCTGTAAGAATTCATTTTCAGAACTTTGTTCTCAAGAATTTCTCCTCACCATCCCTTTTCCAGTAGGGTGAAGGCATCTCCTGCTGTTTGGAGCAGCTCGGAGGTGGCAGGGAGTGGGTTCCCAGGCTGTCTCCAGAGGTTTCAGCGCCGCATCCCACGTGCCATTCCCTAAAGATCCCTCGGAAGCTTTGGGACACAGCGAGCCGTGGACCCCAGCAGGCTCATTCCTGTCCCTCTGGGCAAATTAAATTTGTCCCCACAGGCAGAGGGAGGGGTGCCAAGCCCTGGAAGGGTTTGGAGTTGGCCTGCTTTGTGTCCCGTCCTCCCGAGCAGCTGTGTTGAAAATGAAAGACGGGGGCAGCCCCGTGGCTTGAGCTCTGGGAAATGTCCGAGTGGTAGATGGAGGTGCTGGATGTTTGCTGGGCAGTGAAAGGCCAGCAAATGGGACAAGGATGGAAATGGCACGGCTGGATGTGGCTGCACACAGGGTTGGGGCAGGGGTAGGGGTGTTGGAATCTCTGCAGAGCCCTTTAGCTGCCTAAAAGGGGTTCGTTTTTAGGCTGCCAAACTCACTTTGGCAAATTATTTCATTATTTACTTTGTGCTGCCAGAGCGTTCATGGTTGGTTTTGCCTTTTTTTTTTTTTGTATCCTTTTCTGTTTTCCGTGCGTGTCTATTAACAGCAGGATCAATTAATAGCTTTCACACGCGCTTTCTAAAGAGCTTGCAACTGTGGAATAGAAATTTCTGCCCTTCCAAGAAGGGTAAAAGCGATACCCAAGTTGTATTAACCCAGCAGGGCTGATCAGGGAAAAGGGGTACAACCATGATAAACATTGATCTGGGATTTCTATGGCACATACTCGACTTGGGGAAAAAATATTGCCTGTTTTCTTCCCCTTCAGTAAATAAAGACACGATGATTATAGTGATGCAAACAAATTGATGGCTGTAGTTGATGATCTGTGGCTTTAATGTGTTTGAAAAACTCAATTTCTGTGATCGATGCCTTATCTCTCTTAATATTACCACGATTAGTCATGCCACAACCTGTAAAAATGCATTAAAATCGGCTGACAGCTATTTAAAAAACGAGCATTACTATTATCTCTTTGCTCAGTACAGCCCGGGTGTGATTTGTTTGACTCCTATAAACTCAGCAGTGATCTTAACTTTGGCATTGCCTTTCAAAGAGCAAACCCAGTGATAATGTTTTTATCGGCTGATTCTATTTCTCTCTCTCCCAGTACATGCCTGAGAAATAAAATCGGGGCTTTCCTGTAGTAAATTACAGGGTAGAAAATACTTTTGGACAGTGAAGGATCCTGAAAAGGCTTTCATTCATCACGGTGCCTTGATGGCTGAAGAAAAACATTTCCTTTAGGGGAAATACCTTGGGAAAACTCCCGATATTTCTTCGGAAGCGGAGCTGGTGCTTAATTTTCTGAGTGACTTTGCCACGATCTGAACTTCTTGCTGAGGATTTGCCAGGACAGAGCCCACTTTGCCCTGAACCCGGTCACGTCTGCGAGGTATTCACTGAGTATTTCTTACTCATGACAAAAAGTTATAATGGAATAGCTGCTATTGCCTATTGCTGCTTTGTTAATTAATTGAAACGTGTTTATTCCCAGTACCTGGCTCACAGCTTTGGTGTGGCTTGAAATGTTAATTTGTCTTCTCGAAATGTTTGTTTTCCCCAAAGCCAATTATGGGTCATTTGCCTCCAGTAATTGATACCGACGTTGGAAATGTTTGTCCAGTTGATGACAAAGTTAATTTAAGTGTTTGAAAAGTTATTGCCTTTGGTTAAACTGGGGCCCGTTCGCACACTGGGAGAAAATTCAAATACATACCTCATCTCGTTTCTCTCCACAAGAATTTTCTGCATTCAGATGTCTTGCATTTTACAACAATCAGTAAATTGTGAGGCTTATGTATTATGAACTCGAGTTTAACCCTTTGCATGCTGCAGATTTCCTCCAAATATAGCTTTTCTCAGCACCTCTTGATTTTTTTATTCCCCCTCCCCGTCCTCACTTCTTATTGACTTCTTGAAGCCAGTGCAAGTTCTGGGTGTGTAGAAAAAGAAAAGGAATTGCATCAGACTGCAAATATCAGGACATTTTCTGCTGAGCCTTCATTTACTGGCAGCTTGGGACACGCCGCTGTTGGGAGCAGGGACCTGAATGGAGTCTGTGATTTTGCAGAGCCCCTGGAGTAGCTGAGAACTTTGCAGTGGACACTCAGTGGTTCGATCTGTTTTGCTCTGTCCTTGACTCTCTATAGGATGTGGAGCTGGTTAAATGCTCTCTTCAAGCCTCATCTTTCCCATTAATTAAAGGAAAGCAGCGGTTCATTACACACTTGTGCGAAGTGTTGTAAAATCCTTCGTTAAGAAATGCAAGATAAGCTCAAAGTACTATGGTCAGCGGGGATTGCGTATGGTTAACTCTACCTTTCATGAGGATTAATTAAGTACAACTAAAATCTGGTTGGTTTTCCCAGCAGAGAGAAGTCTGTAGGAGGGAAGAGACTTCCCCACAAATCCCATTAAGATAGGTGGGAAGGCAGAGCTACATTTATTACTTTGTAGGGGTTTCCAACTCATTCAGTAGGCAATTGTTATCCAGCCTTTCGCACTTTACTGGACCTTTTTCATTCAGTCCGTGTCCATCTGGGTTTTTCAACTTGTCTTTCACTGTCCTCCTTCCTTTTTGGCTCCCTGAGCTTGCTCTTGCTGTCTCCCCCTCCGAGCAAGCTGCATCTGATAACGTTTGAGTTCAAGTCGAACTTTCGAACCCATGACGTCAAGTTGGGTTGGAATTAGGCAAAACCAGTTTGCCCATCCCTCGTTGTAAAAGGGTTAATCCTCTAAACTATTGAGAGACAAGGGCAGGGAATTATGAAAGGAGTCCCTGTTTTATAAGCATTTGTATTGCCAGTGCTTGAATACCCATAATAAGTAGGTTAGTGCTGTGATTAATGACTGCGTTTTACATGCTGATGATGGATGATGTGCCTTATTGTAGAAGCCATTTATTTTTATTTGGTCTCCTCACCCAAGCAGTACTGGAAATGAGATGTTAACGTCTTGGTGGGAGTATGTTTGAATTCTCAACAGTTTAATGAAAGGTGACCCACAAAGAGGAGAAAATAATTAAAATGAGGCTTTTTTTTTTTTTTTTTGCTACCTCATAACATGTGCAAAGGCAACTCACATGGGTTTTTGTTTTAATATGGGATTTTTCTTTTTCTTTAGAAATTGCTACTGTGTTCCCTCCAAGCTGGAAAGGAGTAGGGCTAGGAATATGTTGTCAGTTTGAAACTTTATAAATTTGGAAGGGCCAAGCTATTCAAATGCCTTAAATTCAGTCTGTCTTGGGTTTATTAGTTTATTTTTAATAAAGGACTAAAATAATTTGAAATATTTAGTTATTTTGAGTCAATTCTTGTACCAGACTAGAAGGTTCTGATTTTATTTTAGTTTCAGTTGCACTTTTTCCTCCCACTGTGTCATTTTGTATGTGTAAAGGAGGTGGTGGTGGAGTGTTTGTGGTGGTGAATGCACACATTAGACACTGAAGAAATGCCATATTTTTATTAAACCTATTATGTATATCTGTATGCATTCACCACTGCATCCATCTAACTTCAAGGTTTTAATTTCTATAGAAATTTAATAAAGGGAGGAGGAAAAACACTTAATCACTTAAAACACTTAAAAAAGAACTCTAGAAATAATTGGAGAAACTCTATTTCAAGACAGTGAAATGGGCTGCAGTGTCCAAACGAGTCTTTCAAAAGCTCAAAATAAACTGAAAGACATTGGATCTGGTTTCCCCGCGGAGATGGGAGACAGCAGCACATTGATACTTTGAGAGAGAGAAAAAGATGAGTGGGATTTTTAAAAAATGTTAGAATTGAAATGCTTTTTCCTATGTGGTTCACCAAATATGTATTAAGGGAGCAGTTAGCTCCTCGTAACTATCATACCATCGCTGGGCAAAGCAAACCAGTTCAGCTCGATGGATTGATGGTGTTGGTTCCTTTTCATCACATAGAAGTAAATGCCAATAATTGCTTAAGTTCCCTGAACAGATTATCTAATAGTGTTCTGGGTGGGATACAGCCCCGATTTCAGAGCTTAATGAAAGCGCTGGCAACATAAAGAGTCTCTCATGCTGTCAGTGGTGAGAGCATGGCAATACCAAATCTGAGAGGAGTTTCATCCCAGCAGTGCCACATAAAGGAGTCTGGTAGTGCTGGTGGCTGAGAAATATAAAAAAATATTCCCCTTAGACTTATTTCATTACATAACATAACCATCGTGTAAAAATGGGCAGGATATCTTTCCTGGTTTGGAAGAATTAGGGGAGGAAAAAAAAAAGGGGGGGAATAAAAGTAATTTTGATTTGAAAAACCACGCACAGCGTATGTGCCTGTTACTGGAGGGGTTCCCGTGGCAACATTGCTGGTTGCACAATAACAGGATACATGCATTGCTTCAATTTTAACATATATATTAATGGCACATTAAGGAATTTCGTAATCGCATGACACAAAAGAGGGTTCTCAATGCAATCTATTAATGGGAAATGTCTTCAAGCTGTGAGGTAGTGACCCCTCTGCCTCCCCTTGTGACTTCCATTTGAGTCCATTTCCAGACCATACAACAGCCTCCTGTGGCTGGGAGGCATCATCATCCTCATTTTGCCTGCGGGGCAAACAGAAGTCCCATGGAATTCAAGGACTTGGCTGAGATTGCCCATGGAGGCAGTGGCAGGGTTGGACACGCTGTGCCTCGTGTCCTCTTTCCCCAAAACCTACCCCCAAGTGAACCCGACGTTGTTCTTTCGGCCCTTTTTTGGGGCAGGTGAGAGTGAATAACGTCGGTGGGAACGGGACGATATTCCCAGGAGCTTGTTTCTAACGCTAGCGGGAACTGTACACCCACACACGGGGGGGGGGGGAAGAAAGGGCTGCATTGTGGGGTTTTGGTTTTTTTTTTTTGTGTGTATTGACTTTTGTGATTGGTATTTAAATGAGATTATCGAGTCACAGAGGTACCTGTTGAACACGGCGCTGCCACATTCCTCAGTGGCAGGTGCCCTAGGAGAATCGGAGGTAAATAGATGTGCTGATGAAAACCAGGGATGGGTGATAACCAGTTAAAGCCCTCCAAACTTTAGGGTGACTGGGGGGTGTGTGTGGTGTGTGTCTCCCATCTGTATCCCTAAATCTGAACATTGCTAGGGCCATGCTTGTAGTTCTACATGGGAGGTGCTGGAAACAGGTGTCCTAACATTTCTGTTCTTTCTGGTGTTAATTCACAATTAAAGCTAGCAGAAGTGGAGTGCTGTAGAAACCTAATTCAAACCCTTATGATTAATTAGGGCCTGTCTCCACCCCAAGTCTAATTTGTATTTGTCTGGAGATGTGAAAACGATGTCTCCTTGGCTGAATTCCTATCAGAACAGAAAAAAAAAACCACCCAGCACACTGATGTTTGATGTGAGTGAGGGCTCTTATTGCTCGGGGACTGGGACAGCTAGAGCTCACCAACTGGAATTTCTGGCTTATCCTTCTACTGGTGCTGTGGTGCAGGCAGGCTGGTGGCTGGGAAAACCTTGTCATGGCTTTTCTGCCCTGTAAGTGGTTGCGTGCCTCCAAAGTGCTTTGCAACCCTAAGGTTGACATTTTTCTCATGGAACTGCTTTTTCTGGGTGCGTCCATCCTGAGACTGCCTCTCCTGGAGACATTTTTTTTTTTCTTTCCAGCTCGCTTTTTGCAACGAGATGAATTTCAATGGGAGCAAAACTCGTTTTGGGCTTCAGCTGAAAAAAAAAAATCCGACCGCCACCTGCCCTGAAATGAATGGGCTGGGTCTCAGCTGTTATAAATCAGACTGATGTTGGTGCTGGGGGCTCTGCAGGTTTGTACAGGCTGAAGATCTGATCACTGAGCTGTCCTTTGGAGTCCTTTAGGTCCTTCTCCACCGAGCAGTTGGCTATTCTGCTTGTGGCTCACCTCCATGTCCCCACTACAGAGCAAGCCCATAGCTGCCTCGTCTACTCTGCTTGTGTTTTCACCCGCTGGCTGTACTCTGCAGTGAAAACTCATGTGTAATGCTCCCGTCTGACGTGCTCTTTCCATGATGTCTGCAGCAGTGAATGCAGCTTTCCTTGTCCTCACTCACTCTTGGGCCACAGGGCAGGGTAATTAAGCACAGATGTTAATGTGAATGGAATATCAGTTTGCCTGGAGACGGGGCGTGTGACCGATGGGAGCATCCCACCTCCCCGTGTCCGTGCTGGGTAGTCACGGCTGCAGGTAGAGGCAGAGATGAAGCCGTGGGACCCAGGGTTCTTGCAACATCCTCAGCTCGTGACTAACTTCATATCATGTAGCCAGTCCCACCAAAATCAAGGGAGCTGCTCTGGGAACGAAGTTTCCAGCCGTGATTTTTAGCAGTGTTGCAGAATGCTTCGCGATGAAAGGTTTCTATAAACTTGAAATTCAGCTTTTTTTTTTTTTTTTTTTTTCCCCCCATCCAAAAAGCAAAAGCTGACCCGTCCTTGATTCATTCTGTTTAGGTTCAGATTCAATCCATGGGGTGACAGGGGTGTGCTGTTATTTGATGTGGAGGGAATAAAAATAGCCATGCCCTGAGCTGGTAGAAGCTATGACATGGTCTTTGTCAGCTTATTCAACCAAAAAAAAAAAACCAACACCCCAGGTTTGGAGGCAATCCTTATTCCAAGGTGCTCTAGATCCTGATAATAAGGTTTCAGCTTCCTGGAATAATACTGTGAGGTGCATTCTGCTTAGCTTTATTCCCTGAGGATGTGTCTCCTCTTTTCCCCAGCCACGAGAGCTGGGTTAAGCCACGCTGATCAAATTGGCAAGCACAAAGGATAGGCAGGCTGCGAACAAAACCCGCTCGTGTATCATTTGCATCCTTCTAAATTGCATTGTTTGTGCAGCTGTTCGGCCAAATCGTCCACAGAGTTTATTTTTGTCCACAGAGGAAACAGAGCTGAGTTTTCTCTCTGTTAGGGCAGATGCAAGATCAAAGAATCATATATACGGCTCGGAGAGACCAACCCCTCTGCTAAACAAGTCCTGATGGGGGCAAGGTTATTAATAAAGCAACCCTTGAGATGATAAACCACAACTATAAGAGGGAAAGGCTTTGCCAGAACTTTCTCTTTTAGGATGAAGAAAGACAGGGACTTTCAGGCTGAAGTCCCCCTTTCATTTCAGCGGGGGGAGGAGAAGAGGGGGGTGTCTGTGTATTTTAAACACTGATCTACTATTCTCCCGAGAAGAGAAAAAAAGCATTTTCCAAAAGATCCAAGAAGCAAAATTTACACAGTCTGGTGTTTAGAAACAATTGAACTCTCTCTCTCTTCCCACGTGTCACTCAGCGGAGTGTTTGAGAGGCTCGGAGCAGGAAGAGGTAGGGATATTTATGGCAAGCTTTTTGCTGGAGCTCACACAAGGGTGGGCTTGAGGAACCTGAAGAGTGCTTTTGTGTGCAGGGCTAGTCAGCTGTCCGAGGCTGGGGTTTGCTTAGGGATGCTGTGATAATAATTAACAGAGCAGGAAGCAAAGGACGGGTTGATTTATGCGCGCGTGGCGTTATGCGTTTGAACTGGGAGGGAAACTCTGAAATCCTGAGAGAGGGCAGATTTATTTATCAGATGTGTGAGGGATGTAAGAATGGCCATAATGTGTCGGTCCAAAGCCCGTATAGACTCGCAGCTTGGATGGTGGCCAGTTAAGAGATACTTAGGGAGCAGTATAAAGAACAGAACGTGACGTCTCCTTCCATTGGACTGTACCCTCTCAGCCCTGATGATCTGTTTCCAGATCGAAGTCCAAATCTCGCTCCTTGACCAGTGACACCATCTGGACAGAGGATGGGGTTTGGCCTCCTACGTTTCTCCCCAGAGCCCCAAGACGTCTGGCTCATCTGGCTGTCAGCAGTAAAGGCAAAAACTTGTTGCAGTTTAAGCTTAGACACCCTGAGAGTTGTGTCTTCTTGGTGCAGGGTTTCTCCTCCACCGTTCCTTCTGGCTATTTGATTCTGTAATCTTTTTTTGGCTACTTTGCTTCTTCAATCTGGGTCCAAGGGGTGATGAGCTCTGGAGCCAAGTCTTATCCTCAGTAATGGAGGATACGCTTGGCTGAAGGATTTAACATGACTTAGTTCAATTTGGAGCTCTTTCTTTTGAACTTGGCTTAACGGAGCCAAAGTGTCCCTCGGTACAGCTGTGGTGAACGAGATGGTGGCTTGTGTCCCGGGAACTTTCCTGCACCATCTGAGCGCTGGCGTTCATGGAGAAGTGCTGGTGTTTATTTCTCTGGGAGTGATGTGGCCTGGTCTTAAAACTCCCTCGGAGTCCAAACAGCAAGGGTCTGGAACGGAGGTTGATGTCCAAACCCACCCTCCCCTTGGAGCTGTTTCCAGCGGTGATGGCCCTGGGCCCATATCTCCTAATAGGGCTGAACTGCTTGGGTTCAGAGCACCTTCTTTCCCACTGAGTAGGATTTAAAGGGATCATCTGCTAATGGGGAGGAATCCCAGAGAGAATCATGTTTCTGTAGCCTCAGACAAAGCGCAGGACCTCTCTGAGCTGTGGGCGGTTTGCCTGAAGAGTATGGACTTGACTTGAGGGGGGCTCCCTTCCAAAAGGCAACTTTGCTGCTCAAATACGTGGAGCAGAATAATTCAAAATAGAGAAGTGGTGCATGTTCCTCTGATTCATTCTCCACTGATCAAGCCAGAGTGCTGTTACATTTGCTACAAAGGATTTCTTGAGAGCCAGCCAAATAGATTCCTTAAATGCTTTTTAAAAAAAAATAAGGATCTTCTTCTATACATATAAATTTTCTCCTTCATTGAGGACCTGACAAGGTCCTGGCACACTCCCCTGTTTGAAGAAAGGCCTCTGTGTGCGAGGAGAACAACACAGAGCTCCCAGGTGGAGCTTGTTTCTATCTTTCCAGCAATTGAGGAGAAACCCAGCAGCTGAGCATTGCTGTCCTGTGACCCCAGGGAACTGCGACGGGGTGACCAGCCCCAGCCCCAGCAGAGCAGCACCACCAGGTCTTTCCACTCCAGGTTCTTCCTATGTTCCTATCTCCTCCCGCACTGGTATGTCCCTCAAACAAAGCCAGCTTGTTATTATGGGTATTGCCATCCTTTGGGGATCTGGCATCCCTGGTGCTGTGGGTGAATTTTTGGGTTGTGTTAATAAGAGAGATAATCAACCCTGTCTAAGGCAGAGTGTTATACCTCTGCCTGTGGCAGCAGGGAGGGAGACAAGTTCTCATGCAGGGAGGCTCTCGGGCTCATCATTTGTTCAAGGCCAATTACTTACTGTGTGTACGGTGCCTTAAACGTGTAAAAAACCGTAATATAAATATCAAATGTCATTATTAAGTTAGGATTAATTATCTTTCTGGTTGGATTTTGTGAATGCCTCCGGCATGCGTGCCTCAGATGCATTCAAACTTATTAATTACTGTTATTATGTAGAAGTTATACTGAAACATTATGTTGATAAATTGCTAATGAGGACAGGCTTGAAACGGAAAACCTGGATCTCACAGCTCCAAGCACTGAGGCAATTTCACTCGTGGCTTTGAAATTGGGCTAAACTGTTAAGATCGAGGTGCCTCGTAGCTTGGGGAACAGCAGCTGAAGCTTGTGTCCAGCTCCACTCACCTCTGGGTTGCTGGACGGGTAGAGAAATTATATTTTTTGTTATAAAAGTTAACATTTACAGACACCAGTTGTTTGCAACTGTCTTAGCTGAAAACCTACCCCCTGAAAAAAATGTGATGGAACAGAGAAGTGGCCATTCTCTAATGTGCTCAGGGAAGGTAAAATAGGACTCTTGATGAGCCCTAATTTTCCCCCACCTAAGAAGCTGTTGTCAGAAATTACTGATTTATAAGGTGCCACTTTTTTCCTCTCACTTGTCCTTGGCTTATCAGAGAAGGTGTAGACCCCTGAAGAACTAGCCTTCAGTCAGAATGCCCTAAAAAGGATCATTTTAGCTGCACTAAAAATAGCTGCACTAATTTTCATTTATTTTCTGTTTTTCTTCTGTAGACAAGTGCGTGTGAAATCCTGGCTCGGCTGAAGCTGGTGGGCATTTTGCCACGGGCATCAGTTGGATCTGGATTCTTCCCCAGGGGAGAGAAGCCACTTGCCACCGAGCAGGCTTTTTGCTGCGTGGCTGAGTTGTACTTAATCTTTGCAAGGATTTGTGGCCCTTGTCAGGGTAATAAGGAGTGGAAATAGAATATGGAGTGAACTGTGGCCTGCAACCTCTGGTGATGAACAGTTAGACTTTGCTCCAAGGAACCTCTCTGCATGCTATTTTGGAACACCACCAGCATCTCTTTGTGCTCCAGCTCTGCATTTAGATTTCAGGGTTGATTTTCAGGGCTGTCTGCTCTGCTTTCCTGTAGCCTCTGTGACACTCACGATTCCCATGGAAATTTTGGCCCTTGTGCATTTCGGCTGAGTCCTGGGACTATTTTGGGAAGCTTTCAAAATGTCCCAGAAGTGCCCTTCACCTCTGCTCATGTGCAGAGGCTTTGGCTCTTGCTTAGCTACAACTGGTTTCCACATGTAACCAAAGAAAAAGAGAGCTAGTAGGAAAAACCAACATGAAACAAAACCCCAACTAAAACAAATAAAGACAAATCCCCCCTCCCAAAGCTGTGCTAACTCTCAGTTAAGTGGCCAAACTCTTACGTGGTGGGATGCTGGAGAAAGAGGTATGACAATAAAGAGCATTATCGTGCATCCCCAGTTCCAGAATTCCTATTTAATATGTAATAGCCACAGAAATATCTGATTACAGAGTCGATATAAGGCACTTTTAAAGGTCTGAGGATTGCATGCAGGTTTTCCAGCTGTTTAGGTACGTGGAGAGGGGCAGGTTCTGTAGGGTTGTCTTACAGTAGGACTGGAAAGAATGAGAAGAGAATCAGTGTCTGAACTGGTTGATGCAAAGGATTCCTGACAAATTATCTGTCACCAGCTTTCTGGTTCATCTTTCTTTGACAGGGATGCTAAAATGGTTTAAATCCGTACTTAGGTACCACCTCTGGGCTTGAGGCACAGTTGACTTGTGCAGTGGACAGTTTCAGGAGGACTTTGTGGCTATCCCTTGCCTTCCAGCCCATCAGGAGAGGGGACAAGAGGGGTAGGTAGCTCTGAAGACCATCTGTGTCAACATGATGCAACGGCTGCACTGTACAAACACACCGACCCACGTCTTGGAAACCGTCAAGCTGTCAACACGGTGTTCACAACCTAATTAGCCCACCTCTCTTCAAGCCATAATTGGCTCAGGTGCAGTCATACCCTGGCATGGCTCTGCTGCCTCTCATTCTAGGGATAGCTGGGGATCTGTGCACAGCGCCGGGCTGCATAGCATGAACACCATCCACGTCGTGTTTTCAGCTTGGGATTCAAATGTGTGTCACTCCAGTGGGCAGGGCTTCCAGGAGAAGACAGGATCTTGGGCTGGGGGACCTGGTGATTCAGCCCTCTCCTAAGCTCTTGTTCCTACGGGGAAATGAATTTCCCTGGTATTCCCATTACTGTTCTCTTCTTTCCTTTTGCCTTCAAACCCTTGTCAGGGTGCTTGGTGGGGCAAAGTGTAGATCTTGGGAAGAACCTGGTGCAAGCTGCCTTCTAATAGTTAATAGGTAGAAGTGAATGAAAACATTAAGAGGGCAATATTTTTATTTACAGAGCAGCTTAAGTTTTTTGTGTGTTACTGGATAATATAATGCAATTGCAAATAAGCAATTTGCAATGAGGTATCTCATTATGGTAGCACCCGTAAAAACATCATCAACACAGGGAAGACATGAGAAGGAATAATCTTTCTGGGGAGCTGCTTAGCTGGTGGTAAACTTGGCAGCTTGATGGTACAGGGCACAGGCAGGAGGGGAGTCTGTGTGGATGTTCCTCATCCCACCGCCTCTGGCCTCAACTGACTGTGTGGTTGCTTCCATGGCAGCAAGAGAGCCAACAGCGTGGCTGTGCAGTGATGTGATGCTGGACACGGGCTCAGATGAGCCCTCCCAGGTGAGGGAAAGTCACCTTTCCAGGAAAAAGACAGGCAGCAGTGCCTGGGGAGAAGCTGGTCCCGTGCTTGCCCATGGCAAGGGTGCTGGGGAGGCAAGGATGTGCAGAAGAGGGACTGCTCAGGGCCTGAGCCGGGTGTAGATGGAGTAGGAAAGGCTTAAATCCAATGTCAGCAAACCCAGATGGCCTAACCTAACAATTGTTTTATTACCCTCAGTGGGGCTTCTGATGGACAAGAGAGATGCTGCAGGTCCACATGGTGTGTGCCACCTGAGGACCATGAGAGCCATGCTAGGTCCCTCACCAGCCTTCAGCTCTAGCAGCTACAAGGCAAAAGAGTCCATACTGACTTGAGAGGACATCCTGTGTCCTTGGGGACACAGCGGGCATTTGGCTGTTGTCTTTAACCAGTTGGCTCCTGGGCCACATTGAGGTTCTGTATCAGGGCTGCTCAGCTCTGGTGGTAAAGTTTAGCCAAGATCCGTGGGAAAGGCATGGCTGGGAAATCTCAGCTTTTGGGGATCTCTGCTCAAAAGGTAGATGTAACACCCTTTCCCCTACTCAAGCAGTGTCTAGTTCAACACGTTTTCAACATTTCCTTGCTGCTTTTGCCTCTTTTGCTTTGCTCAGGGCTTGCTTCTCCCTTTCAGTAGGCTGCCTGCTCCTTTGGCAGAGTGAAGCTCTTTCTTAAATGAACTCCACTCCTTCTTGGTTCCCTTTTGTTTTGACACTCGGGAGGCAGCAGATTTATAGACCTTCTTGAGTCGTAAGTTCATTTTCTTTTATTATTTACCTTTCACTGCAGCCCTTTCTGAGTGAGATTTCATTCTGCCTCCGAGCAGGGCTGACCTGCCAAGAGGAGCTGATCCATAAATCTTTCCTTCCTTTTTCTTTCTTTCCAAAACAGAATTAGCTGAGTTTGCCCGGGAGGAGAACTGTTCTGCCATCGCCGGCAGTCAAACAGTGCAATTAATTAGTGCTTTCCCTTTTCTCTTCCTTCTAGTCTGTGACTGCTGGGGTTGAAAGCAAGCCAGGGGAAAGAGGGAGGGGGGAAATGAAGGGGAAAATATTTGTATGAAGTATTTATTTTTAATTAAGACTTTTGCAACGCAACCTGATGGTGCGGTGGTGTCCCCATTGCGTTGTATCTGGTGGTGATAAGAAGCATCAAAATGTCCCAGCAGATGAGTAGAGATGACTTCAGGTTGGTCTGATGAAAAGGGTTCCCAGTTCCTCCTCATTGGAGCTGGAGCCCCAGGCTTTGCCCCCTGTGTTCAGACCCTGGGGTAAGAGAGAGTAAAAGGCCGACAAGCTGCAGGAATTTGCCCGAGATATTGGCTTGTTTTAGCTAATAAATATTGACATTTCTGACTGAGACCTTCTGGAGAAAATAGCATGAATTCTCCGTGTCTTTCTTCTTGGTGTCACTGCTGAAAAGCAAAACAAGTGAGAAAAAAAGGTATCTTTGGATACGTTATGTCGTGATATGTCTCTAGGACAAATATTTCAGATGGAATTAGGAAATGGGAGTCCGGGGGGTTCTTCTAGACCTGCGTGGCTTGAGTAAGCCAACTCATTTCAAGGTGGTGTGGTCAGTGCTTTGTGCAAGGGGTAGGTCTGTTATTCCCTGTACAGCGGCTGCCAACACGCCCCGACTTAAATAGCAAAGGAAAATGTTTTCAGATCCTTAGAAAACGCTCTGTGGATCCAATGTCCTTTTTATTTTTAGCCCTTGGTTAGTTTTAGCAACTGTGAGCGGCCAGATGTTAGCTGTATGGAGATGGACAGAAATAAGAGCTTTCTTGCTGCTTGAAATTGAGACGATCCAACCACTTAAAAAATAACTACGGGAAAACTTTGGTGGCTGAAGCTCTGCTCCCTCAGTTGTGCGTGACATGGAGTGTGGGTTAGACTGATACCTCCCAACTATCTGAGAAATATTCAGCAGCAAAGTCAGCCTGACACTACCCCAGACTTTGGGGTGACTGAGAGTACTCTAATAGATGAACTGGTTCTTTTTTGTTTAAAAGCAAATAATAAGAAACCACTGTCCCTATGAAGAGCATCGAGACCTCCTGAGCCCTACACCACTGGTGGCTTCATCATCAGGCTATGCTGCCTCTTAGTTTTTTTAGGTGGAGACAATAAAACACTTGAGGTGTGTTGCTCAGGCGGCAAACAAATTCCTCATTTTCCGACTTCTGTGGGCTGCTTTTTGCTTTTTGGAGTGCAAAAGCCCAGTGGAAAAGGTGCTCGGATGTGATGCAGGAAAGTGTGTGATCAGCTGAAACAGTTCTGACAGGCAGGCACGGGAAAGGAGAGCGTTTCATTCCCATTCCTTCCCGTTTTGGGAGACAGAGCGTGTCACAACAGTGCTGAGCAGACGAGAGCTGCTTGCCAGCACTTAATTTGTTGAAGATTAAGAAATTATTCCATTCTTACAATACCGTGTCAGTCTAGAAATACCTTTGAACTCTGGGGGATGTGAAATTTAGATCCAGCCTCAGATTTCAGAGCGTTTGGAAGCCAAGGCTTTATCAGGGTAAGAACTGTACGGATGGTTTAAGGGGAGTCATATTAACAGCGTATCTAGAGACAAAGGACTGGCTCAACTTCAGCTGACTTTGAACTTTGGGATAACTGGATCCGGAACAGGACATGGAACTTAGGCTTTGGGAGCTAGAAGCCAGTTATTTCTAAGTTACTCTATCTTCAAGGAGGGTTGACTGCTAAAGCATTGCCCCCTTTCTGGCCAGCAGCTTTCCCCCCAGAAAACATCTACAGCCTTGACCCCCCCCACGTCTTTCTCTAACTGCTGTCCTTGCTCTATGCTCTCACCTTCCCATGTCCTCATCAGGCTGAGGGCAGAAAGCTGAGAAGTCTTGTGTGGGGCCGGGCTGGACATCAGCAGATGCTTTCGTTATTATTTACGACGGTTTCTAAAAAAAAAAGCACCGTCGCAACTGCTGGTGTCAAACCAGAAGCGAAGGCTTCTCTTACGATTGCAAATGATAAACAAATACAAGATGTATTTGGTGTCAGCAGCCTCACAAACCTGCTCACCACCTGGAGCTCGGAGCAGCTCAGCAGTTGCGAACCCCGCTACTGGCATGCAAGTCCAACGGCGGTTTCCGAAGCGCCCTTTAAGTAAAGAAGTGTCCCGACGTGAGCACCAAAAATAAGCTGAGCTTTTCTGAGCGCTTGGCCAGGTCACAGCTGCTGCTGCTGAACGTTTTGGAAAACGTATCCCCTCATCCAGGTGCTCAGCACTTGAAAACGTGGACCTGGACAACTCCAGTGTCATCTGCTTCTCTAATAGCAAACCGCTGTTCTACCCTACAAAAGGAGCCAAGTTCTTGCTGCTGATGCTGGGAGGAGGAAAGCAGTTCTTTTATTTCTGATCCTACCTGGTTGTTAGAAAAACCAGCCTAAAGAGACTTTCCTCTGGCTGATGGAGGCGTATCTTAATCTCTGGGACCATTGTGCCTAGCCTTCCCCCAACCCAAGCAGTCCCACATGCCCATGCCGTACGGGAAAGCAAATATCCCTGGTTGCTCTGATATCAAATACCTTTTGCTGACCTCCCCTTGAAGTAAGTCCCTTGTAAAAATGCTTTTGTCCAGAGGTTTCAGTTGCTTGGAGCCTCACAGGGGTTTCTGAGCTCTGGTGATTTATTACCCCTTCCTAATCTTGTGGTTTATGGAGAGCCCTGCTGGAAGTATAAGGGGGTACAAGGGTAAAAGTATCAATTAACCAGTGATCTGGTGCCAAAAGCCACCCGTGTGCAAGGACAGGAATGGGGTTTCAGGCTCTGAGATAAGGCTTGGGAATGAAGCTCCAGGAGAGCGAGAGCTGCGTGGTGGGAGAGTTTGACCAGGACCCCCTAACAGCGGGGTAAGGGTATAAAATAAGGCTGGATCCACTCCTTTATGGGGTCTAAGGTAGCACGTGGGTTTTGTCACCTCATTTAGAGCAGGTTGGGACTGGGATCTTTGGAGTCTCTTCTCTTACAACCTCTGTGAAGGAGAACAGTAGTGCAGAAGGGCCAAGTCCCAGGACTGCTGCCAGACCCAGACCATCAACACCCCCCATGGCTCACCCAGGAACCCATACCTCCTTATGGAGGAGGTAGCTTCAGGGTTCCTGCACAGGCCATGGCGGTGCCCTGCAAGAAGGGAAGAGGCACTGATTCTTTTAGGCAAATTTGGCTGAAACAGAAGAAGTCATCTGTTCTGTTGGTGGGCCAGCCTTTCTTTTGCTATCTCATGATGGAAGAAACCATCATGGGAGTTACAGACTATGGGAGCAGGATCTGGTTTACCTTCTGTGTAGTTGGCTGGTGTCAGTGTGTACATAAATATCCATAAGGGCAGAATTAATAGTTCAAAAGAAAGAACACCACGCTCTATGCTGATCTCTGAACAGTCAGAGGTTGTAAATCAAGACAGCATTCCTGCCAGGTTACTTGGTGATGCTGTAGACCAGCGTGGTCTTCAGCTGAAAAAAATCCACAGAAAGAAAAATGTACTTAAGACTTTACACAAGCTAAAGGCTGGCTTGGCAATTCTAATCTCACCTCTCAAACACTTCCTTGGTGGTTTAAGTGGAATCATTTAAATTTAATGGAAATATTTTAAGTTTTAGTGTTTCAGAGACGCGGGGGAGAAAGCAAGGATTAAGTCCCAGCCTGCCTGAACTCCAGTCTGTAGTCACTGTCTTGCTTAAATCCCGGTTTGTTGGGATTTACAGTGTTTTGGCAACAGTTTTCCGAGCTCGCTCTGTCAGTGGCTGGATTTTGCACAACTTGCAGTGATTTTGGAGATCAAGAAGGTGCACGATTCTTGGGTGTACCCCGTGCACTGCCTCTTACCTGGGACCCCATTTATGCCCCCGCAGCCCTTGGCTGGGAGGAGGAGGGTAAGGAATATGGGTCATCAGCGGGCCAGGCTGGCAACTCCTTTCCTCCACTGTGGCGAGTTACTCACTGAAATAGACTCATTAAGGTCTCCAGATCATTATTTTCATTAGTGGTGATTCATATGAAGAGTTTCACAACCAGGCCTTGCTGGTGTAATATGTTCCTTTCCACAGAGCCATTTATCTACAGATCTCGGAATACTTTATGTACGTTAAACTTTAATCCCTGTTTTACCACCAGTGGAGTGGGTAAGGAGGACAGTTTCCAGTTTGCAAATGAAGTAAAGAAGGTGACTTGCCCAAGGCTGTGCAGGTGGGTTGCAAGGTTGTGTAGGGTGCTATCTTGCAACAAGTGTACGTTTCCCATACGTGGCCCTATTTCCCTGCCCAAATTTTAAAGGAACATTTGATTTCCTGAGGCTAAGGCTGAGCAGGAGTCTGCCTATAACTGTAAATTCAGAAGGTCTGATGTAAATCAGAACTTCCTCTTGTGGTTGGGAATGTTTAGATTTGTCATCCCAGACTGGCCCTGGCCTGAAGGTATTGGAGTGGAACCGTAGGGATGGTTTTTTTAGGGCTGGTATCAACTGGTTGGTAGAAGATGTAGAGTTAAGAGTTGGTCAAGAACTCTGCTTCCGATCTATTCATCCTCATCTGCCTGTGTGGTCATGGGGGGGTCAGTATGGACAGTGGAGGATGAAAAGTGTGATTCATCTGACTCAGTTACCTGCTAGAGGATGAGATGAATTGTGACTTGAACTCCATCGTGTCTCACCTGTGACAGGAGAGAAGGGAATTAGCTCAAGTGAGCCCTGTCCTGGTGTCCGTAGAGAAGCAGAGTTGCAGGAATGGGCAGAGATTTCATTGTTTGCTTGGAGTTTAATCTCTTGTAATTAGACAGATTACTTCAGTGGTGTGTATTACAATAATTCCTAAGAAAAAAAAATAATAAAAATAAGGCAATGGAAACACCAGCCCTCCGTTCCCTGTGCTAGGGAAATGCATATCAAGACTCCTAACCCCAGGAAAGCTGAACACATGCAATCTGGGAGAAGGAGCAGGTCCAGAGAGGGGAACTGACTTGCTCGTGGTTGTTTAAGAAGGGAAAGGCAGAGCCAGGGAAGGTTTCCCTCTCTCCAGTGCTCCCATTACTTAACCATATTGCCACTGAACTGGTCTTCATCCACTTCTTCTTCCTCCCGTGCCAGGTTCCCCTTCTCTGAGGGCATATCCTCTCATCTCCGTCATCACCAGGCAGCCCTCCGTGGTCCCTCACCTGGTCCCAGCTGCCACCAGCTCCCGCGTACTGCCAGCCCAGCCCTCCCCGGGGACTGCGAGCTCGGAGACCCCCGCCAGCGAGGCCCATGCCAGCAGCGAGTCGGAGGCAGAGCAGCCCGCACCGCGGTTAAAAAAGCCGCGCCGGAGTAGGACCATCTTCACGGAGCTCCAGCTGATGGGCTTGGAGAAGAAGTTCCAGAAGCAGAAGTATCTCTCTACCCCTGACAGGTAAGTCAGGGTCATGTCAATGTCAGTCATGAAGGTCATGAAAGGAACAAGCAAAAAGCCTGCTCTAGCCCTGCTCAGCTGTTTCCAAACCCTACCTCCACAGAGATGCCTCTGCTCTTGGCCAAGGACATGATCAGATTCGATTTCAAGGCTAACTTTTCCTGAGATCAAAGGTGACACGAGTAGATCATGTCAATGGAAATGTCACATGGTGGTCTATGTGCTTTCTAGCAGGCATCCAAGCTGAGATAGGCAAGGTATGGAGCAGAAGGCTCTCTGCCTTTCCCATTCCTGCTACACGCAACAAAGGTGGAGCCTGTCTGCTCCCGGGATCTGGTGGTGGATGGCTGTGTCTCCATGGCAGCTGAGAGGTTGGCTGTAGCTTCAGCTGGCTACTGAACTAGGTCTTGTTAGCAAAGTTGGGTAGCAATTCAATGAGAAGACATTGGCCTGTCCATCAGCGTGGAAAACACAGCCAGGGCTGCGTAGAGTTGAAGGGTACCTTGCCCTTGTGAAGGCACAGGCAAGTACCTTGTCCTTGTGAAGGAAAAGGGAAGTTCTTAGGGTCTACTTGGTACCGAATGGACAAAACAAAGTAAGGAAAGGTTTTATCTGTTTTAAAGACTTTGAATCCTGCTCTGCAAATTTAAATTACAGGAAAAAGACCTGGCCAATTCCTATTAAGTTTATAAACCTAGAGAGGGTTTGAAAGGCACCCCAGACCTTGAACTCCACAGATGGCAGTGTCCCAGTACTTAAATTGGTTTTGAAGATCAGCATTTGCCCCTCGTACTGCCTGTCACCAAAGCCAAGGATCTCAGCTAGACCACATTTCATGGGCACAGCAGGGCTGTCTCCCACAATTTCAGGGTCCCTAATGCTCCTGTACTGACTCCTTGCAGCTTCACACAACCAAGTGGTTGACACGGTTGATGAAGCACTCAAAAAGCTCTTAATTAATTTTATGGTATGACTGTTTCTTGGCTTTGTACATGCTTGAGGCTCATGATGAGCAATTCCTGTCCATGTACCACTTCCCCTCTGTTTGTTTCCTCAAGTTTCTAGGCAATAGTGGTTACGCTAATGCGTGTGGCAAGAGATGGTGACTGGTTGCAAGTAGTCCAGGTGTGATAAGACATGTGCACCAAGGCAAGAGTTAGTCAAGAAGTGTTTCTCTCTGTCAGCTCATGGCTGGAAACACGATGGCCAAGCAGTGGGTTGTGATCTGCATTTGCTCCTGCAGCTTTTGGCCTGGACACAACGTTGTACCTCTTGGAGGGCAACGGCAGCAGCTGGTTTATTAGTCGTAAGGGGGCACAATACAATGCTTCTGCTGGATTCTGCTTCTCAAATAAAAATAGTAGTACTTTTAAGTCAAGGAGATATCTTGTAGATATTATGTAGTGAAATACGAGGGCAAACCAAGCTTGAAGGTCTAGAGTAAATCCCAAGTTGGGGGAAAAGCATGAATCCATGATTATGTGTTTGAGCACAGAGAGCTGTTGTGATGTACAGAGGTGTTTGTAAATGTGAGAGTCTGACTGCCTGAGGAGCCCAGCTGAAACAAAAGTTTTATTATGAAAAACTTGGCTTGGACAAGCATGTCCCCCCCTATTCAAAGGTGGGGAAATATTTTCCAAAAAGTTTTACACAATCCAGAGCACCTTGGAATGTGACTCTGGGCTTGAGCTGTCCCACCTGCAGGACTTGCCTGACTCTGTGGGGCACTTGCCCGGCGTTATTGAGGATTTCCAACTCCATCCGTTGTGCAACTCCATTACAACACTGCCAGATGCAGGGTGCTATCACCTGTGGGGAAGGATAAAGACTTACTCTGAGCTGCATTTGCTTCATATCCTGGGTTTTAATATAGAAATAATGAATGGTTTCAGACGAACTTGCACAGGATGGAGATTTGTGGAGGATGAATCAGAATTATGGGCTGTCTGCCACATATACCCTTAAGCTAAACACGCAAATAATAAATTCATTTATAAGCCTAAATTGCCTGTAATAGCAGAACGCATAAGAAATTAATAGATTTAGATGTACTACTACTCCGTGAGAAATGGGAAAGTATTATTATCCCCATTATGTAGGTAGTGAAGGAGAAAGGTGACACAAAGAGCAGCACGTTCAAAGTCAGATGGATGCTGGGTCTCCTGGTTCTCCTGTGTTTGCTTCAGACACCATAGACCTGTTTCTCAGGGATGCGGTGCAGCAGTAGCTCCCTCTTTCATATGCAAACTTGGAGCATCAGCAGTTGGAGTACGGAACTTCTAGGCTTGCTCATTGGTCCAGTGGTCACAGAGAGGAAAAGAGATAGCCTGCAAACATCTAAACATTCTTGCTTCTTCCATAAGAGCATCTAAGCATCCTAAATTCACAGTGTTTTACCACTTCTATCTGACCTTTACTCAAAACAACAGATTAAAGAGACAAATCACCACCTTTTCTGACATCTTTTCTTTTTCATGCAACACTTGTGTGTTGTTACATGGTTGGATTGGCTGTGTCTGGCATCTGAGATGCTCTTCTCCTCCATAAACTCATTGCAACATCTGTCTTGTCTCCCAGGCTTGACTTGGCCCAGTCGTTGGGGCTGACTCAGCTCCAGGTGAAGACGTGGTACCAGAACCGTAGGATGAAGTGGAAGAAAATGGTAAGTGGTTCGTTATTGTTGCTGTGTGGTTCTTAAAAACTCGTTTCCAAAGACCAGATTTGGAAGCTGAGCGTAGTGTCAGTGACCTGTGTCTATTTATACCAGGTTTTGTTTTATTCTTGACCACTTTTCTGAGAAATATACTCTTTTAAAAAAAGTTTATACCGCAACATATGTGGTGGGCTAGAGGGACCATAGGCAGTAGGAATTAGAAAAGAATTAGTAGAAAATAAAACAGAACAGAGGGAAGAACCAAAATATCTCCCTCTGTGTTTTTGGCATTCATAATGCTTGTGGGATTGGTTATACGCATAGACAAAAAAGATTGTATTGCTCCATGGAAACCAATGCAGTTTTGAGAGCTAATATCATTAATTCTTGCTTTTTATAGCTCCCTTTCACCTCTTTCACTTACTCTCAGCTTCATGGCCCTTTTCCAGTTAAAATGCTTTTAGAAAAGACAGCTGTCCGGTAAACTCTGGTGGGAACCATGATGCTGTGACATTCTCCAGTGGAGATGTTTATGTCTCCTGACCTGGAAGAGGAGATGCAGTTCTAGGCTGTGTCTTTGCACGTATGTGGAGCTGCAGAAGTTACTGCCCCTTCAAACAGATTTGGGGTTACCTTGGGTGCAGATCTTTGGTTGGAAGTGGCTTGTTGCTGCAGTGATGGTGGGAAGGGAAGAGGGAATTAAACCTGTTTTTTGGACTCCCGCCTTTTACACAGATGAGGGGGTCTCATGTAATGCAGGTGTTACAATAATAATAACAATAATAATAATAATAATAATAATGCAGAAGACTATTTCAGAAGCCAGAGAGGCTGGAGAAAAGGCAGTCAGAGGAAACCCTGGCTAAGGTTAATGCCAGTTCTTACTTGCGCTTTGAAGAAACAAACACTCAGGAAAGGAACTGAATTCTGCATCAAATCTTCTCTTGGTGTTGAGGATGGTGCGCCTAAGTTGTTTTTGGGCCTCCTTTAGGAAGTGAGTTAGAGACCTCCAGATTTTGGGTGTCCTTGGTGGCAATGTTGGCCTTTCATTTTATTTATGTGAGATAGTGAGTGAGCTCACTCCATGAATGCAAGACATTTCAGTGAGGCTGAAATGGTGAACAAGTCGTGGATTAACTTTGAGGTCAAAGCCGAGCTTTATCCGTCTCTAAAGGATGACCCTCCTGATGGTTCATCTCTTTGCTCCAGGTTCTGAAAGGTGGACAGGAGGCTCCAACAAAGCCCAAAGGCCGGCCAAAGAAAAACTCCATTCCCACCTCGGAGGAAATCGAAGCAGAAGAGAAGATGAACAGCCAGGCGCAGAGTCAGGAGGCATCTCAAGCTCCTGAGGAGCCTAAAGTGACAGAGGAGAAGCCCGAAGTCCCTTTGGAGACAGAGAAGTCTCCAGAACATATACCAGAACCCTCTTCAGAGGAGACTACGCCATTAAGTTAAAAGGGAAAGTGAGGAGGGAAAGTGGGGGGAAAAGAAAAGCAAAAAAAAAAGAGAGAAAAGAGAAAAACCAAAACCAAATATATATATGTATATATATATATTTAAATATGTATGTAATTGTGTGTGTGTACATATATATATAAATATATATATATATATATATGTAGACCTTGTGTATAAGTCTAAAGATTGGTCACTTTGTGCCTTTGGGAATCAGCCATCATGGGCCACGGCGGAACAAGGACACCCCGTGTGCGTGGGGAGGACGTGTCCCTCTGGGGGCTGGAGAGAAACCACCTCCAGAAGCCCAAGACAGCTCCTGGCAAGGAAAAGAAGGTCCAGGGCTCCTTCCATGCTGCGGGAGGCAAATGGGTGGTTTTATGACTGCTCTGGAGGGTGCAGAGCATTCGCTTGACTTTATCCTTGCCTTTTAAAGTAGTGCAGGTGGACGGAGAACTCGGTCTGGTCTCAGATCGGGGACAGCTGAGAGACGGGGAGCTCTGGTAGCACCATTTCATCATGTAACCAGCACTTATTTCTGTTAGGGATGGGCCCGACTTCGGCAGTTTTAGGGAAGGAGTTCAGACCCAGCTCTCGTGGTTGTTTGGGTGCCATGTCTGTGAATTTGCAGGGATCCAGGATAAAAACTTGGAATGGAGCGATGAGGGTTTGGATTTGAGTCTGCTCCAAGAGCTTTGGGATGCTTGGATCTGGGATTTTTTTTTGCTTTGGGCCCCCTTCTAATTTTTGTAGGGTTTTTTAAAAGAACATTTAAATGTTTTCAGGGTTTGGGGAGAACGATGGATTTAAGAAGTTGCTGCAGAAAGTTGGCGTTTGTTTAAGATGTGTGCCAAGAATAGATGTGCATCATGTTTCATAAAGTCTTGTTAAGGGTGCATTTTGCCCAAAGGCTGCAAGAGATGTATTAAGATAACCTTTATTTTTTAATTAAAAATTAAATATATAAATAAAGCAGTTGTTCTTGTTGTTGTTTCTCTTTCAGAATGCTAGACAGAGACTTTTCTGGGCTAGGTTTTCCCTTTTCTAACAAACCCTGGAGAGAGCAGGAGTCATCAAACTTTCCATAGCATTTCTGCTCACACTTCCTTGTAGCACCTCGCAAAGGTAGGTGAAGGTGGTGTTAGTGCCACCTCATCACTGGGTGCTGAGCAGTGTGTCAGAATAGGAGCACTGGTGGCTTGGCTATTTTCTGTCACAGAATCACAGAATGATATGGGGTTGGAAGGGACCTCTGGAGATCATCTAGGCCAACTCCCTGCCAGAGCAGGTCTACCTAGAGCAGGTTGCACAAGAACATGTCCAGGTGGGGTTTGAATGTCTCCAGGGAAGGAGACTCCACCACCTCTCTGGGCAGCCTCTTCCAGGGCTCTGACACCCTCACAGCAAAGGAGTTCCTCCTCATGTTTAGGTGGAACTTCTTATGTTCAAGTTTGTTCCTATATCCTCTTGTCCTGTCCCTGGGCACCACTGAAAAAAGACTGACCCCATCCTCCTGACAGCCCCCCTTTAAGTATTTATAGGTTTTGATCGGATCCCCCCTCACCCTTCTCTTCTCCAGACTAAAAAGGCCCAAGTCCCTCAGCCTTTCCTCAGCAGAGAAATTCTAGTCCCCTCATCATCTTTGTAGCCCACAGCTGACCCCTCTCCAGCAGTTCCCTGTCCTTCTGGAACTGAGGAGCCCAGAACTGGTCCCAGTGCTCCAGCTGGGGCCTCCCCAGGGCAGAGCAGAGGGTCACCTCCCCTCCTGCAGTAACATCTGGACAGGGTCTTTGTGACGCTGTGAAGGTGACTTCATAATATCCCTTTCCTAGGGTGGTGGTAGCAATGCGCACACGTAGATCTCAAGTGACATCCGAGGAGCGCTGAGTGGGGAGAAAGGATTTGTTTTTTTGGTTTTTGTTTTTTTTTTTTATTTTCCCAGTTTCTTGCTCAACGGTGTTTGGAAGCCCTTAACCCCACCTCCACATTAGCTCTGCGAGGGCACCTGCATCTGCATCAGGTAACACTTCCATGGTGGTGAAACTCCAGGTGCCTTCAGCCGAGCCAGGGTGGGACGTCGCCCCATTGGCTGTGTATTTAACACATCGTCATCGACTTCGAAAAGGCACCTACAGGTTTAAGTGCATCTAGGGCTTTGCACCTAAAACCACGACAAATTCACCCGAGTTGGGCAACGATCCAAATCCCAGGTATTTGGAGCCATTTAGCTCTTTGTTTATGGCACAGAGAGATGGAAATGGGATAGAAGCTTTCCCTCTTGCCTGTTGTGTTGCAAACCCAGGCTGCGAGCTACCAAGTCTTTCCCCTGCTGGGAAAATGCATCAAAATGTTGTCTTTGAACCGTTGTGCTTTCTGCTGAGCCCTGACAGACTCGTGACAGGCACAGCGAGAGGCAGGGGCAGCGGGGCAGGATTTTGGCATTTGTCTGGAGTTATACCGTACGTTGTTACACATTCTTCATCTGTGGATATATTTTTTTTTCTTCCTTCTTTTTCTTTCCAGAACTGTGCTTTAGTTCAACCGTATCTATTGGACTTGAAATGGCATTTAATTTAAAAAAAAGGCCTATGGCCTGTTTATACAGGAATTAGACTAGATGGTCTATGAAATCTATAATCGTCCTCTGTTGTTCTTGGATAGTAGCAACAGCGCTGTTATCTCTAAATAAAATGTTTCCACAAGTCTTAAATAGTAGTGCTCGGTGAGGGTGAAGGGAACAATTTACTGGAAATAATTTGTGTAATGAGTTTCACCATCAGATTGAAAAAAAGAAAAAAAAAAAAAGCCTGTGAGAGAGAGTTTCTACGAGGTTTGTTTGGAAGCCTGAATAGTTCATTAAATCACATTTTGTGTGCAGATCGTTCCAGAACCATAAAAAGCTGACCATTAATTTTTTTAAAAAGTTTGAGATGTATTTTAAACACAGCATTTGGAAATTTCAGTATATAGCTTCCTTTCAACCAAAATATGTTCCATAAAACAGATAATGCGTGTGGCTTTTGTGGGAGGGTTGGTTTTTTTTGTATTTGGCACCTAGTGATTTTGTCTATTTTGAGGCATTTCAGTAGATTTACTTGGCGAGGAGGGGGAGGAAGAAAAGTAGAAACAGGGGAGAAAAAAGTTTCTTTCTCGCCCTGAAATAGGAATTGGTGTTTCTGTGCTATCCAATTGAATGGATAAATATAAAAATACAAAATTTTTTAAAAAAGTAAGATACTTTTCTCAAGCACAAGTCAAATGAAGTTGGTCATTTTCCAGCAAAGAGTAAAATAAGTGTTACAAAATGATATTTCCCACTTCCCAGATGAAAATAATTGTTTCTGACTCAGCCCCACTTTACAGTGGGAAAGGTTCCAGTGATTTCTATTATATATACTTTTTTTTTTTAATCCCATTCTAATCACTTATGAGTCAGTCTGGGTAAAAATGCAATACTCTAGCTGTCTGGGCTAGTTTTTAATGAGTCCATAAGACACTCAAGATGTTTTTGTTCTTCTTTCGGATGAGTAGTGATCTTAGCATCCTATTTTCCAATGTGATTACTTAAGTGCAAAATTAGCTCTTGAAACACTGTCTGATACTTGCTCACATGGAATTACTTTCGCTGATAATCTCCTGAACACTCGTGGAAAGCACGTACAGAATGTGTGTGTTTGGGGGAAGAAATGGTAAAACCGTTGAATTCCTTCTTGGCTAAATCTTTGCAGACTTTTCTGTTCTGTGTTATATCTGCAGCCAGACAAAAACTTCTACAAATTCTAGTAGAATCGAACATACAATTCTATTTTTTCTATTTTATGATTCTCTACTGATCTCAGCCATTGTTTGTAGGCAAGTGCTCCTTCTCCTCTTTGTTAAAGAAGTTTCTCCTATTCCTTTACGCTCTTATTGTAAGATTTTTGCCTCCATTGAGAATAATTGTGCTCTTGTCACTGAAATGTGAAGAATTGAGAGATTCTTCCCCTTTCCTTTGGGCTGAACTGAGGATGGGCTTCAACGTCTGTGGAGTCACCATCCCTGGCAGTATTTAAAAGTTGGGTAGGCGTAGAGCTTAGAGATATGGTTTAGTGATGGGTTTTGTCTGTGTTGGGCTGATGGTTGGCCTAGATGATCTGGAAGGTCCTTTCCAACCAAGAAAATTCTGTGATTCAAGCCTGGCTGTTTGACTTTAGTCTTTAAAGGGAAGCCCAGCTCTTGTGGCTGCGAGTTGCCTTCACTTCATGCTCCTGAGACCCAAAAAGAACATTACAAGTCTCACTTTAGGCAGCCTGGTTCAGAAGCTGTGGTCAATATTGACTAAATCTGCACCACCAAGGCTTCATCTTTACCAGCAGAGTGACCACAGGGCTCTCCAAGTGCCTTTGCACTGGTCCTGAAGGTAGTTTTATTTCTTTAAAAGGTCCTTCTGTCTCCCCAGCATGGAGGCCTCCTGTCCCAGGACTGCTTGTCCCTTAGCCAAGGAGTCGGATGGGAGACGTGTGTGCCCTTGGGGTTGAACCTTGCTGATGTTCAGGGGTGTTGGGCTTCCAGTTCTAACAGCAAGGAACAAGCCCCGATGTCGAAATCCGAACTCCCCTTCAGGGATGGAAAGTGCTCATATCCGGAGCTCTGGCTGGGACCCACCTTTTATTGTACCCACTGCTTAGATAATTTTGCAAAGCACTGAGCTCATCCTGCAAGATGGTAAGTTCCCCCAGGTCCCAGTGAGGATGAATGGGCTTTCGTCCTGTTTTGGTTTGTTTTTTTTTTTTTTTAAATGAAATATGTATTCATTTTACTTCAAAGAAATTTGGTGTTTGGGTGGGTTTTCAGTTCCCCCTTTTCTCCGTCATCTTTTTTTCAGAAGCAAAACGGGAAAAATAGGCAGTAAGAAAGGAAGGAGTGAAAAAAGAGGGGAGAAAGAAAAAGCAGAGTTGAAAAGCTTGACTGTACCAAGCTACATGAAAAATAATCATGTTGAATAGTCAAGTCTTATTTTTTTGGTAAACTTTGATAGATAAAGAAAGCTCTGGTTTTGCAAAGAGAGATTTTTCTGGAGCTTAGCTGTACGTGCAAGGCATATGCTGCCATACAATGGTAGGCTTTTCATAAGTTTCCTCTTGTGGTATTAAAACGTAGCAGAGTGAAGAACAGTTGGATTAGATTTAGGATTTGGTCCCAGATCAGTGTCTTGGCCAGGGCAGAGATTTGGTGACGCCTGGATCCCGCCGAGTCTTAGTGTTGGGCATGAAAACCTTGTGAGAACCTCACTCTTCTTTCTCCCCAGGGTCTGGTAGGGCCAGGTAGGATTTACCAGGTTTTAGTGTGAACTGAAAAATGGGTGCTTTTGGGGCATAAATCTCTGGAGCACAGTAGCTTTCCTTTTTTTGTTTATTTTTTTTTTTTTTACAAGTGGCACATTGCAAACAGTAGTTGTGATTCAAATCTCTCAAATTAGTGTTATTTGGTTAAAATCACAACCGTAAGACTCCCCAGCTTGTTGCTTTGCCCCCGTGCTCTAGGAATCCACAACTGGACACTGGCTTTTAGACTTCAAAGCCCTGGAGTCAAAGTTCTGGAGGGTGATATTCAATGCAGGGATTTTTTTATGTGGTTGGACTCGATGATCTCAGAGGTCCCTTCCAACCACTAAGATTCTGTGATTTGAACCCTAAAAGCTAAATATATTTTTCCCTAGTAGAAATAGATAATTTTTTTATTATTATTTTGAGGGGCTTATAGTTCTCATAACCGGATACCCTGTGATTTCTAGGCTTTCTCCCCAATTCTGGTCCCTTCCAGTGTTGTCAATCTCCTTGAACGTGCTGTGCCAACGTCATGGAATCTCACCTTAGGTTGGTGGTCGCTGCTGGGAAGGAAGGCTCCCATCACTGCTGGGGTTCAGAAGGAATTGTGGCAGGGCTCGGAGGGGTGCCAGTGGGGAGAGTTAACCCCTCACCTCCCACGGGCTGTTCTGACACATCAGTTCACTGCTGGAAATGCGGCAGCTCTTGTTCTGTTACTCACCATGAGAGGTTTCCTGACGTCACCCCAGTCCTGGACAGCCTGCCTTCTCGCGTGCAGCTGGGAGGAGGTCTTTTCCCCCCAACCCCTCGAGATTAGTGACAAATTTATCCAAAAGACTTTTCATAAACCAACGTTTCCTGGGCAAGAAGCGTGCCGGAGCACTGAGAAAAGCCAGGGAAGCAATGGTTACCCCTTGGGCAAACGCTTGTAATATTTGCATAAAACCAAAGGAACCAAACCCTTGTGGATAAAACAATCCTTGAATATTCCCAGAGGAGGGTCCTTAATGTCTTTCCCAAACAATAGCCAACAGTTGCCAGGTGGCAAATGTGACAAGTTCCTGGGCCACTTCAGGCTTCCCTGAAGTTCTCACCACACCCGAAGCCCGGCTTTTGTTTAAACCAAATCAAACCCTTTCTTAATTAGATCAGACACCCAGTTCTGTTGTTCTGCGGATTTTTATTGACCTGCAATGAGTTGGGGGGGTGTGGAGGGGATGTTGGCTAAGGTAGACCTACGTGCACCCCTTCCAGGTGCCCAGAGGGGCTATTGTGGCCACTGGATCGAAGTCAAAGCCAGGTCCAAAAGCTGCTTTTAAATTATTTGGGTCATAGTATTTACGCAAGAAGCAAACCACTGGGAGAAGTTTTCCAGCAGCATCCTCTCCTGTGGCCAGGAGGAGAGGTTGTTCCAGCAGTGTCACCTCCTAAACTGTGAAACTAGAGCAGGGCTGATCTTAAAAGGTCCCTTCCTGATCTTAAAAGGTCCCTTCCTGATCTTAAAAGGCATCACCTTCCAACCTAGGTGTTTCTGTGATTGACTTATTTTTGCCAAAAATAGTGGTGGCTGGGGAGAAAGAGGTGTAAACTGTCCTGAAAACAGCAGGGCTTCTTCCTTGAGGCTGCTGGATACAAACCCTGCAGATTTTTGTGACTCTCGAGTACTTCTTAGCAAGCTTGATGTTCCGTGTGTGTGTGTGGGTGAAGATTATTTTAAAAGCCAGACCCCCCAGCTGCTCCCTGGAGCTTTCCTGCTGCCTCTGGAGAAGGCAGGCTCTCCAGGAGCTAAATGAGAAACAAACGAGCTGAAAGGTGCGGATTAGAAGTGATAAATCCACAGAAAGGTCACAGGCAGATGGATTCTCACTGCTGGGAGGTGGTGGCCCCAGAGAAACTTCTCCTCCATCATCCAGCTCTGTCCCTGGCGCGTACGTGTGCCTACAAGCCTTGATGCTCTGGGCATCCAAGGTCCTGCCAGGAGAGATGGGAATTTCCCTCTTCTTACTGGAAGCTTGGATTATCCTGTAATTATGGCTCCTCTTCCAAACCTCCTTGCCTCTGCCCCTTCCCGGCCATCTTTGCTGCCGTGGGAGATCCTTGGGATCCTGGGATGAGCGGAGGAGCCTGGAAGAACTGGGATGTGCAGCATCAGTTCCCTGCACACCCCAAAGACCAGGCCACCTAAGTAGGGAGAGGAGATCCGCCTTTCTCTGCCAGGATTTGCACATAGGAACGTTTTCATAAGGAAAAATTAGGTGCAGCTAATCCATCACGTCATCTGCTTCTCCACACGGAGATGTTTCTATTATTTGGGCGGGGAGCGTGACTCAGAGAAATTATTTCCTCTCTTGTCCACGCTTCTCGTTACTGGAAATACAATGGTGTTTTTTTCCCCCTGCGTTTCATTCTGTGTTATTTCGGATAATGATGCCGAGGAGGTGTCTGATAATGGGATTAGAAGCCCAGACTGGGAGTTACCTGCCTTATTCTCTGTGTGCCTGAGCGATTATTTACCCCCGAGGTAATAATTAGACCCATTTGTGCAGCGAAAAGTCACCCATGACGAGTGGCAAGATGAAGATGTCAAAGAGCCAGGGGAATGGCTTGACGTCTCTTCGAAGCTCCTGCCAGCACAGATGGGATAAGTCATTCCTGGAGCTTCAGCCAGACATTTCCCTGCTAAATCCCGAGGTTGGTTAGTCCCCTTCCCGAGGACCTGCCTCCCTCCTCACGCCGTGTTGCCACCCAGGGATAAGTGAAAGCCCATGATAAAAGCTTCGCTTTTGGTAAAAGCTCTTGGAAAACCATGGAGCCCTTCCTGAGGAACGCTCTGCTCCCCAGCTCCCAGCCCTGGGCTGGAGGAGGCCGAATAGTGCTGACCTTCTGGAGGTGGTACGGGGCCCATCTGTTCAAGCAGAGATTTGTAGAGAGGCCTGGGTAGCAGAGAGAGGGATTTCAGCCCCGTTTCCTCAGCGCTGAGCGGGGTTTGTGTGGGACGCCAGCCTGGGAAGCAAGGGCCAAGATAAGTCTTCCAAGTCTGAGTTTGAGGCACCCGAGGGAGAGCCTGGTTTCCAAGCAGCAGATAATCCTCCTCCTCTGAAGATGGAGCCCCTCTGAGGGTCTCCCAAGGCAGGACTTACTGCAAATCTGGCTTGCAAAGGCAGGATGCCCTTTTTTTTTTTTTTTAATAGAAAAACAACAACAGCAAAAAAAACACAAAAAAACCCCAACATTTGTCCATTCCACCTCTTTTCATATGGCTCTTTTTAAAGATCTGCCAGCAAAGAAACTAAGCTCTAGTTTATTGTTTATGGACAATAAACAATAAATCTGGAGCAGGTAAATGGGGGAGCGTGGCCAAATCAGTGATGTTCCCCAAGTGCTCCTACTTGGGGGCCCTGGTGGCCTCTTTGGAGGATATTATTATTATTATTATTATAATTTTCATTTCCTACTTATTCTTCCTAACAGCTTAGTTTGCTTAAACTCGGCAGAGTTGCAATAATAACAGTGGATTCTTGTGCAATGTAATACAAATATTCCCCTTGCCCCCGTGTAACAAGCTGTTCCTGCTCAGGGCCAGGGGGGGGGTTCTCAAGCTGAGGTCCTGTCCGATGGCAGGAGACACCAGCCCCCATCAGCAGGGTCTGTTTGGGTTGAAAAGACCCGGTTGTTGCAATTTCAGGGGTTTGTTCATACTTTCCATAAATATTTCTGTCTCCGTTTAAAAACAAACCGAGGGGGTTTGTATGTTTCTCCTCCCCTTGGAAAGCTCTTTCAGAAGCCAACGCCTGGCTGTCCTGCATTGGATTTTCCATCTGCACTTACCTAGGTCCCATTTTACTGTATTTTATTTTATTTTTTTTTATTATTTTAAGCTAGTATTGCTCACGAGTGCAAACAGTTCTTCTCCCTCTGCTGCTTCTCTCCCTGGGTATTTATAGCTGGGGATCGTATCTCCATCCAGCCTTCATCCTGCCAGGCTCCCGGAGGATTGTCTCATGAGATAAACTCCTTCCCCCCCCCAGGTCTCCTCTTCTACCCTTTTGCAGCTTCTCTTCCAGGCTGAATTTATCTTTCTTGAATTTCGGTGATGAAAACTACACGCATGGCTACAGAGAAGGTCTCACAGCAGTGCTATCCCCAGCACAAATACTTTATCTGGCTCATTTTGGAGTTAAAATTGCTTTTTTTTAAAAAATAAAATAGAGCCACCTGATTTTGGTAGCCAGAAATCTTTAATCATTCACTGATGGTTTGCTCCTCCCATGTCCCGTTCTTCTGTCCCAGGCCTCCATCTCCTGGTTTTCCTGCGGGTTGTAAAACCCTTCTCACTAATGGCTTTTGGAGCCTGACTCAGCTTTTTGTCACCAGCCAACTCGGATGGCTCAACCCTCCTTTTTTCTGCCCAGGGATTTAATTAAGGGCTTATATAAAATCAGTCTCGGTCTGAACCCTGAGCAACTCCGTTAATAAACTTCCTTGAGCCCACTTGTCTCCCTCCGAACACGTTTTCCTTTCATCTCTCTCCCCTCTCATCACGTAAAAACCCCACTTTTGTCAGCAAAGTTATTAACTCTCTACACAGAACCGTGCGGCCCATAACAAATTCCTGGTGGGCTGCGTTGCCTTTGTCCAGAAAATCCACTATCTCATTGAAGAGAGAGATTAGCCACAGCAAACTTCTTTCCCCATTATCCCATTTCCCTCTATCTCCCCTACATTTAGGGTTGGTTTTCTTCCCCCCCCTCCCCAAGCTATTAAAGTCAGGCTGTTTTGCTTATTTCAAGTTTTCTTTCTGGAGAATAGATGGGACCATTCTCCAGTGCCACCTTCGGCTATTTTTATTTATTAATTTTATTTATTTCTTTTATTTAATGTATTTTATTTAATATATTAAATACATTAATATTTATTAATTAAAAAATTAAAACTTTTCCTCCAGGAGCTTGTGGGTCTGTGATAAGCACCTTCTTTGCCACGCAGGCTCTCGAAGCTCCAAGATTTATTTCTGACCAGATTGTTGTAGTTCCAGCTTTTCTGCCCTGTTTCCCCCTTCCCTTCCCCACCCCAAATCTGACTCCCCCTCTCAGCAATTTGAGCATTGGGGTTCATTTTTCCTATAGGGAATCAGGGCTACCGTTTCATAAATGCAATTTTTGCTCTTCCACCAGAGTGGAGGCGCCTTTTCCCTAATTCAGGAGGTTTCAGGGGAAGAAAATACCTGGACAGAGCCACGGCGAGGCGGATCTGTGCTCTCCACAGCCAATTTAATGACCAAACACAGAGTTCCCAGACAGCACCTGAGGACCCAAAGGTCAGCCAGGCAGGGCTGGGAAATGGGAGCAATCCCCCCAAATACCATTTCAAACAGTTTTAATGACAATATCCTTTCATACCTGCCGGCGGTTTTTTATTATTTTATAATTTTTTTAGCTCTTTGGCATTGTTAATCTTTTTTCCCCCCCCTCCTCGTCCTCTCTGTTTATTTTTGTTGCAGATTTATTAGGTGCACAGTTAAGTGCCATTTAGCTTTGCAGAACTGTCATCACCGCCGCTTTATGAATGGGATCATTCACTGACAAACGCTAAAAGGGGGGAAAATTTACTGCGACGGGTCAACGAAGAAGCCAAGATCAACTGAAACTCGGCTGCATTTCCCCTCGAATATAGGAATGTGACGAAGGCGCTCGGTTTTTCTTTAACGTAGCCTCATCCTTAATTTATCCTCCCGCGTCAAACTGAATGTCACTCTTTTGCAGTGGTATTTTCCCTAAAATAATGCCTTTCTTTCTGACAGCTTGCAAGAGCCCGGGGATCTAAAAATGTGGCTGAACAGGCAGTCACACACCTGCTAATTAAGGCTATGAATAAGCTGTGACCAGTCATGCAGCCACTGACAACCAGTTCCGGGCTGGGAAATTTTTAGGGGGGAAAAAAATAAATGAAAATGCAAAGAGAGTTTTGGGGACCAAATGCAATCCTGGATACGGGAGCCTGGGAGAAGTTGCGACCTTTTTCCCTTGAAAAAAATCTTACTATCTTGAAATATTTCTACCCTGTAGTTGGCAGAAGGGAAAAATGGTGCCTTTTTTTCTTCTAGAAATAGGTTCCCGGAGTTACAAACTGCTCAGAGCTGAACTTGTCCCTTGGTCTCTTCTTCCACCCATGTAGGGTGGTAGGAACATCTATAGGTACAGACCAGTAGGGTTATCCTAATGGTTATCTCTGCTCCCCTTCAGCTGAAATTATCAACAGGGAAAGTGCTGTGAGAAATACTCTTCTTGAAAGGGAATCATCTCCCTTTTTTTTTGGCTTTATAATATCTATAGCCTTCAAAAGACAGATCAAGGTTGTCTGTTTGCTCACGCTATTTTGTGTGTTGAATGATGTCCTTCGCGTCCTAAGCTCCCGGAGTTGTCTTTAATTACTTGGGAGGGTGTAAATATATATATTTTATGTGGATGTGTGTGAGTATGGATTTGGAGGAGGACTGGACGAGCTCCAGGAGCGCAGCCGGTGGGGACTGCGGGGTGTTGAGTGAGGGATCTAGGTGGCCTCAGGTTTCTCATCTCTCATGTCTCTGATGCTCTGACCCTCTGAATTCCACTGTTTTTTTCCCAAGTGAAAGTTTTCTCTTCACCTGATCCCGGGGTATTGCCAGGCTTACAGCTCATTATACACGGGGGATCAAGTTGTATTGTAAAGTTGACAAAAATGACAATTTTATATATTTTTCTCCGATTCCGCGTTGCCGTGCAAGGCTTCTTGACTAATCCACTCAGATTTAGAGCTAATCCTCGTGCACTCGGTATATTTGCGTGTAGGTATTTGAGAGATTTAAATGGACACCACTAACCCCTATGGGGTCTCATTTCTGAACATACCTTAGAAACATAATCTGAGGGAGCAAGATGAGACACAAAGGCTTCTTTTCTCTAGCCATCAGCTTTCATTTTACTCTCCTGACGGGGTGAAATCCAGAAAACTAGAACTCCATGGCTGTGATTTTAAATGCTTTACCCACGTGAGCATCTTTACCCAGAAAATGTAAAACTTCTAAGTTAGGTGAAGCGCCCATTTTACAGAAATGGAAACGAAGAGGTGGAGCACAACTCTCAAAATAAGACAAGGGTGCAAACCCCAGGGATCCTCTGACAGCAGTAAGAGCACGGCCATGGGTTCAGCTGCTCATAAGAAACGCGTTTTAATTCCTTTGAAAGTCTTTGGCTTGTGAACTGGGGTTTACATCTTGCCAGAATTTCCTGTAAATTCTCCCGAATTCCTGTGATTTTTGGTGCACGGGGAAATACTACAACAGAGTTTCTGGCAGTATTTTGTCACCCAGGTCAGCAGGGGCAGGAGGATGCGAGAGGCAGGGATGGGAACAAGCTGCAGCGTTCCGGACTGGAGCTGGATTATGAAACCCCACAGTCGTGGTGGAACTTGCTGCTGGAGGTGACCTTGTGAAGGCCCCCTGAAGCTGGCAGTCAATCAATTCAGTGCGCAAATCACAGGCCAGCTCCTGTGGGGGCTGCTCATCAGCTTTAGAGAGGTTCAGGTTGGAGCCACCAGCCCTTAATGTCTGAAATTGGATCTTCACAGCCATCTCCAGTGAAGCCACAACCAGCTCCACTGTCTAGTGTGGGGTCCATGCCACTCCACGGATCTCAGGACCCGTTCCTGTTTTGCTGCTCTGTAAATCCCACACCCCGATTGCCACAGACGTTCATGTTCTTAAGCCGAATGAGCTAATACCAGTGAATTTTAACTGGATTTAACAGAAATTCTTCCTAGTGGAAGGTGCTGTGATTTACACTCTCTTGCTGGCTCCTTCTCCAACCTTCTCCTCCGGTTTCGGTTGGTGGTTGGATCGCTTTATCAAATTCTTTTTGCTTTTACGGTATGCAAAAAATGAGCCCTTTCAGGACTGACAGTTAGGAGGTGAGGAAATAAACTTTATACTACCTTTTGTTTTTTTTAAATCAAGGTAGAAAGTTTTACTCTCATTTCGCGAATCTGTTGGGTAACGCTACCCAACAACAGGGCTTGAAACGCTCCTCCCTTTGGGTGGGCTTCATCTCATCTGACTTTGACCATCTAAAATTTTGCTGTTCAGTCTGACCTGATGGTCTTCTTCCCATCTATGGCCAGTCCAGAGAAAAAGGCAACTTCTGCTGTCTCCTGCGGAGGTGGACTGCTCTATGGAGGTGCCTCGGAATGCAGATTAAGTTGGTTTCCTTGTTTAGATTGCTGAGGTTTAGGTGAGATCTGAAGCCACCAGACCCTGATTTGCGTGGAGATGGACGTTCCCCATGTACTGTTAGCAAAAGCAGATGTCTTAAAGTTTGGCAGCTTCGCTCTTAGCTGGACAGACAGATTGGAAAGGCTTGGAAGAGGAGAAGACTGAGTAATTCAGAAAAATGGGTGTCCAAAGAGTAGAGTCCAGTTTGTGCAGCGCTAGGTCCCAGGGCTCTGAGGGAAACACAACAAATGGTAGTGGGTGGATGCGGAGCAATCTTTCTTCCCCAGTGGCCCTTTTCCTGACCTCCAACAGCTGGCTTAACCCCGGTACACGACACTGTATACGCCTTCCAAATGCTCTTTCCTTCTGGCTCTAATGACCCCCCGGGTATTATTATCCACATCAATTACACTTTGGCTCTTGGGTTTCAGGAGCACGGTGTGGCAGCGAGTCCTGCAGCCTCATTAAGCTCTCAAGAACATGCTCCTCAAGGATGGGACATGCCCTGGGCAAACCCTCGGGTGCCTTTGGGTTCACAGAGCTGCCTTCCCTCCCTCCCCTGGCTTTGTGTCCTTCTGGTGGCCGTAGGTGAGAGCAGAACGGGGCTCATCGTCTCTGTAATTGCTGGTGATTATAATTAATAGAGTTCTATTTTTATCCAGATTTTTTTTTCTTTTTTTCTTTTTTTTTTTTCAGGAGCTACAGGTACTTTGGCGTAATAACAGATGTCACATTCAAAATAGGTGATCTTGCTAAGCAGGCTGTGAATTGGTTACGTTCTGCCCAGCCTTTGTTTTTTAACTCGGGGGAGGGAAAAGCAAGGGAATAATCTGCGGTTGCTTAATGGAGTAATAATAACTCACTGTTACGGTTTATTCCGTTTGGCAAAAATGGGGAACTGTTCCCCCATGCCCAGGCACAATGTTTTTTTTGAATGGAGACAGCAGGAACAGGGCCGAGGCTGCAGGAAACCTTCTATTCGTAGGGCTCCGCTCCGTGCCGTGCCAAGTCCCTTTCCTTGCTTGCTCGTTATATTGTCAATGAGTTCATTAGCTCTTGGTCTGGAGTCAGAAGCAAAAAGAGCTGTAATTGCAGCTTCTGGAAAAGAATATCTTTTGGGGAAGGTTGGTTTCTTATATTTTTTTTTTAATTAACATAATGCTTTTTTGGTTTGGTTTTTTGGTGGTTTTTTTTTTGCGTTAAAAATGATATCGAAGTCGCAATGACATGCAGCTCATTTTTAAATCTACTGGATTTTGCCTAATGGACGGTGGGGCTAATTAACCATAGAGCCCTGCGCCCAGGTTATTGTGGCTTTTCCATTACTGGAAATACTGATATCCGGGGTAAATTTCTCTTCTTAACAGACTTCCTCTAGCTAAAACTAATTCTGTGCCTGGGTTATAGGGGAGATGGAAAGGGGGGGAGTAGGGGGGTTCAAGCTGGTTCCCCCTCTCCGTGTTCTGCAGCAGGCATCTCCAAACAGGCTTTGGGGAAGCAAATGAGTGAGAAAAGGACAAGAGAGGAGGGACAGAGACCTGTAGGTAGGGTGGCTGGAAGCAGGGAAAATATGGAGAAGGAGGCATCTGTTGTTGCATAAGGTTTTTCACATCTCACCCTGTCTACTTCTATAGGTGTTTCCTGCAAAAACAGAGGTTAATTTATCATTCCTTGCAACACCCGATTTCCAGCATTCCCGGCTTCCAAGGCCAGGAATTTGCAACTGAAATACTGAGGGTTTTGTTTTTGTTTTGGTTTAGTTTGGTTTGGTTTGGGTTTTTTTGTGGTTTCTTCATGCAAACATCAATGTTGTCTCTAAGTGTAAGCCTCTTCCTCCCCATGTGAAGGCTCTCTGTGTGATGAGTTGCAGGGATGCTACCCCCCTGCTCACAGGGCTGTCCCTGCAAGGATTCATAGAATTGTGGAATGGTTTGGGTTGGAAGGGACCTTCAAAATCATCTGCCCTGGGCAGGGACACCTCCCGCCAGACCAGGTTGCTCCAAGCCCCCTCCAACCTGCCCTTGAATAATTCCGACCTCTGCTGGCTGGGCATGAAAAATAAAAGCATAATACAGCATGAAAAAAAAAAAAAAGTCAGGAACTTAGATAAATAGCTGTTGGGGGATATGGTTTTTGTTGTTGCTATTGTTTTCTGTTTGGTTTTTTTTTTTTTAAAAAAAGAAGATGGCAATATGTTCTCTGCTCAGGCAGAAGAGAATGGTCCCTCATTCTTTTCACCTGTTGCAGTAGCTGGGGATTTTTGCTTTGCTAAAATTATTGGGTTCAAGTGCAGCAGAGTGCAGTGCTATAGAGAAACCTAGAGACGTAGTTGAGTCGTATTTTCGGCTGACATAAATCAATGGGGAGCCACTTACACCCCTCTGAGTATCTGGCTGGGGTTTAGGTATTTTGTCTTCCCTCCTCCCTGCCAGAGGCTCGTCCCACGAAGAAGGAACATCTTTGACCCGAAGAAGGTAGAAGGGAAGGTCAGGGTTACACACACCAGCTCCCCCGAGTCAGCCAGGGGGGGAATTTGGTGGGAATTATTTACCCCTCCGTTTCGGAGAGGGAGGAGGAGCAGGGTGTGCTCCGGTGGTGGAGGCAGTGATGCCCCGTGTTTCCCAGGCGAGGATGAGATGGGGATCATCACGGGGGGAATATAACCCACAGGAAAAAGCCAGCGCTGCGGAACAATGAAAGCATTAATTGCAGGCAAACACCGGGGAAGCCACATGAATCACGAGCCCGTGCATTAAACTGTTACATATCTTTTGGAGAGGAGAAAGAAGAGTCTTAACTGGTGAAGCCTGGCATTGGCAGAAAAAGCTGTTCCCACCTATTATCTTTTGAGGCAGACAAAGGGTGAAGAAAAAGGGAAGAGAAGGTAGAAACCACATATAAACATCAATTAATGTTCTCCAGGCTGCTGCTTCTTCTTCGTCATGTTAAACCTTTAATCCCTGGGATTTCAGACCATGGCTTTTTATTGGTCTGGAGATAATCAGTGTGGAAAGGAGTGCTGCGGGAAAGCCTTCGCATCCAGCTCCTCACCCGCTGGGCCAGCGCGGGGACCTGGGAGCCCTCCGTGCCAGCCTGCATCCCACGGGAATGCAGATGCTGCCGAAATTCAGTCCGTGCCTCCCTTCCCCGTGCTCTGCATTGCTTCCCCTTCATTTTCCATTTTATTAACATCTCCATTTATATTTCCATTTATTATCCATCTTCTTCTCCATTAAGAGCGTGTACCAGCTCAGCCCCGCCACCTCGGCTGGGAGGTAGTAATTTTCCCTGAGGTGTTAGATCCCCCGTTATTCACAAATATAGAATCATAGAATCATTTGGGTTGGAAAGGGACTTTAAAGATCATCGGGTTCCAACCCCCCCCGCCATGGGCAGGGACACTTCCCACTACACCAGGTTGCTCAAAGCTCCATCCAACCTGGCCTTGAACCCCTCCAGGGATGGGACATCCATGACCTCCCTGGGCAACCTGTTCCAGTGCCTCACCACCCTCACTGGAAAGAATTTCTTCCCAATATCTAATCTAAATCTCCCCTCTTCTAATTTAAAACCATTGCCCCTTGTCCTGTTGCTACACTTCCTCATAAAGAGTCCCTCTCCAGCTCTTCTGTAGCTCCCTTCAGATATTGATAGGCTGTTATAAGGTCTCCCTGGAGCCTTCTTTTCTCCAGGCTGAACAACCCCAGCTCTCTCAGCCTGTCCTCATAGGAGAGGTGCTCCATCCCTCTGATCATCTTCGTGGCCCTCCGCTGGACCCGTTCCAACAGGTCCATGTCCATATCCCAACGCTCTTCCCGAAAGTGCCATCGCCACCCAGCTGTAGCCACCCGAGTGATGGTAGGACCTGGGCTCCCTGGCCGTGTCCCTGCCACGTGGGTTGAGGGACGATGGGTGGGGAGGGCTGGAACGGATTTCTTCTCCGGCGATTACTGCTGCTCCTTGGCAAGGGGAAATGCTCCCTGGCTTGAACCCTTGAGGTTAAGCCGCACCATTCCTGAGTGTCACTCAGCGCTTAAAGGTGCTGTCAAGGAGATGACACAAGAATTTGTTAAGAAACTGATGTTTCCCCTCATCCCCTGCTCTCCCTCAGGGCTCGCAGGCACCCCGGCTAAGGAAGCCGTAATGAGAGGGGAGGAATTAAATCACGTTGCAGCTGCCCCAGAGCCAACACCAGGGACTGGCTCCAGCCTGCACCGGGGGTGTGTGTCCTTGGTGGGTGGGGGACAGGAGGCAGGAGAAACAAACTCTGGGCACTTTTTCTGAGGTTTAACCCCAATTATGATAATTTCAGGCACCCCGATAATCTTTAATGTTTATTCCAAGTGAGCTGACCTGAGTCCATTTTGCGGACGAGCCGCTGAGACCTCACCACACGGGTGAGGTTTTCCCAACCTGAGTCGCTCTTTCAAGCAACAGATAATATCAAGATAATATCAGCTTCAAGAAACAGGAAAACGGCACATTTTCGTGGAAGCTTCTGAAAGCTGAATTCACAAGGAGAACTCATCCCACCGACAAGTAGGAGCCAGCCCAAAACGCGGGCAGGGAGGATGCCCAGCCTGAGAGGGGTCTCCTCTTTCAGGAGCTGTGCTCTTTTTCTTTTTTTCTTTTTTTTTTTTCTCATGTGAGGAGCAAACCATTAATTTTCTCTTTCGAATAATGATAGTTTAGGGTTAAGATTTATGGCATGGCTGTTAGTGTCTTGATGGTAGATATGCAAGGCTATTTAGCTATTGCCGAAGGTGGAAATCCATAAAGATGATGGAGGAGTCTCTCCCCAGACGGCACAAAAGGTCATTTGTTTTTTTTTCCCTGAAGATCTCACCAAGCTGCTGATGCCATCAGTTTTCCTCTCCTCCCCTTCCCCTTGGCACAGGGGGTGCACATGGCTTTGCTCCTCTGGTTTTATGGGCAAGCAGGGGTGCAAGAAAGATGCTTCTTGTTAATTTTCTGTCCCTCTTTATTTATATTTCTCCCCTAATGTCTCTCGCTCAGGTTCAAAGCCTCCAGCCTGAGCATTTTGCTACTACCTTGCTCTGGGGCTCCTTCCCATCCAGCTGCCTTCAGCCCACTCTGACAGATGTCGGTGGGTTTTGCCCCGTTGCTTGTTCCATTCATGAGTTCCCTTCGAAAATAAATACGCAATTTTCTGTTGGGAGAACAAGGTGGGGCAAAAGTGAAATCCTAACGTGTTTGTTACTGGGAATTTCAGAACAAAATAATGGTGGTAGTAATAATAATAATAATAATAATAATAATAATAATAATAATAAAGAGGAAGGAGAAGAAGGAGGAAAGAAGGAGGAGGAGGAGAAGGAGAAGGTGGATGCAACAGTTGCTGGGGCTGCACAAGAAACCAAGTCCATTGTCAAAACAAAGGTTTTGCTGAATTTTTCCTCACCGTTTTGGGTCACAAATGGGGCCTTGAGCAGGCAGTGCCCTATCCTGCACGTCCAGACCCTTCTCCCCTGTCCTGCACCTGCAGCCACTCAGGAGCAGAGACGAGCGTGGCAATAAACAACAAACAGAGGTGTGACCCAGCCAAGCTCAACAGAGGAGGAGAAAGCCCTCATAATAACTTTTGTTTTGGAAAAAAAGGATTTAAGAACATGCACTGGAGAGCGTGTGAGCAGGATGGAGCTGCGCTTGGCACCCTCTGGCACGGCGATGGGGGCGTGCGTAGCCCCGGGCCCTCGGCGAGGTCTGTCCCTGCACGTCAGGTGGAATTTTTCTGCTCATATCCTTCATCGGTGAAGATGCACGTTGGCTTCCCAAAAATCCTCATCTCCTGAAAGATAGGTGGCCTCTAGGAAAGGGGCTTCGCCCTGTGCCTCGAGCAAACCTGCCCAACATCCATCCAGTTTTTCAGTAAGAGTGAAATTTTCCACAGACATCATCAGAAAATCACGAAATTCCCCAGTCCCTTCCCAGTCTCTTCCCCCCTGGGAGGAGGGGAGGGATGGCATGACCAAACCCCAGATGCCAGCAATGCTCCTCCGTGCCAAAACCTGTGAGTGACCCGCCAAATGCATCCAGCTGTGAAATTCTTGCCTCCTCTCACCACAGGTGCTCCTTGTGGCTTTCAGGCTTGTTTAGCTGATTAAATAATTGGAATCACTTCATGGATAGGTGAGAGGGAGCAAATTGGGCTGCTTTTTTTTTATTTTATTTTAACTTTTTCCACACCCACACAGGGTGTGATGTTGACTTAGCTGGGCAGGAACAACATCATCCTGGGAGGACTGGAAAGAGGTGCTGTGTCAAGCGTGTGCTCTGACAAAGAGCAGTGGTGTTTGGCACTCGATCCCACCATCCCAAAATTCCAAAACCTACTGGGTGAGGCAAGCTGGGGACAGTGGCTGGAGTCTTCTTGCCCAATTTCTTGGAAATTGCCGCCAACTTGAGCTTTGTGAAAACACGCAGCAACTCAGTTTTAAACAGAATTATTTCAGGTTCTGGACCCAATGCTCCAAGTCACATTTTAGAATGATCTTTAAAGAAAAATGGAAAAAAGTATGAAGTTGGTGGGGGAGGAAAAAAGGACAGATGGGTAAAACCTCAGTTTTCGCCAGATCCATGAGCAATTACCTTGACCTCCCACAGAATATAACCCATAGACATTTATGATCAGTGCCTATATCAGAAGATGCAATCATGGTGCTAACTGTTGTACCAGCAAGTGATGGACCATTACAGGCCTCTTGTCCTGCGAAACTTGTGGTCTCAGTGGGCAAAGCAGACAGAGGAGACAAGGTGAAGCAAGGAAAAATGACTTAGGCAAAGGTGTGCTCCAAAGGAAGGGTCTAGGACACGACCACCACTGGGTTTAGCTTGGGTGCCCCAAGAATTAGTGCAAGAGGAGAGGACACAGCCCCTGCTCAGCTCTTCTTGGTGTGTGAATGGTCAACAAGCAGACAAGGAATGAGGGGAGTAATGGCATGAGCTGTCCTCCTTGATCATGGCTCTCCTGCCAGGATTGGGATGGGAAGAAGCTCTTTGAGGGTGTCTCCTTTGCCTCACCACTCTGGTGTGATGGACATTCCTTTTCCTACCACCTATTTGGGACAAACATTTTCTTCTGTCTTCTTTACCCAAGCCCACATACCAGACCTCTGCTCATCAGAGGCCAAGCGAGAGCCAGGAAGAGCTTCACTCTCCCTGAGGCATGGAAACCCTGAGTGGAGCACTGGCCCTGCCTATTCTTGGATGCTTTCTGATAACGATGGTTTAATAAAAGATCTGTCACTCAAATATTTCCGAATCATTAAAGAAAAAAGGAATGAAAAGGAGTAATTGGAACCCTGAGCCCAAAGGGGTAATGTTAAAAAAAAAAAAAGCAACAACCCACAACCCAACCACAGAGTGGTTGATAGACCCTAAACTTGAAGCTGAGCCTCAAAATCCCTCTGGGAATGATTTTCTTGTCCAAAATCCAGAAGGGTCCATGATTCATAGCCCGATCCTGCCCTGCAACAGCAGCTGCAGATGATAGAAGGAGTATTCAGGTGTTAAATCCTCTCTCTGTCCTCCACCACCAAGTTTGAGCTGGGAACGGAGCTGTAGGAGGAGAGCCAGGAATGAGTGAAACATCTTGAGATGGAGCTGATCACAGGCCAGACCTCAGGCAGTGATTCCACCAAGGTGAGGGTTTTGCCAGCTCCTGTGGTATTTGTTTTGCTGTATGTTGAGGATAGATGGTATTTGGCAAAAAAAACCCTGGCTCTAGGAGTCATGGGGTCTCCTCAGAGCCTCTCTTCCCAGGAGAGGTGGAAGTGGAAATAAGTCAGGGCATTTCCACCTCTTGGAAAAGGTAGGAAAAGCTGGAAAATGTGGCTTCTACGAGCAAAGAACTTAGGAGGCAACCTTTATTGTATTCAAAAATCTCATCACTTTAAAGCTGATCTCATTATCCGTGGAGATGAGTCATGGGTTTCTGAATGTGTGTGGGTGGCAATATAAAAATTTCCTCTGAGTAAGGAGAGCGGGGTTTGGCGAGTGGGCAGTTGGTACTTTCTCCGATCCTCCCACAAGGAGACAGTGTCTCTGGGAAAGGTGACGGAGTGAATCATTTCTTCTTCTTCTGTCGGTGGCGGTTCTGGCCGAGCTGGGTGTGCGTAGCCCGTCCCCACCTTTACTGATTGTTTAAATCCCATTTAACAAAGCCCTTTGAAAACTGTCTCTCTTTGCAAAGGGTTTTTGAAGGGGCTTGCAGGCTGGGAGTGGGGGCTCTCTGTCACCTCCCCTCTTGACCATCTCAAAGGTCCCTTCCAACCATGAATATTCTGCGGTTCTGTGATTCTCTCGGCCAGGAGCAGCTCCTCCTCCTGGTGCGTGAGGTCAATTCAGTGGGGGCTGGAGAGAGATATAAAACTATATAATCAATTAATTGGCAATTAATCAAAACTCATGGCACTAGGTAGGCACTCCATCGGCACTCACCACGCCGGGGGGGGGGCTCCTCCTTTCACTGTCACTTGGTAACGCCCTCTTCTCCTGTGAAATGCAAACTTGGGTGGAGCTTCCCTTTTCACCCCTTTGATTGTTCATCTGGAATCCCAAGGGACTGGAAATGAAATACGTTGGCTTAAGTGACGTTCCCCCAGATCAGTGACTGGATTCCTGGGAGGATCCCCCGGGGCGCTTTTCCACCAGGTGGGACGAGGGACGTGTCTCGCCGCTGCCGCGCTGACCCCTGCTAAGGCAAGCACATGCTTGAGTCACTTACTTATTTTTATTTGGGCGATTTAGCGCAATAAATCACACTCATCTTTCCCAGGCTCCCCTGTGCAGCAATCTGGGCTCTTTCCCATCCTGTTTTAAAGCCGGGTGCTGAGCTCTCCATCACCCCGCGCTGCCCGGGGAACTCGTTCTACCTGTTGATAGACATCTCCATCTCTCAGCCCTTCTTAGATGTTCCACCTCCTGCCTTGCCGGAACGTGCAAAGGGGAAAGGACTTGTCCATTGAGAAGAAACTCGACTCAACTCAGCTTCTTGGAAAATAATTTCCATTGAGAAGCATGGAAGCAGATCATTTATTCCTTGAAGAAATCAATATATTTGTTAAACTCCCACTACTGTTGGGAAGGTTTCTATGGTTAAAAAGGCTTTGGTGTTTTGTCCTCCCAGCCTGTTTTTCTGTGACTGCGAGCTCAAGTTAATCACTTCCACTTTATCCTTGCTGGTGTTATTTATATTTCTATCTGACCCAGGTAGGTAGATGGAAGCCCACCATTTTAGGCACTGCCTGGATAATGGAAAAAACAGCCAACAACATGCCTAGAAATAATCCCTAAAAATCATGGGACTCCTTCCTTCCAGCACACAGAAGTTGTCTGCTTTTGGATATTTATCAAAATATCTATTCTGGAATAATTATTTTGGGAGGAACGTTTGCATTCCAGAATAAGAGTCTCTTTTTTTTCCCCCCAACTTTTGCCTTAACCCAGCTTTTGGAGCTGATTTCTCCATATCCAGCATTAGGCAACTTCTCACCAAGATGGCTACACGCCGTCACGCATCATAAACATTTCCTTCTCGCCCTGGATGTTACACCCCAGGATTTCCAGGTCTTTGACAGTTCACAGCACCTTCGGCCAGGTGACTAAGCCTGGTTTCATCTCCTCCGTGCAGGCAGGTGGGAATGGGCGAAGGGTCTTGTGACAAAAAGCCCCGAAATCATCCCCTTTGGTTTGTTTCGACCGCCGTGCAGGGGCTCCATCCCCTTCCACAGACTGGTGGGTTCCTGCTAGATGTGTCCATGGTCCACTGGGGGGGGGTCTAAGGGCAGGATGGTGAGTGGAGAGCAGTGATTTCCCCTCCTTGAGCACCTACGTGCTTTGACCAGGGGATGAGCTTTCTCCCACTCGATGCCACGTGAAAATACGCGCCCGTAAACAGATTTAGGAGGCTGCTTGATCCCCCTGGCCTAATTGAAAGCGTAGAGGTCTGTTGTGGTGCCTGTTGCTATAAACACACTGCGCAATTTGCACAAGTATGTGACATGGTAAAAGTTCCTGAAAGATTTTATCTGGTTGGTTTTGGCTGGAGGCCCTTTATTCACGGAGAGAAACGCCAGGTAGAAAGACAATAAGCGTGTATCCATGTGTATGTTTTCAACTTCCTAAAGGCCATCAAATTGGAAAGGGAGTGGGTTTACTTTACTCAAACATCTCCTGAGTTGAAGACAAGGTAACCCAGGAAAAGCCTTTCCGCTAGCAAAAAAAAAAAAAAAAAAAAGAAAAAGAAGAAAGAAAATAAATTTTGCTTCTCATTGTTCCTCCCTGCACAGATTGCCTGGGCAATCTTTACCAATCTCTTGTACCTCTGAGTTATTTTCATTTTAAAATATTAATTCATAACAAATCTTAAGCTGTCAAAACTAAAGGATTGTACAAAATAGCTTCAAGGTTACATAAACAGAGCAGCTGGGAAACAATTCGGTAATGCGTATTCAGCTCAAGAGTAGAAGACATTTATTTTTTTAAAGACATTTTCCACCTGAATACTGGCCCTCTTTGTTTTGGGAAATGTTGACTCAATGGGATTGAAATACTCTGTAAGGAGAAGGGAGGGCAAGTGGCAGGAGACAAACTGGACAGAGGAGAAGAGGAGCTGGGGCAGCAATTGCCAAGAACACATTTAATGAGTGTTTTGATGAGAAGCAACTGGGGATGAGTGGGAACTGGGGGGTTGGACTAAATGATCTCCAGAGGTCCCTGCCAACCCCATCTGATTCTATGACAAGTGGGTAAATTAGGGCATGGTTGTGCTGATGCAGGAAAGAATTGGGAAAAATCAAGGAGAGGAGGGAAGTGTGAGCCTGAGAGCAGGAGGAACTGGTGGGAAGGTCATCTGGTGTAGGACTGATGGGGAGAAGTTCGGGTCTGAAGAAAGGAAAATTAGAAGAAATGTGAGATGCTCTGGGATTTTGTGCTGGAAGAAGGAAAAGAGAGCACAGAGGAGTCCTTTGATGGAAGAGGAGCTGCATCTGCAGTGGTTGGGGGAACTCAGTACTTCTCTCCTGGCTGGATTTAGGATATGACACCTCTGAAAAAGAGAAGGATTCAGGGTGTCCCTACAGCTGGGACAGTGGAAAGGAGAGGGTTATGATCCACTTGCTCCAAGGAGCTCCTGAGACTTCCAGGGAAGGCAAGAGGTGGGTGCCAATTAGAAGGAGAAAATTCCAAATGAGATGGAAGAGGTTGGAGTGGAAAGAGGAGTTGGGGTTTGGGGTGGGAGAGAGAGCTCTGCACTTAAAATTGCCATGGTGGAAGGAGAGGGCTGGCCTGGAGACGGTAAGAGGAGCAGGCAGCAGTGATGGGGAGAAACAGTGACTGGAGAACATGGAGCCTGTGGTGGGGACAAGGTGGGAAAGAGGAGGGAGAGGCACAAGGAGGATGTCATGATGCAGAAGAGGGGTGGCGATGGGACAAAGCTGGTAAGAGGACATCAGGCAAAATTCCCCATCCTTGAGGGTCTTCTAAAATAGCCTTCCCTCCCTGGAGCAGGAAAACTTCCTGCACCAGGACAAAGGACCAGAACAAGCTGCCCCTCAACCCATATGTGTGTTCTAATTAAAGCAAATAGGAGCAGGGAAAGGAGGTGCGTTTTGCAGTGCCCCTTCTGAGAAGAGGCTCCAGCTGTTTTCTTTCCTCCTCTTACTTGTCCTCACTATTTTTTCCTGTTTGTTTGGGTTTTTTTTTTTGCCAGCTGCAAATCTCTCTGAACCACTGAGTTTACTAATTTAATATTAGTGCAGCTTCCTAGACACTTACAAGAGACGTGTGTTTATATTGACCCTAATTCAGCAAAACACTTAAGCACGTGTCTGACTCCCAGCAACTGAATGGGCTGCCAGGACTACTGTGTAATTAAAGCTAAAAACAACTTAATGTCTAGTTTATTGAGGGCCTACTCAACTAATTAGATAAGTCTTCCACGAAAAGTCACTAGGATTCTTAATAAAGCAATGATCCACAAACAGCTGCTGTGTGACTCTGCCCAGGTCAAATTATCTGGTTTGCAGTTTAGATGCCTGAAATATCTGCCTTCTCTTTTTTTTGTGCGTGTCTGGAGTTTAGTTGTTCATGAGAAACTCTCCCTCCTTCCCCAGTCAGAAATACTAAAGCCACCAAATGTTAATTGATTTAAAAACACATGGTACCTACCAGGTAGATGTGGTAAATCACGGTTGTCAGGTAATTAAACGCAACCCGTAAATCACAGCGGAGCATGTGAACCAAGTGTTCAGAGTCAATGCCTTTAATTAATGTTGTAAAACAATATTTCAGGCTTAGATCGAGTGTACAAGGAGGATAACGTATCAAATTATGGCTAATAAAACATCAGCAGTGGATATGGCACTAATAACCAGTAGCCACCGCCATCCGAAATAGCCCGGTTGCACCCCAACAGGTGGCCCGCTTTGAAACGTGGTATGCAATGTTATTGCAGGGGGATTAAGAATGGTCATTAGACTCTCGTTGCTCTTGTAACGCTGGATTAATTAACCAGCCAGCAGAATTATCTGCCCCCGGATTCATCACCTGCTAAAATGTACCAGCGCGTCATGAGAGATTAGACTTGGGGTGGGGTGGTGGGATGGAGGGATGATTCTGTCCCTCCTTGCAGCTCCGATGCCCACGTTGGTTGTGGGATCCCTCCTGGTTCTGTTTGCACCCCTGGTAGAGGAAAAGTGATTTAGAAGGCATAAGGAAAGTGCGATGCTGTGTTCAAAGAGGGTGAACACCAGTGTTTTTTGCCAATCCTCTGTATATTTTCCTACTGGTCTTGCCTGGGTAGGTGACAATGTCTCTGAACAGAAAGATGGGGTGACCAACCTCGTTGGTCATCACATTGGCGACGCTCGAGGTTTTGGATGCAGCAAAGCCCTGGTGGGACCATCAAGGGTCAAAGTCCAGCGTTGAGTGGCACATCCCAAATCCCCCAAACCCCTTTGTGCTGCTCAGCCCAGGTTACAGTAAATCCCCCGCTCTGCAGATGGATTTTGGGGCGGATTAATGAGTGGAAAACCTTTGCTGGGGCAAATGGCCCACAACCATTTATGCTCCTGACATCCCACTTCGGTACAGGAAGGCTGAGAGTCTGGGATAATTGAAATACGTTCCATTTGAGAACTATTGAGCAATGTCACTGCAAAAAAAAAAAAAAAAAGACAAAATGTGCTTTTTAAAAAAGTTAATGTTCAGTGTTAGCAGCTCTTTTTGTTTTTCACCAAAAAGATTCCTTTTTCAATCAGCAATCCTTGTTGATAAATCCGTGCTTTGCTAATACGAGCCACTAGCTATAACTTTTTTAAAGCTACTGAAACAGAAAAAGCCTCAAATTTTAAAAAAGGATCAATCTGAGCACTTCAAAATGCTCAACTTTCATATTATTATCTTTCCCTCTCACCCCCAAAGGAAAAAACTTCATCTCTAAGCCAGTTCCTCGTTTCCTTCTGTCCACCTCCAAACTCTGCCTTTCTTTAAAAAACTGTCCTCTTCCCACGGAGCATTTCAATTCCATCAGGCCAGTGTTTCCCAAAATAAAATGAGCATTTCTTGGGGGTTGCTAAGCTGGTCTCCGATTTAAATTTATATCTAATTGCTCTTCTCATCTCTTCTTTCCTCTTTTCTCAGCCATTTAGTTATTAAAAGTATCCAGCTAGTCTTTATAGTCCCTTTACATACGAATTATCTGTAATTTATTAAGGATTAAGGCTTACGTAAAAAGCATTGCTTTAGTCACATATCCATTACACCACCGTGAATTTGTCTTAAAAGTGCTTTTTGGCTCACAGAGCTCCCCGTGGGAGGAAGTTTAAGTTCAGACCAGATTTATCGTGTCCTAAATGCGTGGTTGGAAGGAGCCAACGTCGTCACTCAAGATTTCTTGCAGATCTTCGCAATTTAACAGGGCTTAAAGTCCAGAGTTAAGAGGACCCAAGAATTTGTTGGGCAGGTGAAGCTGTGTCCCGATGACCTTCATGGCCAAGTTTTAGTTGGTGGCTTGGGAGTGGGTTTTGGATGCGAAGCGGGTCCTTTTGGGTCAGGAGGGATGCTGTGCTGTACCTAATTACTGGGGGCTGGCATGGAAGGGATGTGGAGCATCAACTCCATGCCCAGAACTGGGGCCATTCCCAGCAGAGATGTATCTAGCTGGTTCCCAAGATGGAATTCCTTGCCTTCCCAAAGGGCACAGATGGATAAACTGCCCTTTTAATCCCATTCCCAGGGCTCAGATTCTGTTTTTTTTTCCCTAATTCCTGGCTCCCAAACTCTCCTGTGTGTCCCTCCCGTGCAGGGATTTGGCCCTTTGGCCCCGCTCCTCTTCCTCTTCTCCCTTTCCAATAGTGGAGCCGGGTCATTTGTTTTCACCCTCGCTCTTCAGAGCTGCTCCACCGGTCCTCCTGCCCGGGAGGTGAATGGGAACAAACAGGCTTTGTGTGGTTTTGAGATGGCTGTCAAAGCCCCATGGGATAGATATTATTTGGCGGAAGGGGAAAAGGACTCTAGAAAAGACACACACACAAAAAAAGGCAAATAAATAATGTCTCCCTCTCCTCTGTTACACCTTTGTTTTGCTGCTCGATGTGTTGGTTGGTACAAAGCCTGGTGCTTGCTTACTGCTTGCCTTGCCAAGGGGACTCGAACCGTTTTCCTCTTGCCTTGAATTTTTTATTTGCTTATTCTTTCAGCGTCAGTGGGTGAGGAAAAGGCGAACAATCCCCTGGCTTTCGAGATGCTCGGCGGGGAGGCTGGCCAAGAGCATCTTATATCTGAATGGAGCTTTTCTCTCTCTCGGCTTCGCTGCCCACCTTGATTTATGATGCTGGAGCTGGATGCTTTAATTAGGATGCGTCATTTGAGGCTCGGGAGGTGCAGACAATATAGGGCTTGGGAGAGATAAGTTTCAGGTCCTTTCCTGGTTTCCTGCTGCTCCCTGTGCTATTCCAGACACATTTTCTGATTTTTTTTTTTTTTTTTTTTTGTGGTGGGCACAAAGGACTGGAAAATAATTGTGAGCAATAACTGCCTTTCTCCTTTCAACTCTTTGCAGCTTCTCTCCTTGCACACCCGAAGGCAGTCGGCTCTGTCGCTCTCTGTTTGTGTTTTTGTGTTTGGGTTTGTTTTTTTTTTTTAATGCGGTTGGACTCGATGATCTCAAAGGTCCCTTCCAACCACTAAGATTCTGTGATTCTGTGTGTTTTCAGTGCTTGGCACAAGAGGGTCTGTGAGTAAAGCTTTTATGGGCTCCACGATAAACACAATAAATAATAGTGTTGCTAATACTCCTGTAACCCCGGGAAGTGGGGCATGAAGAAAACCCCTTTCTGCCATGAGCTGAGCAATGCCAGTATGAGTGCTGGCAGCACCGCTGCTGGAACACAGGTCATTTTGTGGCAGAAACGTCACCCTGGGACCTCTACTCTCATTTTTCAATTTTTCTTCACTCTGAGGGTGGTGAGAGCCTGGCCCAGGTTGCCCCAAGAAGCTGTGTCTGCCCCATCCCTGGAGGGGTTCAAGGGCAGGTTGGAGGGGGCTTGGAGCAACCTGGTGTGGTGGGAGGTGTCCCTGCCCAGGGCAGGGGGTTGGAAAGAGGTGATCTTTAAGGTCCCTTCCAACCCAAACCATTCTGTGATTTGTAGTCTCATGGGTTTTCCTGCTCTTTTCCCTTCCCCTTTTCTTGTTTGCTCGGTGTCCTCTGCCAGCAAGAGCAGCAAAATAAATCAGACACATTCTCGGTGGCTTTTCCCCTCTCCTTAGCAAGCAGCAGGGATGCTAAACCCCCCTGTGACCTGGCAGCTCTGCTGGAGGGGATCAGGAAGGCATGTCACATCCCCCCCTGCCTCTTAACAGCCAGGACCCCCCTGAAATGCTCAGCACCAGGCTGGAAATAACCCTCAAATCCTCGGGATGTTCTCAACGTTGCACCAGACACTTTTGTCCCTTGAGCCAAAGCAGTGACTCGGGGATGTTGGAACCAGCAGCCTGAGGTCCTCTCCTGGGTCAGCCACGACTCGTCCCCATCCTCCCCGGTGTGTGTGTGTGTGTGTGTGTGTCACACCTCACCTGTGCTTTCCAACTTAAACCCGCTCATAGGGCCGGACGAAATATAGCTCACAGAGCTTAATTGTTCTTCCACGGCGCTAAGTAATTTACACCCCAGGGCTTAATTGTTCCTTTGCGCTGATTCCCCGGTTGCACTCCAGGGCTTCCTGCGGATTTTGTGGGCACCGCGGGTGGAAACAGAGGAGCCGGGGACAAATAGGGCAGGAGTGAGTGACGTGCCCATGGCTGGCTTCTCCCCCCTGTTCCCCCACCCCCAAGCTCTCCCTTCCCACCTTCCGAGCCCTTCTCTCTCCAGGCACGCATGTTGAGACAGTTCGCAATGATCTAGGTGAGAAGCTGGCAGAGCAGAAGCTTAAATCTCAATTACCTTCCTTCTCATCTGTTTGCACAGGATCCTTATCTCCCTCCGTGTAACTCTCTGTGTTTAATTATACACAGTGATAATCCTTCACACACTAAGTGCATTATTAAGCAATTCCTAAGATAAGTAGTTTTCTGGATCCCCAATTATGATTAGATATTGGCAATCAAGCTGTCTTCCACTCTCCCTCCCGGGGCGAGACTGCCAAAACCAGCCTTGTTTGGGTAGGTGAGACATGAGACCCATGTGGGAAGCTGCCTCGCAAGGAGGAATTTAGACAAGAGACTGTTCATGGGTAAAAGATAGATTTAGATGGCTCCATGGTCTCCCTGAAGCTGGTTCAGATGTTGACTTGGGGGTTCCCAACAAACAGGTTGGCCAAGTGCAGTAGGTGTCCTTCAACACATCCTAATCCATCATTGGAGTTGTGGAGGCCACAAAGCTGTTGCAGCTCTTAGGTTTTGCTGTTCCCTTCTCAACCTTCACCAGGGCAGCCAGGAGGAGAGATATCTGTTTGCAGCAGTCCCCCAGCAGGTTGTGGTGATGGGTTTGCTGCAGCTTCAAGGTCTGGGTTTGAGAATGAATGGAAATGAGTTTCTGCTATTTCTTCACATAGTACATGTTCCCTGGTCCTCTGACCATTTCTGTTGAGCTCCTCTGCTCCCTCTCCAGTACATTTGTTCATCCTGGAGAAGAGAAGGCTCTGGGGAGAACTTAGAGCCCCTTCCAGTCCTTCAAGGGGATCCAGGAAAGCTGGGGAGGGACTCTGGATCAGGAAGGGAAGCCGTAGGGTGAAGGTGAGGGGTTTTAACCTGAAAGAGGGGAGATGGAGATGAGATGTGGGGAAGAACTTCTTTGGTGCGAGGGTGGTGAGAGCCTGGCCCAGGTTGCCCTGAGAAGCTGTGGATGGATGTCCCATCCCTGGAGGGGTTGAAGGGCAGGTTGTATGGGGCTTGGAGCAACCTGGTGTGGTGGGAGGTGTCCCTGCCCAGGGCAGGGGATGGGACTGGATGGTCTTGAAGATTCCTTCCAACCCAAACCATTCTACAATGATTCTATGATTCCATATCTGCCCACTTCACATCTTACCAGTACAGAGAAGGTGAGCTGAAGGCTTTACAACTTGGTAAAGGCTTTACAACTTGGTAAAGGCTTTAGCAGCCCACCATGCTTTTGTTTAATGAGGTGGGTTCCTCCTCGCCTTCCTGCTTTATCCTTCCCAAATATTGGTATACTTTAAAGAACAGGCATGAAGGTCAGCAGAGCATGATCAGTCTGGCAGTGGAGCTCCCCCAAAACCCAGCCAGGGGATGTGATCAAGCTCTGCGTTCAGCGGCATCTCTCCCAGCAGAGTTGTCCCTCTTTTGCCCACCGGTGCCACAGCATTTCTGACGTCACCTCCGATTGTTTCCTTCTGGTTCCCTCGTCCCAGCGGTCCCACACCTCCTGCTGGCTGCATGGCTGCTCGGAGTATCATCGCTGCACCACAATGGGCAAGGGATTATGGGGATTCCTCCTAATTCTGTACAGGAAAATGCTGTTTGTAAGTGTAATTGAGAGGACGGCTTTAGAGCCGATGACTCTAAGCTTATGTTGTAAATGGATCGTGTTTCACCCCTTTCAAAGCAATTAAGAGCTTACGGGGAAAACAAATGTCATTGCTCAATCTGCAACTTGCTGTCTCAGTTCCTTCCCTCCGAGACACACTGGAAACAGATTTATTTCACTTTTCAGGCTCTCTGAGGGTTATGGTCACCCCCTCCATCGGTGTCGGTGCACAAGAGTGTGTTTGTGTACGTGTGAGGAGCGGTTGCCTGCGACTTGCCTGGGTGCTTGCGAGGGGTGTTTTCCTCCAAGGAATCCTCTCCAAGGATTCCCGCTGAAAGAAATATTTCGTTGTGGCCGCTCGTAGGAAATCTTTAATCTCAACTTTGCAATATGGACAGATTCTCCATCAGTGGCTGGAGATGGGTCTTATAGAGCAAGTTTCCTCTCCCGCCTTGATATTTGGTCATCATCAGCTGAATCCTGATTATTTTTCACTATAACATGCAAGTGTGTGGGAGCAGCTTAGATAACCCTCACCCTGTTTAGTGATGATTTTTGTCAGCGTTGGGTTGATCGTTGGACTAGATGATCTGGAAGGTCCCTTCAAACCTAGGCAATTCTATGATTCTACGGAGTCTTCTGCCCTATATTTAAGAGTCATCAGACCTCAGGTCTGATGATGGGGCTGTCAAAACTCTAGACACCAACATAAATGACTTTGGATGTTTGCAGCTTGCAGGGATTCAGGGACAGGAGGGCCAAACCCCTAAAACCTAATGCTGAATTTGCTGCTTGAAGACCATTTGCAAAATTTGGAGGTGAAGACATCTCTAGGAAAGAGTAGTGATGCCTATGCACTACCTGGTAAGGACCTTTTTGGCTCTCCTGAGCATGAATTTGGAAGTGGAAGAGCACTGGAGAGACAGATTATTTATCTGGCAGCCAAGGCCAGGTCCTGCCACGTGGATAGTAAATTATCCATGAGCCAGCAATGTGCCCTTGTGGCCCTGGGCTGCGTAGGGAAGAGTGTGGCCAGCAGGTCAAGGGAGGTCATTCTCCCCCTCTGCTCTGCACTGGGGAGGCCACAACTGGAATCCTGTGTCCAGTTCTGGGCTCCCCAGTTCAAGAGAGACAGGGAACTGCTGGAGAGAGTCCAGCATAGGGCAACAGAGATGCTGGAGGGATTGGAGCATCTCCCTGATGAGGAAAGGCTCAAAGAGCTGGGGCTCTTTAGCCTGGAGAAGAGAAGGCTGAGGGGAAACCTTATCAATGCTTCCAAGGATCTAAAGGGTGGGTTGAAGGAGGATGGAGCCAGACTCTTCTCAGTGGTTCCCAGTGACAGGACGAGGGGCAACGGGCACAAGCTGGACCATGGGAAGTTCCACTCCAATGTGAGGAAGACCTTCTTTGGGGTGAGGGTGGCAGAGCCCTGGCAGAGTGCTCAAGACCCTGGTGGCTTCAAGACCCGCCTGATGGGTCTTGAAGATGACTGGATGCCGTCCTGAGTGATGTGCTCTGGGCAACCCTGCTTTAGCAGGGGAGTTGGACTAGAGGATCTCTAGAAGGTCCCTTCCAACTCTGGCGATTCTGTGATCCTCGTGGGTAGATCTTCCCTCTTCCTGCACCTCCATCAGGGCAAGCTCCGCACACCCCATGCGCCGCGCGAGCCCTGGTGCCCCAGCGCCACCCTCCCTCCTTGGTGCCCTCGCTCCGTCATTACCTCCCTTAATGAACCAGCAGCTTGCTGGCACGCAAACCACCAGGTTAAAGCATCCCGGCTTCCCTTCAGGAGGAATAACAGTTGTGAAACAGTGTGGAAGGCAAGCAGATAGCAACCAAAGGGCTTCACTAATGCTCTCCGGCGTGCCAACAATAATACCTTTTCTGCAGTAATACCTCGCGTTTTGCTAGCCCATCTCATCGTTCTGCACACGTTAGTTAATTAATTACCGCCTCATTACGTCTCTGTTAGATCCATTTATTTATTTACGAAGCGCTTTCCGTCCTGGAATCTGTTAGTCACCTCGAGGCAACCAGCGTGCCTGGAGAGACAGGATCTGCCGCGAAAACGCCGGGGATAAAGACAAAGAGGCTCTTGTGAGCCAGGCTGCGGGTTGTGATTCCAACGGGGATTTGATTCCTGCTTCTGCAAACCAGGTCGCTTGGATCTGGCCCTGGGTGTAAGCCGGCGTGGTTTTCCGGAGCGAGGTGTAGAGGATGGAGATGCTCCGTCCCATCCGCTCTCCGGGGCGCTGCGTTCTTCCCTCCTAATCTGCTTTTGGCACAAATTAAAATAGATGAGCCTAAACCACAGCCTGGGCACCTGCCTCTGGGTTAGCCCTGGTGTGACAGTCGGTGGGAAAACATCCCTTTTTCTCTCTCCATCCCCTCTCTCCTCTTTGCACCACGGGATCTTTGGGATGGGAAGGGGCCCTTTCTTATTCTGTGCCCTCACAACGTGGAAAATGGGTTTGTTTTTTGTTTCACCGTGGTAACCCTTTGCAGCTGTGACCTGCCAGCTTTGAGCACTGGAGATATTCAAGGGAGAATTTATGGCTGGCGGCGAGCAACGAGCCCAGCAGAAATAACTGCAGGATTTCTGGACTGACTCTATCTCCACGGGAGCTTTAATACCCATCTCCGCAGGGTCTGGTGAACTCCATGGTGTAGGTGCAACTCCGGATACAAAACACCCCCTGTATATCAGTGTGGGCATCACCCCTGGCTTGGGGAACATACTTAGCACCATTCACTTACTCACAGCAACCAGGCTTTGCCAGGAGGTAGCCAACCCTCCTGATATTACCCTGAGACCTTTGTTGCCCACTGGCCACGAGACAGGATCATCAACCAGCCAAGCTTCCCTGCTCCAGGCTCTAAACAAGTCCCTGGAGGGAAGAGTGAGCTGGGAGATGCTGGGATGAAGCCAGCTTCACACCTGGAAGCGGGTTTCCAGCCAGGATGGGGTGGTACCAGGGGTTGCCCCCAGGACTTGGCAGCACAGAGGGTCCAGCCGTGTCACCTGCTCTCACCTCCAGCCCGTGGTTGTCCTCCAGCGCTGCCGGGTCTCCGCTGGGCTGAATGGAAATGGGCTGGGAGGCACCACACAGCAGCAATTAGCTCCCATGAAACTTTCCACCATTAGGAACAATGGCTGGCTTAGTGCTCATCTGATTGAATTAATGATATTCTAACAAGTGACGGTTTTTCCCTTTTAAATTTTCTCATTTGGAAGGAATTGCTCATCGTAAATTACACGTATAAAAATTAGGCTGGTGTTTTGTATTGTTTACAACAAGCACTTCAGGGTTATGGATGTTACTCATTGATTTATAATGTTTAATTCTTCTCCTTCCCCCCTCCTCCTCCCCCTCCCCCTTCAAGCTCTCCATAAATCAAGCAGAGATGTCAACCCTGTGTCAACATTTCACTCAGCCTGCAAGTTGCAGGCAAGTTGGGACAGCAGTATCTAATGGGGAAGGTTGACTCTTCTCCCTCACTGTCTTTCCCATTTTGATGAAACAATGAGAAGGTGAGGCTGGCACTTGTCAGCTATTTCTGAGTCACATTTCATTAGGCCTTTTTTCAAACCACTCCGGAGAACAATGTTGGAGGCAAGCGATCCAAACAACTCATGTTCCCGCTTGTGCACTCAAGGGTTAGGGCAGCAGCTGCCGTGGAATTACACTGGGAGGCTCAGCAGGTGTCTGATGGTCCTGGATGGGATCCGGATGATGTCAGGCAGCTCTCATCCTGCTGGGCTCCTCTTCCCTCCCAAGCCCGGAGAGCTCCTGGGGTCATCCTTTCCAAAGCCTGAAGAGGTTGTTGGGTATTTTTTTTTAAAGGGTTCCCCAAGAAGGTGATGGGGCTTCCAGGAATGTCCAAAGCCCAGTTGGGTGCAGCTGGGTAAAGTCACTGGGGATCTGATTGGGTAAAACTAAGGGGTTTTGGTGAACAACACTGTACAAGCCTTCAGTCCTAATGGGCTGAGATTTCAGTGAAATTAATGGGAATTAGGGACATACGGACTTCTGAGAACATCTACTGGCATTTTTCTTCATCACAGGGTAAATCAGCTCCTTTGAAAAACTGGGAAGAAAAGCTTCCTTTCCCCAAAGATTTTGCTAAGAAATGCGATAGGTCTGGCAAAGAATGTCCAAAGATGTTGTAAGGGTTGTAAAGTTGTCTGCATCAGGTCAAAATGGAGCACTTTTGGCCTTTTACTCAGTCAAATCACCAGGATGCCATTGCTCTGCTGTCACGAGGATGCCAGTGTCCGACCTCCAGTGGTCACCAGGTTGGTGATGATGCCCCATGAAATCCATCCTACGGGATGATCCTACGGGGCTGAACGTACATGTTTGTGGGAACGAGGTCTTGGATTTCGCTCAGGTTGAGCTTCATATGAAGAACCAATTCACCAGGGACCTTAGTCCTCCATTTCCCCCGCCCGCCTGCTCTGTAACTACATCATCAGTAGGCGCTTGAGGAGGAGCCAGGCTCCACGTTAAAACCAAAGTGCCTGGTAGACTCAGGTATGTGTGTGGGGGGCAATCACGTACAGTTCCCACCCACGCCATGCCTACACTGGGCAGCCTCATCAGCCTCAGCGATAGGGCTTGCCCAGTTGTAATAACAAAAGTAAATAAATACATTTTAATGATCCAATGCTGGTAATTAACAATGCTGAAAAACAGATGTCTCCCCGAAGAGCTCATAAGGCAGCCGATTGCATAAGCGGGCCCATTATGTGGATATGAGTTGATTATTAAAAGAAAACATTTAGCAAATGCAGAACAGGATATTCATCTGCTATTACATAATGGTAATAAGCAATTGAATTTAAGCAGCGATACAGCCCTTACCGAACGCCGAGTGAAGTGTATTTATGGCCTCCGATGTGAAATAGTCCTCCTTGTTTTTCCAAGACGAGGAGAGATCTTTCAAGAGATAAGGAGTAAAATAGACTCTAGTTGTTGCTTTAACATGAAGCAAGATGAGTGCTCCGGATTAGTTTGGATTAGTCTGTTGCTAGTGGCACGGAGGTTTGGCGCTCAGCCATTTATTCACCTAGAATACGTACAGCTAATTGGAAAAGCACCTGCGATGAGATGTAGCTCACCACCTGCACTTTGCTGAAATAAAATAAGCCTACATAATTGACTACATTACCTATTAATGTTATGAAATCACCCCCTGGCATTTTTATTATTATTATTATTATTATTGTCATCATCTCCTCCCCGCCTCCCCCCTCCCTTTTGCTCCTTTCCCCAAGCTTTTATGAATCAAACTTTTGTCTCTTGCTTTTTTCCTTGGAAGCCCCAAGATTGTGCCGCTGTGTCAAGACGGGGACTGCTCTGACTGACTCGCTTCTCCCTGCAGGGGAAACCTGGGAAATTAATCCCTCTTGGGAGGGTGAGAAGAAATAGTTTGACATTTACCTCCTTGTTCTCATGGGACACAGCCCCCAGAAGCCCAGTGGGGGTCTTTTGACTGCCCTACATGGCTGTTGGGATAACCCAGAACAGCCTCGTGATGATAAAAGGCCTTCTTGTTGGGTTTTTTGTTGGCCATGGCAACCTGCACAGGGTGGACGTTGCCCAGACCTCATCACCAGGAGATATCTGGAGCTTGGCGTGGTGGGTTGGTGTGGAGATGGGTGGGCTCCCTGCCTCCTAGTGACCACAGCTGAGAATATGTTGGTCATATCATCCCTTGCTGGAAGACTTTGTGCAATGAATTGCAAGGATGAAGTGCAAGAGGCGGACGGCTTGGGCACTTGCATGCTCAGGACAGCCCTTCTCCTGGCACTGGCTGAGGCCTGCTGGAATTTAAAAAAACCTCAGACAAAAACCTCTGTTGCTGCATAATTGCTAGGGAAATTAGGACAGAGATAGGAAGGCTCGTGGAGAAGAGCCATAGGAAATTCCTTCTGTTTTATCTTCTCCCCCTCCTGGCAACTTAGCCACAAACTTGAACTGAGCTCAAACCAAACCATCGCTGTGTGGCTCTGAAAAACCAGATGAAGGGGTTCAGGGCATTTCCTTGGTTCTTGTACACCCTGACTGGGAGTGGGGAAGGAAGCCCCAAGCTCCTGTGGTCATAGACACCATGCCAAAACGTGGGCCTGACTTCCGAAGTGAGCGGCATAACGGGGAATAAAATTCAGGAGCCAAGTTTGTTCCCAAGTTAGCCAAAGGGTTTAGCTCTGCTCCAGTTGCCAAACCTTCATCCTCACCACCACCAACAACTGGAGATGCTGTGGGCTTCAGCTCAAACAAGCAAACCCAGTTATTCTTCACCATTTCAAATCACGAGGGGAAAGTGCATAATTACTGTGCCTGCTTTATAATTACAGCTGTTCTGTATTGATAATTAGCGGCGTGACTGCACAAATGATTGCGTCGCTTTTGGATTAAACGACCCTGCTAAAACTAACAATGTGCCAAATATAATCCGGGTTGGTGGGAGGACAAATTCAGCATCTTTTAGACATTAAAAGAGCAGTAGACAGAGAAGCCTCCTGCCCAAGGCAGGGGAGGGTGTGGGCAGGATGGTGAGGTTGGCGGGTGAGGGAGGATGCAGAGTTTGGGATTTTGGGTTGTAAACATAACAAATAGGTCTCTTGCAGAGTCCTCAGCTTTTTCTGAGCTTGCTGAAGAGGCCCCGTTGGGTACCTGAGCAAGGAAATCTGAAATTTTTCCTCTTTTGTGTTAGGAAAAAACCCCAGTTTTCTGTAAGTAAATTATCTACAAACAGGTTAGCCCTGGACATTGAACCTGGCTGATGCACTATTGTCCCATGGGATGCCATCACGCAAAGTCCCACCCGTTGACAAGCTGTTTGGACCAAAGCTATTCGAGGCTGCCCTATGCAATGAGCTGGATCTCAGAAAACACTGAACTCCAAGCACCTCCTAATCCAAGGAGGAATTTGCAGCAAGAAATAATGGAGCCTGGCCCAAGGGCTGGGAGTAGAAGCTGGAGCCGTCCTCGCCGGGCGAAGCCGGAGGGTGTTGGAACTGGAGAACCTTGTTGAGTGGCAAATGAAACACCATTGAAACCCCATTGCCAATCAATCCCCCGGCCTGCACACGTTGCAAGACATCCCTTTTTCTCTTCCCAGGAGTTTGGTAGCTGTTTAGACCCAAGTCCAGGCCCACCTTTAAGGGACGCAGATGCAATTTCTCCTGGGGTCATCATTTCCATCCCTTTCTTTCATGGGCAATAACTCCAGTGTGGAAGAACCTCTGAATCCACCAGCCACCTTGAGAAAAGAAATCTTGCCACATAGCCTGAGAGGTGCTAATGGGTGAGGGCCCCTCTGCAGATGAAACGTGCTTGGGTGCACTCACTGGAGGCCTGTATGGGCTTGCTCTTTGCCTCTGTCTTGTTCCCAGTCACTGCCATGACAGCCCTGGCTTGGCTCTGCTGCTCCATCTCCTCTGGATGGGGCTGTTCATGGGAATTGCTCCACCAGTGATGGAGCTCGGAGGTCCCTTTGTCCCCAGGCACACACGTAGACTCCAGACTGGAGATGCAGCAAAATATTCTGCTTCTCCTTATGGCCATCTGAGTTTGCATTTTGAGGGTTACATCTAGATATGTTGGCAAGGACACCAGCAGAATCCCAAAGGATCTGCCTGGCACAGCTAATCCTGTCCCAGATACTTGGGCAGGATTCATCTAACAATCCTGGACCTTATCTCCAGAGGAATGAGAGGCACAAGCTGTAGGCTCAGGATGTGCAAAGCATCACAGAGGGGAGCAGGAGATCTCACTGCTCCCCCTGCAAAAGGCTTGGTGTCCTCCACCAGTCCAGCTAAAGACTCACTCAGCTTTCCAGCCTTCCTGCTTGTTCAAAATTGTTTACTGTGGGGTTTTTTTTTCTGATTTCCAGGCAAACCAACAAAGAGTTGTTTTGACTGAGTGTCCTTGCTTTGAATACCAGGGAAGGGTGAGCCCATGCGTGTGAGGGAGACAAGGTGCATCTCTCAAGAGCATCGAAGCCAAATAGGAGTCTCCCACAACCAAAGCCCAGGTAGAATGCAAGTTCTTGCCCAGCGATGAGAAGACCTTGGAGACCTGACATGTGCCGTGAGCCAGAGCAGAGTTACCCCACCACCAGATCCACAGCACAGGTCTGTAGAAGACACCAGCAGTATCTCCAGGTAGGCAACCAGAGGCGACCAGGATGTTACAGCGCTGAATGACCGAGGTTTAGTGCGTTACCAGCAGGAAGGTGGCTCCAGCAAGTGCATTTAATCCTGCATTTGCATCCCCTCTCTGGGATAGAAGGGCACGTGGCCAGGGTCTGGGTTGCAGCCCACTGATGGTCACTTTTCCCCATCGCTGGTGCTTGGAGCTCACCTGCATCTCGGGGCAGACCCAGCTCAAATGAATTCACTTTATTCAGACACAGCAAAAGTACAGGAATTCATACCAGGGAGAGCAGAACCCGGCCTCTGTGCACCACGGGCTAAATATTCAATAACTCAAACCCCTGACGTTATTGCTATAGTTTTTGGGTTATTTTCCCTCCTGAGGCTCCCAAGTATTTTTGCTGTTATTATTTTAATTGACCTCTGAGAAAAGAGCAGTATCAGAACAGGAGCTCAGGTTACCTAAGTTATTATCCTGTTGTGTACAATGAGTGATTATTTTATATATATAGATTTGGATATGTATAAACTCTTTTTTTTTTTTTTTTCTGCAAAGGCAGCAGTTCAATAAATAATTAATGTTTCTTAATCCTGTAGCTATTTCTCTCGCTGTAAAAAAAATTAATTGGTTTTCCATCATCTGTTTCCCTCTGACCTGGAGGGATCTGGCACCGGCGTCCGTGCCCCTGCTTAAACACGCTCCTTGTAATCTTTGTCATGCCCATGGTACAGAATCTGGGGGATAAACAAACTAATCAGAGATATTAGAGGCACCTCCAGGAAGGTTTAGTCATCGTAACACTTTGCGCTTATGCAGCATCCATCCATCCGTCTGGGAGTAATTAAGCCTCTCAACCCCTGATGAGGTAAATGCCGGGCTCGTTGGTGTGCAGACTGGTAAACAGAGTCACAGAGAGGTTACACGGTTTGCCCCGGACCACACAGTAAGCCAGTGGCACCACTGAAAAGGGAAGATTTCCCCCTTTTCTCTGTCCCTACGAGGCCCCATCGCCTCCGAGACGAGCTAAAAATTCAGTGATGAGTGCGAAAGGAGCTGCAGATCCTCCACTGGCTCCAAGGAAGCTCCTGGCTAAGTGTTAAATAGAAAATTTAGGTGAAATGGTTCTTTGATTGAAAATGTTTTTACACCGCCAGCTTACAAAAAGGGCCTGAATTGGGGAGGGGGATAAAGTGAAATAGCTGGGAGGTCCTAGACAAGCCTGCAGGGACTTCAGGACTTGCTCCTGCTGCCTTGGGCTGGTCATGCACCAATAGCCTGACCCACCACATGCCTCTCCTTCAATGGGGACACAACTAGGGACACGGGGCTCAGACAGGAATGTGGGACCAGACTCTCCTTCCAGGGGTTATCAGGGATAGTCTGCTCTTATCACATAACCCAATGCCCCTCACATTGAACCTGGAGCCTATTTGGGCTTCACATCTGTAGCCTATTGCTCCTTAATCCTCCCACTCCCAGCCCTGCTCCTGCATCTCAACAACCCTGTGCATGCCCTGGTGCTACCAGAACCATCACCAGTGAGGAACACTGGCAGGAAGGTAAAATTTACTGCAGGTATTTATTTATTAAGATAAAAGTTTAGAGAAAGAGGTGTTTCACAGGAGGAACAAGGGCTTGCTCTCACTGCCTGTCAACTTCTTTCGATGCTCTGGGGCTTCCCTGGTCCCAGCCTGCTCCCCAAAGCATCTCTGGTCCCTGCTCTTCTGTTGTAAATGCTACCGTCCTTTTGATCTTCTGTACCCTCCAACTTTCACCCTTTTTCACCCCCAAACTTTGCAGGTTGGTGAGGGAAATGGCAAGCCCTTAAAGTTTCTCAGCTGTATCTCTGACAGCCCCGAAGTGTTTGGTGAGGGGTGGCTTTCAGGCGTCGTGTTTTCTCCAGGCTTATTTTTCCTCCCTGCCGTCTGCAGATGCTGAGCATCCCCTCCACCAGGAGAGTGCATGGCATCCGTAAATCATCCCTGAGCACTCTCCTGCCTCTCTCACAACAGCAAGGCTCTGCCTGAAGCTTCTGCCTTCCCCTTGAGCGCCTGGTTGAGGAGGAGGAGAAGAACTTGCTGGAGCAAGGAGCTACTGCCCCCATTTAATGGGGAAGAAACCTGGAACTGCAGGGAGAAAGTGTAATGGGCACTGATCTGGAAAAAGTGGCTCTGGCACCTAATAGTTCATGTGTGGCTGCTCTCCATGGACTGCAGAGAATTAAGGTTTGGGGTCTAGTGTCTCCTGGGGTCGTAGCCACTGGTGGTGAGCTCCCTGCCCTGCCTGGGCGATGGGCAGCAGCTCTTTTGGCTTTGTTGGGAGGGATGTGATGGTTGTCTGTGCACAGGTTGTACCCGAAAGGGTTAACTGACGGGGAAACAAGAGCCAGTTCTGCCTAGGGGAGCTAGCATGTACAAGCATTTTCCTAATATGAAGCTTTGTTTAATTACGTCTGATGAAGGCTTCAGTGGGAGCCATCACTGCCACTGCATTTTTCTGGAGCAAATTCCTTCCCTTTGATTCGTAATCTGCTAACATCCCTACTGGCCAATCTTGTACAAACAGCCCTCCGGGCTCTCAAATCAAATGGAAAATGTGGGCTCACATGGCACCTTCAGAGCCCAAGCCCAAAGGGTGTGACGGGGGAGGCCGGGAGGTTACAAGGTAAAGATTCCTCCTCCAAACCATCTCCGCACATGTCTGGACCGAGCTCCCCCAGATGTTTAGAGATCAGGTCCCCGAAGGCCAGGACCTCTAAGAGAGGGGGTGCCAGACCTTCAGCTGGATGGTCCCCCAGCCCCGTGGGAATGGCAGCAAAACCCCAGCACCAGGCGTTGAAGATGCTTTGTGTCCCCTCAGCATCAAACCCATGTCAGCTTCGTCACACCCCTAACCCTAAAGCAGAGTTCCCTCTTGAGAGATGTCTGTAAAGCTAAATGAGGAGGGGCTGAGGCTGGGTTGGATCCAAGCAGTCTTCATCCCAGAGCAGGAATGTGAGAGTGGTCACAGCGACCAGGCACCTGGGATGGGGCACTGCCCCCCTACAAACGGGGTACTCGGGCAGCGTAGAGGCAGGCATAGAATCATAGAATCGTTTGAGTTGGAAGGGACCTTAAAGATCATGGAGTTCCAACCCCCCTGCCCTGGGCAGGGACACCTCCCGCCACACCAGGTTGCTCCAAGCCCCATCCAACCTGCCCTTGAACCCCTCCAGGGATGGGGCATCCACAAGTTCCCTGGGCAACCTGTTCCAGTGTCTCACCACCCTCATAGCAAAGAATTTCTTTCTGGTATCTAATCTAAATCTCCCCTCTTCCAATTTAAAATCATTACCCCTTGTCCTGTCACTGCACTTCCTGACAAAGAGTCCCTCTCCAGCTCTCCTGTAGCCCCTTCAGATATTCAAAAGCTGTTATAAGGTCTCCCTGGAGCCTTCTCTTCTCCAGGCTGAACACCCCCAGCTCTCTCAGCCTGTCCTCATAGGAGAGGTGCTCCATCCCTCTGATCATTTGGACCTGTAGGTTATAAACAAGGTAGTTCCTTGAACCACCAGTTTATAGATCTTTCTTGGCCAAAAGAAGCCAGACCAGCTTAAAGTTTTAAAAGCAAAAGTGGCCAGATGATATTTTCCTAGGAGCACCAACCTCCCCAAATTTCAGATGGCAAGTGGTTAGTACAGTCACATTGATTTAACAGCCAGAAAAAAGTAGACTCATCATCTAGACCAGGTTCTTGCTAAGCCCAGCCCAGCAAGAACACACATTAATTCCCACATTAAGCCAATAACTTTGGGTTCATTTATAATGCCCCATTCGAAGACTCGGCTGGAAAACCGGCAAAAATACCTCGTGCTACATGAACTCTTGATCCAGTGGTTAATCACTTTGTCTCCTACCGCTTACATCTTACTGCTAATCCTGCTTAAATTTTGTATCCTCAAGAGACTGGGATCACGATCCTGCACCACACCAAGACGGCAGCGTTTCCCGGTAGGAGCCGAGAGATCACAGCATCATTTCCCCACGGGAAAACAGGTCTAGGAAACCTCACTGAGACACGGACTTCACAGAATCATCCTGGATATATTTATATACTAAAACGTAGCAGAGATGACATATGCTAGCATAAATAACCGCATTTACTCATTACTCATCCTTTGCCTTTGGAATTTTTCTTCTTTTACTGCTGCTTTGCAGCAGCAGCAATAGCAGTCAGAGTAGCAGGCAGCAAAACCACAGAGCATCCACCTAATTGCATTTCAATTTAATTATCCCTCCCCTCTTCATGGCTCCACTCTAATGAGGTCTTCAGGTTGTTGCCGTTGATGATGAACTGGCTGCTCTTCCCCTGAATAAGAGCCATTCAAGGGAGAGACCAGAGAGGGCCCTTGGAAGGGCGCAGCCTCATGCTTTCTGCCTCTCACACAAAACAATCCGGATTGTGAAATGCCTGTTGGAAAGCCAGATAAAAAAATTAAACAGCCACAGGGCACCCAGGTTGGTGGACGGGTTCCAGAAACATTAGGTCATAGATTAATTTTTTTTTTTTTCCTTCTCTCTCCCAAAATACACTCTGGCGCTTTCCCAGCAATTATCAAAAGTCACTTTTTATAGCGAGGGTGTCTTCTGCAGCCCAGCTCTCCAGATTCTCTTCCATTGGCTTCGCTCTCATCTGATTTCAAAACTTTTTTTTTTATTTATTTTGCATTAAGGTGGAATGGCTCTAGAGACGGGAACTCAGATTTCCCTCCGGATCACCCTGGTGTCAACCAAAATGAACACCTCTACGGTCAGCACATTTCTACCAGAACAAATTGTCCTCCTTGGAAGAGGGGCAGAGACCTTGCTACATTTGCTTCGCTTGTGCTTTGGCCTCTGCCACATGGGGCTTGTTTTCTGTTGACATCCTACAGGCTCAACAGCAAGTGGGGGGGCAACCTGCTCCTTCTCATTTAAATAATTATTCCTGTGGAAAAGCACGGACCCAATGAACAGGCAAAATTGTGGAATTTACCCCTGGTGCATTACCCCACTGGGCAAAAACCTCTTGCAAACGAAGAACTTTCAACCCTAATAGCGTTGCTAAAGTGTTGAGTGGCCCAGGAGCTGGTCGTGCTGCTCTTTATAATGCACCTTCAACCTGGAAAGCGGAGCGGGTTGACAAGGGCCACAGCACTAAGAGGCAGAATTTGGGGGAAACCCACCAATAACAGATCTCAGAGAGCAGAGTCCGCCCTTGGGTAGCACGGCAGACTCAACAATCTTGTCTTGATGGATGGGAGTGGCAACCTCATCATCTTCTGGCTGCTTGTAAAGCATCCCGTCCCTACCGGGTGCCATGTGAATGGCAGGGTGACCTCAATTCATCTCGAATCAGGAATGAAGCTTACAGACCAAACACCTCACTCCGTGTCTGATACGTAGGTCATTCGGATTCAGGACTTCTTCTAAAGTCAAGCAAAGATCTGGGGGCAGAGTCGATGTAACCTGTCTCACCCCGTGCTCTCACTTTGGGCATCACTCCTGCCCTGTTATACTTTAATGACTGATTAAAAGAAAGAGGAGGGCTGCTCTTAGAGTATCTGCCTTAGACTTCAGCAGATCTGCAGAGCAGTTAAGTACACATCTAGCTATATATACATAGGGAATAGAAGCTATTTCACTACCTCAGTTAAATATTTTTTGCATGGATTTAATTACTCCTCCCTCTCTGATCCCCTTATTCTCAGCTGAGCAACCCTGTCTTACTCAGGCTTCCTTCAGATGTTGTGTTTTCTAGACTGGTCATCAGTGCTGCTGCTTACTCTCTTGCAAAAAAACAGATGGATGATTGTCCTCAACCCGCAAACCGAAATTCATTGAAATCTAGGCAGATAATTGAAGCTTGTTGGATCAATATCAGGCGATGATCTAATATATTGACTAGAGATCTCTATCTGAGTAGCAACGGGTTTGTCATCGATACATGCAAAAATGACGGGGCATCTGTGGCCAGATTCAACCTGGGCTTACAACATCTGCATCCAGGTCATCTCCGTACATAATTTGGGCTCTGAGTCTGCAAGCAGTTGCCCAACTGGAGAATGAAACAGAACCTGACAAATCCTCACAGCTCTCCATGGCTTGAACTAGAGATCCAGTCACGGATCCATCCATCATGGGAAACTGTCACGGGGGGCTGAGCCATAAATGCTGTGGATTCTCCCATGTTTTATATAGGGCTCAGCCTTTAAAAGCTTTTTTTTGCCCCTCCATGCAGCCACTGAAGAAAGAGTGCTGTTGCCAAAGATGATTGAGGTAGTTTGAATTACCTTCTCTCTGTCTGATGTCTACAAAGAGAGACCAAGCCTTGAGGTTAGGCAGGTTGGGATGAACCTGGGTACCAGTGTGTGCCCTGGGATGTGGCTGTCCTTTTGTACCCAGTGAAAATCTTCTCTGAAAGTCCCTGTGACTTTCATCCTGGGTTAAGTTCACTAAACATCTTTCCAGAACAGTTGTGTTGCATGCTAAAAACATCAAATCTATGAGCTCAGGAGCCAGAGGGTATCTTCTGCCACCTTAAGTAGATGGTGAGACATGGGAATCTGAACACAACCCAAATAGCCTGAGATATATCTTAAACAGTGACGTGGATTAAAAAGGAGAAAGGAAAGAAAAAGATATTAGCACACAAAATATTAAGTCATTCATATTTTCTGCAATTAATTTATCTGTCATCAATAGACTCATAAACTATTTGACTCCATGACAGCTTGGAAAGAGAAGATGCCAACTTTTCCTGCAGGTGTGCATCTGGTTGGGAAGACATCAGCAATTGTACGTGCAGGGAGGGAGGATGATAGGAGGGAGACGGAAGGGTTGTGAAATAAGATGGGAGGGAAAGGGTTGGCAAAAATGCTGGCTAGCTGCATTTGTCCTCCTTAGAGATGGGAAGAGAGGTTTGCAAAGCCCTGGCTTCAAGCAGCATTCCCAAAAGTAGGCTCACAGCCCTTCTCTGCATATTTTATTGATCAGGCTGCAGGTGATGAACCTGTATGAAGAGCCCAGGGCACCATAGAGATGGTTCAGAACATTTCCTATGTTCCCTGTGATACTTCAAATACGTATTCGGGGCCAGATATCAGGTGCTCACATGCCGGTGAGATCGTAAATCCTACTGATTTCACCAGGATGTAGTTACCTTTATGGTTTTTGCATATTTGCTCCCCAGAGCTGCTCCCTTGGCACTCCTGGGGGTACCTCCACGCTGAGCCTGTTTGATGGCCATGAACTGCAAGTCTCTGGGGCTGGGGAGGTTTGGAAAACAACCCGAGTGAAGACAGATCTGATGGGTTCTGGTAAAGTTCAATCAGGGGTGGGCGAGGGGGGGTGTGTGTTATAAAAACTAGACAGTGTCATGACTGAACCCCCTGCCTCCTACCAGGGTGGAAATGTAGGAAATAATCCCAGGAGAAGCTGGTTTTGCACATCTCAAGGTTTTTCTCTGAGCCAGGTGGGGTGGCTTGGAGGGGATGGGAGATGCATGACTGGAGAAGACCTGAGAACGGCCAACGAGGCTTGGTGTTTCTAAGTGCCTTCAGGTGAAACCCCTCTGTGGCAGCACCTAATAAAATGTGAGTCAGCCACAGTCTGCCTTTCCTACTAACAGGGTCAGCCCCACTGCCAGGGCGAGCTGAACTGTGGAGGTGGTAGGGAGCTTGTTGTGTCCCTGCCCTGGGTGAAAACTGCTCAGCGAGGTGATGGAGAAGACTTCTGAGGAGCCAGGGGCTGGAAGGGGGACCTCAGTTTGCAGGGACGCAACTGTTTTTCTCCATTTCTGTGTCTTCATTTGCTGCTTGGAGCTTATTTTTGTCCAGATCTCAGTAAGCTTGAAAGTCCTTGGAAAGGTAATTCAGTGGTTCTGAACCGCTTTGTGGGAGCTCTTTTGGGCAAATGTTTCCCAACCTCCTTTTTTTTTCTTTAATTTGAAGTTAATTAATTAGCTTTAATAATCAGAAAGGTTATGGTTCCCACCCTGGGTTCATATAGCCCCCTCAGCCCCGGTAGGGAAATTGTGGGGTTGTGGCAATTTTTCTTGTCTGGTAATTTTGGCAGCATAAAGTTCCAGATAAGCACCTGCTGATTTCTATTTTTTTTTTCTTTTTTTTTCTTTTTTGTTAATGAAACTGGTACTTGCATGAAGCTGGTGCCCAAAAGATCGAGATGGTTTAGGAATTCACATTGTAAAAAGCTGTTCTTTGCTCGCTTTGTGCAAATAGGGAAAAGGCAAGGCTGTTACAGCCCCAGAAACAAATAACCCACGTGGAAATGTGGAAAAGTCCTGACGTGAAAGCTCTCAGGAAGAAAAGCACGCAATGAGTCTTGAGGACTAAGGAAAAACTAGTGGTGAGCAGAGTCCTGGCTGCCTTTTTGCCTGCCTTTTGGCAGAAAATGAAGGGGGAAGGTAAAAGCAAGGGACGCTACTGTGGTTTGGGCACCAGAATGGGAAGGCAGGAAAAATCCGCAGTGATAAAGCTAGAAATTAAGATTTGGAGTCGTTAAATAATGAGGATGCTTAATTTCTGCTGAAGCTTGAGCAAAGCTGGGGATGCTTTAAACTAAAGCCTTTAAAGAGTATCAGTCTGCTCAAAGAGCTGGTGTTACCACGTACGTATATATTATATATTTTATGCTTTGCAGACTTCTTGCTCCCCCCATGAAGCTTTAGTGTTATGCATTGAGAGAGTTTATGTCCTTCTGGACCAGAAGAGAGTCGGGGACACAACCGGCTGAACTTCTGCTGGGCTCCAGTCCCAGGTTTGTCTCTGGATGTTAATCAGGTGTGATGCCACCCCAGCTCCTGTGGCAGCACACGGAGACATCTAACGGCCCCTCAACACACTGCAGAGGATGATGTTGCAGTGCGTGATGTCCTGCTAGCATGCCTAGGCAGTGACCTGGAGCAGCCACCTTTGCAGAGGACCTCCAGCCACTGCACCCTACGGCCAGCATGTCCTGGGGAGTGCAAACAAGGTCTGTGCCTCCCTGCCAGGTGTAGTGATAGGCTTCAGGACTGATAACGTGTTTGTCACCAACATACCCGCCTCGAAACTCAAGGGACAAACACCTCCAGGGTTGCAGAAGCTCTGGATCAAAGCCCTGATTGATGTTGCCTCTCCATGGCAATATTAATGCTTGTCTAAATCCAGCTTGTGCAGTGGGTGGTGGGTTAGAGAAGTAGTGATGCCCATGGGGGATCTGGAGGGTGGTGTGTTAGAAAGGAGATGTAGTGATGCCCATGGAGAATCTGAAGGGTGGTGGGCTGAGGGGAGACGTAGCAATACCCAAGGTAGATCTGGTGGGTGGTGGGTTAGAGGGGAGATGTAGTGATGCCCATGGTGGATCTGGTGGGTGTTGGATTAGAAAGGAGATGTAGTGATGCCCATGGTGGATCTGGAGGGTGGTGGGTTAGAGGGGTGACGTAGCAATGCCCGCGGTGGATCTGGAGGTGAATCCTTGATGCTGTGGGCAAAACCCAGGTGGGACATGCAAGCCCTTCCCATTGACCACAGAAATTTGCAGCGAATCCCTGCTTCATTTGGTCTGCTCAGCTCCAGCGGCGCATCCCACCCCCGAAAGGGAATTAAATAAAAACAGGGGGAAAGGGGAAAAGCGAAAAACCAACACAAGGAATTTTTCTCCGCAAATAGGGAAACGTCTCGAACGTGCCACTGGCGTGTTGCTGCAGACAGCTTAAGCTGAGAGAAAATTCTTTGGCAGTGACATCAATTCAGCAGTAAGTAATGCATTTTCTAGGGCTGAGATTCAATTTAAGGTCTCGCCAGTGAGTGGAATGATTGAATGGTACTTTAAAAAAAAAAAAAAAAGGCACAACCCAAAAAACCAACCAAAAACAAAAGCCAAAAACCAACAAATGAGACTCCTTTTGTTAAGCTCTCATCAGCCCATAATTTAAAAGCTTTTTTTTCTCCCCCTTTTTTCCACTTGAACTGTGGTTTATGTACTGAAGTCTGCTAGAACTGCCTTGAACTTGGCTTTCTCTAGAAATAACCCCCCCATGCACCAAATCTAGAAGCTGCCAATGATGTTTTTAGATGCTGAGTGACTCAGCCAAGACTTTGAGCATCTTTAGCCCCTCCACGCACATCCCTTTTAACTACAAGATGAGACCCAGCAGAAACCATGGGAAGGAGAGCAAGAGAAGGGTGATATTGGGCTCTGCATCCTTGAGAAATACAGCACAGAAAAATCTTTTTTTTTTTTTTCCTAGTAAATCATGCAGCTTTCAGCAGTCAGTGTTTTATAACCTCCTTAAACCAAAACCTGCCACCAGACCAGCAGGTTTAATAACCCCCGGCAAATCTGTCCTCTGGAAAGCATCATATTTTTTCACTCCACAATAAAAAAAAAGATTAGAAATTGCCATAATTTTACAGAGAGCTCTCACTGTCTGTGAATTTAAAACCAGCCTGGATAATGCTCTGGTGAAAAGGCAGTAAAGAATAGTTTTGTACCAGCAAGGGAAGGGCTTAAAAGTTTATTTTCTCACTGAGAGACTAGAGTTAGGCAAAGCCCGTCCCCAAAGGTTTTGTTGCTGGTGATGCAGCTGCAGGGATTGCCAAATACATGCTCAATATAGGACTAGTTTTCTAAAAATAGTGATTAGATTGTTAACTCTGTCTCTCTCTTGATCCAAATTAAGTCTGAGGATGGATCTGGAGCTGGTGTGAAGGGAAGGGAGGGTGCCACTGAGCTTAGCCAGCTTTCCACCAGCTCTGTCCTCTCGTCTCCTGCAGACCAGGGCTAGGAGGAAAGTTGGGGTGGCCACCAGATCTCCACCTTTAAATAGGGTGTGGTTTAGGCTAAGGCACTGTTTCACACTGTGGGGAAAATGGGGAGAACCTCAAACTTGGGCTGTTTTGGGGTCAAAACTTGTATACGATCTTGGCATTGGGTCTGCAGGGCCTGCTGTGCCCGGCCACATGGGCAACCAGAGTCTGCCTCTGGCTGGCAAAAGGGGTTTTATCTCATGTGGCTGTTTGAAAATGAGATGTTTAATCACAGCTGGTTGTCTTGACTCTGCAGGGAAGGGGGAGAGAGGGAGGTGAAGCCAGCAGCTCCTCCTAGCTCTTACAGAGACGTCTCTCTGGCCAGGGTGAGCTCGTGCCTGGTGATGCTCACTGGGTTTGACTCCTGTGTGGGTGTCTGTAGGTGGATTGAGATGGTTTTGAGGTGGTCTGCAGGTCATCTGAGATGGTTTTGAGGTGGTCTGCAGGTGTCTTGAGAGGGGATACAGCAGGTACTGGAGGCTTTCCCTGAGCATCTCCAACCCAGTGCCACCTCCGTGTCACTTGACTTTTGAGTGACATGAGCCCTGGCTACTGGAGGTTCCTGACCTTGCAAACGATGCCAGATAAAGATCTGTGTCCAAGAGAGAGCCAGTGGTTTTCCAGAAAGCTTTTAGGAGGGACTGGTTCTGATGAGGTGCAGCATCCATCTTTGGGGAAGGGAGGTGCGGGGCACATCCAGGACGATCTCTGCCAGACCTGATCCTTCAGGTTGAGGTTGGAGCACTCCATGGGACAAGATGTGGAAGCAGCTTCCATCCTGCTCTGGAGGCGCCTTATCTTCATCTCTACTTGTGACCGTTCACAGGCCATCAAAACTCTGGGGGGTTGGGATTAGACCTGCTCTGATGTTTCCCGGGGCCAAACAGCAGCTGGGTGTAGAGTGTTTCTTTGGGGTGTTTGTGCCACGGCTGAGGAAGAGGAGGCTGAGATCTGAAGAGGCTGTGATGAAGCCCATCTCAGCTCCATGCTGTGGCTCAGCTTTGCTCGGCAAGTCATCTCTCTTGCTTCCTTGCCTTGCTGGGGACTGCCGTGAAGTGAATGGAAATAAATGGAAACACTGGGGAGGCAGGAAAAAGTTAAAATAATACTACCACCAGGATTAGATTAAAATAAAACAGGAAAATCCCATTTAGAAATCAACTGCCACTAAATAATTCACCTCTTTCTCCCACGGACCCCGTTTTCCTGCCCTGTGCTTCAACAACTAAAACTTTTGGGTTTGTGGAGTGGTTTGAGGGGGAGGAAAAAAAAGGAGGTGAGGGGAGAAAGAGTCAGTCAAAGGCTCCAACATGTGTTCTTGGCCAGTCGAATTCAAGATGAGGGTTTTAGGCTGCCCGTGGGAGCTCCCTTTCACAGCTCCCCCCTAATCCTCTGGAAATCGCCTGTTCCCTACAGCTGTTGGTTCTCCAGATAAACTATTTGTTGGATTATTCTTGGCCGAGGTGGCGCGGGCCGCCTCAAAGGCTCCCTCGGCCCACTTCAATCGCCTCCGGAGGAGCCCCGGCCCTTTTGAAGCCCACCATCCTCCTCGCGAGACCGTCTCTTCTCCCACCCCCACGTCCTTTTTTCATCTCGCCCCGACATCCCCCCCCCCGGCGCGGCCGGCGATGCTCCGGCGCGGCTGCAGGGGTGGGTTTGGGAGGGCGGCTCCGGTGTCGGGGGCGCCTGGGCGAGGAAAATAATTACAAATGAAAGAAAGATTAGCAGAAGCTGCTGCGACAAATGCTGCCGAAATGGTTTCTGGAGCGGCGGCGGGCCCTTCTAACGGGAGCAGTCGGCTGCAGCTGCCGAGAAACAGGGGTCCCACTGGGACCCCGGCATGAAAGCCCAAGCCCCGACACACCACGGCTCGGGGGGACGAGATGACGGACCGGGGCAGCTTCACGTCATACAAATGGACTGGTAATTAACACAAATTTTTTTCTAATTTTTTTTTTTTTTTCACATTTGTCTGCCCCCGCCGCCTCCGTCCCCCCAGGCTCCGGCTTTTTGCCGAAGAGTTCAAACCCGTCTAATAAATGGCTCACAGCTGCTGAAAGATGGCTCTCGCCTGGCACTGGGAATGGCTCTGGGTTCACCTTGCCATGGGGGGGGCAAGCCTTCAGCCCTCAGTTTGCCCTCACTTCAGGGAAAGCCCCATTTCAGTTTGCCCAACCTCCCCCCATTTAACCAAAAGGTGAGGATAACATGTCATGGCTACCTGGGTATGTCTGGACATGGGGGAAAAACCTTGATGGTCTTTACAGGAGATGGTGAATAGTTGATTATTCATGTAAGGAGGAGAGATGGCTTTGGGGAAGACGTTCCTACTGGGTATGAGGCTGAAAGCATCCCACAAATCTTTCTGTGCCTGGCTTGGCCCAGCTGGGTTGGTAGACCTGATGGATCTGAGGTGTGGGATGGATGGACACCTGTACCCAAAGAGAAGGTGTGACAAAATACCGTCTTCCTTCCTTCACGTGGTGGTAGAAGAGCTAATTCAGTCAGCATGGGCATGGAAGCCCTGCATCGTGCAGGCTTGAGGTGAGCAATGAATGAGAGCTGTGAAAATTGGAAGTGTCCAACTAATCAGTATGCTAATAATGGAGTGTTTCCCCCCAAAAAACAAAGTTCATGGCTAACTAGTGCCCAGTATTTCTGGGAAAGGGAGAGGAGGGTTATTTGGAGGAAGAAGAAGCGAAGAGACAAGAGGGTCTACTATATTTTAGGCTATTCATCTCCCAGAGTGGTTGACTTTGGGGGGTGATTTCACCTTGATGGCCAAGGCAGTGGCACCATGTAGGGAACAGGAAGGTCACCGGGATGAATGCACAACCCCTGGAAATCAAATGTGGGAAGCGTGCAGGCAGCTTGCTTTAGTGGTTTGGGGAGAAATGATGCAAAATAAAGCAAAGAGCCTAGAAGGGTCACCCCAGCTGAGCAACAGGTGACCATCAGGAGGCCGAGATGAAGAAGCAACCTCGTCTTCTCCCAACCATCCAGCCTCCCACTAACCAAAGAGAACGGGAGGTTGGGGTTTTCTTCACCAATAATGCTTTAATCACCAGCTCTTATGCTATAGGCAGGATAAAAAGTGTTGTGTTTTGGCCTGGAGCTATGAGGAAGCTCTGCCTTGATGACCAAGGAGGCATGGTCAAAGTTTTATAGTCCGGTAGGATTAGGAGATGTGTTTCCCTTTTCCTCCAGACGCTGAGTTTTGCCCCGTCGAGAGGAGATACTGGCTGTGTCACTGCCAGAAGTGGTGTGGGCCAAGAAGAAAAGCCATGGTGAGATGTGCTCCCCCCTGGGCCCCTCTCTGTGTGCCCACAGCCATCCAGGGCTGCAGCACCCAAGTAGAGGCACCACATCCTTCTCCTTTGGGTTTTTTTTTTTTTTTTCCCCTCCCAATTTCTCAAGTCAAACGGGATGTGCAACCTCTAGCCCTGTCTGCATCCCTCTCCCGACCTCCTTCTTCCCCCTTCACCCATCCTCCATCCACCCCCCCCACCCCCACCCCCACACACCCCTGGGGTTCCCTTCCAGCTGTCCCCCCGCATCTCCCCAGCCCCACCGATTAGCTCTTGAAACGGGCATGTCAAAACACCATTAAGCGGGGTCCCCGGCCAGCCTGGCTCCCTCCGACGAGGACAGGCTGGCGCTGAGGGCATCTCGCCCGGGGGGCTTTGAAGCGCCCGCCCGCCCTCGGCGGGGGACAGCTGGGCCGTTTGGGCTTAAAGCCGGGGTGTTTTAAAATAAGTCCCCCCTGCCCAAGGGTGACAACTGCGCAATTATTTTAGACGCTGTTTACCGACCCGCGGTGTAACCGGAGCCCGGCGGGGAGGAACGGGAGGTGGTGGGCGAAAGTGGGGGCTGGAGGAGAAATAAAAAGGAGGGGGGGGGGGGGTTTAGCCCTGGGTGGGTTTCACCCTAATTAGCAGCCCCTTCGTTTCTCAGAGGGGTGCTGGGAAACTCCTGCCTGCGCCAATGCTGCGATCCCGGTTTTTGTTTAAGAGTGGTTTGGACCCCCTTTTGGTGTGAAGTACTTCCAAGACAGTGCTTCTTCCTCGCTGGAAAAGGGTGGGATGGGACACTGGGAAAGGATGGAAACTGCCCCTGGGTGGTGCCTCAGTTTCCCCATCAGAGATACGACGGAGGAGACAGCCCTGGAAAAAGGGGGTGAAGGGACCAGGGTCATGGAATCACAGAACCATCAGAGTGGAAGGGACCTTCTAGAGATCCTCTAGTCCAACTCCCCTGCCAAAGCAGGGTTGCCCAGAGCACATCACCTGCATCCAGGCAGATCTTGAAGATCTCCAGAGAAGGGGTCATCAATGGTTTGGGGTCTTCCCAAAGCCATTGCCACAGCCCAGCTGCTTCAAAGTGCCTTTAGCAGAGGGAAGGCTGTGACAAAGTGACACGAGCAGCTTCTCGCTGGCAGCACGGGGGGCTGGGAAGCTCACCCCAAAATGGGGACGCAGCCCCGTGATTCCCCAAGGGCCTTGCAGCCTCTGGCACCCCTGAGCATCACCTCAGTGGTGGCTCGGGAGCCTTTTTCTGCGAGCCCTCAGCACCACCTAGTGTTCCCAAATATTCCTGGGGTTCAGTTCTGCACACCCGAGACACGTCTGGCCACATGGCACCTGTTAGGTCCCGGTCGGATTGTTGGTCTCCTGGTCCCCAAGGCCAGGGACAGGAGCATCATCCCACGACCCTTGTCCTTGCATCCGCACGGACCCCACAGACAGACATTTTTTGCCTCTTCCCTCCCATTTAACACCACAAATCCCTTCTGCCAGCTCTCAGGTTTGAAGGCTGCTCCTCAAAAGCCCACCCCACCCCCCCAAAAAGCATCCTCCTCCCTGGGCATGGATTTTTTGGGGCTGCTGAAATGCTTTGCTTCTGCAGAGCTTGGGGAGCTGCCGGTTTGTAGCACATTGGGGTTGGATTTCACTTGCTAAAGGTCAGTAAGTAATAGGTTTTGAATTTGCCTTTGTCCCAGGGTGTGGTTTTTTGTTTGTTTTTTTGGTTGTTTTTTTTTTTGTGGTGGTGGGTTTTTTGTTTGTTTGGGGTTTTTTTGTTGGTTTTTTTTTGATGAAATGCAGTGTTTAGGATTGATGGGGATAGCTGAAATCACAAAGGTTTGCTCAGGAAAGAGAGTTGGAGCTGGAGTGCTGGGGAGGAGGATAACCACGGGCAAAAATTGTAACCCAGGATAAATATGGGAGAGAAGGAAAAGTAAATACCAGCATTTTCCCAAGCCTAATTTTTTTAAAATTAAGAGTTTAGCATGAACGTGCCAAGGTGACAAATTAATTTTCCCCTCTCTCTTTTCAGATGGAAGGTACCCACCACATCTGCTCCTGCCTGCCCCTCGCAGCTCCGTGTCCCCAGTAACCCCACCAGCAGCCAGAGATGTTTAGGGTCCTGCACCTGGAGAGGAATAACCCCCTGCACCAGGACAGGTTGGGGCTGACCTGCTGGAGAGCAGCTCTGAGGAGAAAGACCTGGGAGTCCTGGTGGACAACAGCATGCCCAGGAGCCAGCAATGGGTCCTTGTGGCCAAGAAGGCCAGTGGCATCCTGGGGGGCATCAGGAAGAGTGGGACCAGCAGGTCCAGGGAGGTCATCCTGCCCCTCTGCTCTGCCCTGGGGAGGCTCCATCTGGAGCACTGGGTCCAGTCCTGGGCTCCCCAGTTCCAGAAGGACAGGGAACTGCTGGAGAGGGGATAGCAGAGGGCTACAAAGATGATGGGGGGCCTGGAGCATCTCTCTTATGAGGACAGGTTGAGGGACTTGGGTCTTTTTAGACTGGAGAAGAGAAGGCTGAGGGGGGATCTGATCAATGCCTATAAATACTGAAAGGGAGGGTGTCAGGAGGATGGGGCCAGTCTTTTCTCAGTCATGCCCAGGGACAGGACAAGAGGAAATGGGCACAAATTTGAGTATAAGAAGTTCCACCTAAAGATGAGGAGGAACTTCTTTGCTGTGAGGGTGGCAGAGCCCTGGCAGAGGCTGCTGAGGGAGGTGGTGGAGTCTCCTTCTCTGGAGACATTCAAACCCCACCTGGACACATTCCTGTGGACCTGCTCTGGCAGGAGAGTTGAACTGGACAATCCCCAGAGGTCCCTTCCAGCCCCATGTGATTCTGGCTCCAGGTGTTCAAGATCAACCTATCCCCAAACGAATGCCACTTGTGATGTTCCTCCCTCTGCCACCAAGATGTGCCCTTGCTCCACTCACTGGCAAGTGGCAGCTTGAAGGTGGGGGGGGGGAGGAAAACCCCAAAATCAGACCTCTGGGATGTGGTTTGGGTTTTTATTTTTTTGCTGTGCCCTTCCTCTCCCTGCACCAGCTCCCTGTAAAAGGACCTGGGAGAAAAATGGCAATTTATTTAGCCGAGAAGCGCTGCAGCTGACAGAAATGATCACTGAAAAAAAAAAAAAATCATTGCAGAAATAAAAAGGAGCAGCTCTGCAGCTCTCAGGATTTTAAGACTTAATTTTCCCTGCCAACCAGGGGAAATATTCATGGCCCAGCCCTCGGGCACCTGTGGGCAGGGGCTGCCCACCCACTGCTTGTACCTCTCCTGCTGGAGTCATGGGGATGGTCCCCCCTCTCCGATGCTGGGATGGAGCTGGTTTCACTGAGAATTTTGTTGCCTGCCTGCTTTTTTCACTCCGCACCAGCTGTGAGTTAATTTTTTCCCCCTGCTTTCCCCTCTTATAGTTTTCCACGGAGTTTTTCCCCCTCTCTGCCCCCTTTTCAGTGCAATTCCTTCAACTTTTAGGCTTTGCCACCTCTCCTTGCATCTCCCTTGCCCTGTTCTCTTGCTCTCCGCCTTGCCTTTCTCTTACATTTCTTGCATCTGGCTACACAATTGGCTTTTTGATGGTTTTCTGTCCCTGGTTAGCAAAAATGCGGGGGAGCAAGACTCCGATCGTGTTCCGAGCGGGGGGTTCAATGGGTCCCTCCTTGTCTCCTTTCCTATTCCCAGTTTGCACCTCCCCAGGGCTCTTCTCACTCCCATTCCCATCCTGCATCGGACATCTCGTTGCCCCTTCCAGTCCCTCAAGGGGCTCCAGGAAAGCTGGGGAGGGACTCTGGATCAGGGAGGGGAGCCCTAGGAGGAGGGGGAAGGGTTGGACACTGAAAGAGGGGAGATGGAGCTGAGAAGTGGGGAAGAACTTCTTTGGTGTGAGGGTGGTGAGAGCCTGGAATAGAGGCTGTGTCTGCCTCATCCCTGGAGGGGTTCAAGGGCAGGTTGGAGGAGGCTTGGAGCAACGTGGTCTGGTGGGAGGTGTCCCTGCCCAGGGTAGGGAGGTAGAACAAGATGGTCTTCCAAGTCCCTTCCAACTCCCTTCCAACCACTCTTCGATTCTCAGAGATCTCGGGATGCTCTGAAGGGATCCTTCCCTGGGTACCAGGAAGGCTGATGGGACAGAATCGCTTGATGTCGCCTCTGTAGGAGGTGGCTCATTTGAAAGCTGGACGATGTAGGTTTGTGACCACTTTCCCAGAGATACGTTGCCTGCGGCGGGCACCAGGTTGTGCAGCACCAGCTTTTTTGGGCAGGTTTCACGTGGCTCCATGCACGAGAGGGGGGAAAGGAAGAGGTGGTGTAATTATCCCAGTTGGAAAACTCGTCGGTGCCCCAGCGACGTAATTACCTGTGTGTGGACAAGTGTCCCCGCAGCCAGGCAGCTCTCTGGGTTGCTCGCTGATTTTCCTGCAACCCAAAATCGCCACCCGTGCAGCTCCTCTCTCCAAAGGGGTGTCGACACAGCAGAACCACTCTGTCACCCATCCCTCCTGCCAGCACACGCTAACGAGGGAGCTAATTCCCTGGCTCTGACACCCCTTCGTTTACAGAATTTTTATTTTATTTTTTTTCCAGAAAAATTCCCCCCAACCTCCCTCCTATTTCCCCAAGCAATTTATCCAGAGCTAATTTACCCTGTCTCCTTTTCTCACCGCCCCAGACACTGCATCCCTGGAGATGGCAGGTACCAAAGAGGATGTCATCGTCCCAGAGGGCATCCTGAGGTGTTTCCCAGGGCAGCAAACTCCTGTTTTCCTGGTGGATTTGAGTGTCAGCAGGGCTGGCAGGCTGCTGTTTTGCTGTCAGAGCTCCCATGGGGGATGTTTAGGGGCTGCAGCTCCTCGTGGGACAGGCAGGGAGAAAAAACAGACCTTGGGAGGTGGAAAATTAGAGATGGACAGGACACAAAACAGCTTTTTTGAGGCTTCAAAAATTCCTGCGACAGGGACTGTGATTTTTTTTTTATATATTTTTTTTTTTCCCCAGGATGGGTTTCACGTGAAGGCAAGAAGATTTAGAAAAGCTGTTCATCGGGTCTCGAGCCCTGGGGGTGTGGAGACCAGGGCTCCCACCTCCAGTGGTCACTCAGTGCCAAAATCTGGGCATGGTGCAGCTGAGTCCCAGCCTTGACGTGGGATTTCAAGGCTCTTTAAAGAAAAACGAGAGGTTTGAGCTCCGGGGAAGATGCGGCCATAAATTAGAGCTGATTTTGTGTTCCAGGGTGGTTTTATGGCTTGCTTTGGACCATGTGGAAAGGAGAAGCTTTGCTGAGGTTGGGTTCCCTTTAACCTCCAGCGCAGGGATGGTCTTTACTACAATAAATACACAGGGAGAGGTTATTTGTTTCCCTACAATAAGATCCACCCACACCCCGTGGTTTCACTCTGCAAATATTTAAACGTGCAAATTTCCTGGTAGCTCAGAAACACCAACACGGAGCGGGGGAACAGGCAAACTTCCATCTCTGAGCCACTTCTTTAGCTAAAGGTCTGGGGTTTTTTTAACTCAACTCAGTTTTTTTCGAGATGAGAGGAGCTGTGAGATTTATGTACCTTCACCACTAAACCACTGGAGGTTTTGGTGCTTCAGTTGTATTTTTTTTGGACATCCCCTATATTATTTTTTTTCCCCCCATGATCTTGCACGCAGAGGCAGCAAGTCCCCTGTGAAATAATTCTTTGTGTTTCCAGGCCCCTCATCCCACCTCTTGTTTTCCTCCCATTTGTTTCTCAACCTCAGTTTCAGGTGTAGGGGTGTTTTTTTTTGGTGGGTAAAGCCTCCCCTGTGCCTGCAGCGCCCTGATTTATCCTGATTTATTCCAGGACATGTATTAAAATAAAAGGGCAGGAGGCTCCTAGGACATTCCTGGACCAATTTGATGGAGGAGATTCCAAGCTACACACACAGACAAAAAAAAAAAAAAAAATTAAACAAATGCCTGCAGCTTGGCTTTTGCTTCTGGAAAATTTGAATTGCCCCACCTGAAAAAATACACATGATTTGGGCATCCAAACCCCACCACTGCTAAAAATCAGTGGCAGGAGGATGCCTGGGGGGTGGAGGGGGGGGTTCTTCCTCCCTTCCAGCAGCGCCCACCCCATCCCTGAACAGTGAGAAAGGGTGAATTAATGGATAATTATTTTTACAAGAAGTCACCGGTTTAAACAACAGCGCCGGGACAGGGTGAGGGAATAGGATTCGATTCTAATAAATCATAATTAAAAAAAAAAAAAAATTAAAAAAAAAAAAAGACAGGGGATTGCCAGACGACGCTTCTAACCACGAAGTCATTTATAAAAACAGGGGTGGAAAGATTAAAAATGTTAAAATTTGGCTTTCTTACTGCGAATTCCCTGCTGCAGGTGTATTTGCTCTGCGTGATGCCGGTACCTGCGCTGCTCTGTAAAAGCGAGTTAAACCCAGGGCCGTTGCCCAGGAGGCTCTGTCAGTCCTTCTTTTACAAACAGCGATAATAACACTTCCCTCCCTCCCAGGGGCGTCGTGGGGGTTAATTATTTAACATTTGTAAAGCACTCGCAGGGCTGGAGATGAAGGTATTATTAAGAAGAAACTGCGTTTTGTAGGAAGCCTGGCCAGAAAATTGCGTTCCGAGTTGAAATATGGGTTGGGGGGGGGGGGGGTCCCCAGAGGAGCATCCATCACGACCTGGGAAGCAGGGAAAATAAAGTGCTTCAAAGAACTTAATCCGTTTGGCAGCAGGTTGTGGCTGAGGGGGGGGGGATGAAGGGGATATGGGCGGGGGGGGGAGAGGGGCAACACCCCCCACTGTGAGTTGGGTGATGTGGGAGCCCCATAGAAGGAAGTTTAATGATTGCAATGAAACGTGAGAAAATAAAGATTTGGGGGGGGGGGTGGGGCTGGAAAGGCAAGCTTTTCAAATCGGAAGAGATTTTTTTTGGGGGGGGGAAGGTTGCAAACTTAAGCACCTGTAGGCTTTTTTTTTTTAATGTGTCCTAGGTCGTCTTTGCCCTCTTGGCGGGGGGGGGGGGTGTGAGGTTGGGAGGGAGGAGGCAGGAGCCGCAGGCAGGGGAGGAGCACGGCTCACCTGGGCACAGGTACGGCCGTGGGATCAGTGGGGCAGGTAAGGGGCTGGCGTGGGGAGGGGGGGGTCTTCGTGTTGGGAAGGGGCTGGGGAACATCACCCCAAGCCATGGGGGTCACCAACCCCCTAGCTGGGAGGGGAAGGCTCCCCATCTCTCTCCCCTTTTGGGTGGGGAGGGATGGGGGGGACCCCTCAATGTGGCATCCCAAGCAGCCCCGTAGGGGGAGAGGAGAGGGATTGGGGTGGGGGATCCCAGCCCCCCCCCCCCCCTTGTAAAAGCAAACTGGGGGGTGTGCGGGGTGCATAGGGGTCAGTGGGGTCCTCAACCCACCAGGGGGGTGTCCCACTACCTCGGGGGTCCTGGTGGGATGAGGCAAGGGCGAGGGGGGGGGGGGGGCTTTGCTGCTGCCCCTGCAGCGGTGGGAGGCGATGGGGCAATGGGGCAGCAACATTCTCCAAGGAGGAAGTTGAAAAATAAAAAAGCAGGGTATGTGGGGCCCGAAGCGGGGAGAGGGGAGAGTGGGGCCACCTGGGAGCATGGGGACCCCCCTAAAAACCCTCCCCATACCCCTCGCCGGGACCCCCCCTGCTCTATTCCCCAGCCAAATTAAACACGAGAGCTCTGCCTCCATCGGCTGGAACAAAAAAATCTCCGCCGGGTGTGCTGAACCAGAAACTCTCCCCCCACCCTCCTCTCCCACGGAATTGCCCCCCGAAATGCCTCTTTCGGTGCCCGAAAACGTGCGGATGAGGAGGAAAAGCAGCCTCCAGAGGGTTGCCCCCTGCCCGAGGGACGGTGCCTCCCTTGGCAGGGAAGGGTTTCTTCCTTCTTCCTACCAGCTTGGGCATTAAAAAAACCCCACAACTAATAAACCAAGGCGGTACTCAACCGGCTCAGTTTTATGTGCTTAAGGTGAATAATTGGATGATTCTGGGATATATTTTGTGCTGGAAATGGGTTTCTTTAGTAGCTCCTCCTGGAGAGTTTTCCTTGAGGGATGCTGAAGGCAGCGGGGATTGTCCCCATTGCCCCACTTATCCCGTGGGGCGATGGGGGGACAACTCCAGGATGAGGAATGGTCTCATCTTTGGAAAAATATGGGGGTTTTGTGGCGTTGCCGGTGGTGGCGGCGCCGGTTTTGTGTCCCCGTGTGGGGTCGGTGCCTGTGAGGTTCCGGGGGTTGGTGGAGCCAGGGTGATTCCATCGTCACCCATCGTGGAGCTGGGGAGGCACCGACCTCGGCTCCCCCAGCCCCATGGCAACCACCACCATCGCCAGAAAACACTTTAATTCTCCTCGGAGTCACGCGGAGGAGGAGAAAAATAGCTTTTTAAGATGGTAACACGCGTTTCCCCCAAACAGATCATTGTTAAAGTCGGACCTCGTTGCCTTAAACCCACAAATAAACAAACGTGGGTCATAAAGAGAAACAGAAGGATGATGGAGCACCCGCTCCAAGCCCCTGTAATTAAGAAGGCTTTGGTTAATTTGTTTTATTTCTCAGCTTTCTCTGCTGGGCTGGAACTCGGAGCTGCTTCTCGCTGCTTCCCTGACGGCGGGGATGGAGAGTCCGAAGCAGAGGGCAGAGATATTCCCCTCTCCATCCCCAGCACCTGGGTCTCTCTCTCTCCCCCAGCACCTCCTTCCACCTTGGGTCGCTTGTGTCTGTTGAGCAGGTCTCAGGTGTGACGTTTTCACCCCATTTTAAACATCCACGTTGGTTTTCCCCATGGCAGCGGGCCTTTGTTGTCAGATGAGCTCAGCCTATCTCCTGCCTCCATCGAAGGAGGACCTCATGGTCCTTCAGATATTCCCCAGCGATTGAGCCCCATAGGTTGCAGTGATGATGATAATTTTTAACCTAAGGCTAAAGCCCCCCAGGATCCTTTAGGGGCAGAGAAGTTGATTTCCTGGGCTGGCAGGTGTGGCCGGGCTGGGGAGTATTAGTAAGGAATAACATGATTGCTGGGTGTCACCACAAACACTCCCCGGTGAGGATGGAGGCAGAGATAGATAGAAGGGAAAGCGAGGATAATGGGATGAAATGGTTCAGAGTGGGGTTTTAGTCTGACGTTAATGCATTAGGGATCCAGCTCCTCGGGGAGCTAATGGAAGTGCTGCTATGATTAGAAGTGCCTCCGCAGACAAATAAGACAGAGAGGAGAGCTGGTATTATTTGTAGGCGATGCCTCTGCTGACATCTCTTGGGTGTCCCTTCTGCCATCTTTCTGTCCTCAGAGGGGACACCTCCCTCTCTTCTTCCCCAGTCACCCCATTGCTGGACTGTTGGACCTCTTGGAGCAGGGTCAGAGGAGGCCACGGAGATGCTGGGAGGGCTGGAGCCTCTCTGCTGGGAGGACAGGCTGAGGGAGTTGGGGGGTTCAGCCTGGACAAGAGAAGGCTCCAGGGAGACCTTCCAGTCCCTCAAGGGGCTCCAGGAAAGCTGGGGAGGGACTCTGGATCAGGGAGGGGAGCCATAGGAGGAGGGG